>SWKJ01000027.1:0-354364 GCA_019425465.1 Colletotrichum falcatum
TCCTTAAGCTGAAGCATTATATCTATCTTCGCTAGCTAAGCGGCAATAACCTCTCTTCTTCTTCTTCTCTATCATCATTATATTACTTAGCCACAATACAACTATTGGTGGTGATTACCTTTTCCCAGCTGGACCCTGTGAAACCAACAGTTGCCTTTTTCTATAGATAATACCGTTATCGCAAGAAAGAAGATGGTGAAGGCAACCAAGATTCCAAAGTTGCGCCACAGGTGTGTCCTTGAACTAGAGGGTTGTCAGTTTCAGCAATAAGAAGTAGAACAAGTAACCTTGTCAGCAAACTTACTACTGGAATGCTGCTTCCAGATAGTCTGGGCCGCTGACCGTCGCGCTGCCAATCGCCGATCCAGGAAGGGAGCAGCCCTGAAAGTTGGGGTCGGAACCAAGTCCTCGAGGCACCAGCTGAGATTCGCTGCACTTCATGTGTCGTCCAAAGAACTCATTTGTCAGGAGAGCTTCGAATCCGTAGCTAAACGGGTTCTGTTACTTGACATCAGCAGCAGCTCAGGGCCTGGGAATGATAATGTATATTCCTCACTATGTAGCTGATCCAGCCAAACCAGGTGGCTTCGCGAAGAAGGGCCGGCTTCGGTATGACGTACCCGGTCATAATAAACAGGACGCTCATCACTAGATAGAATCAGCATTAGTCTTCTCCTAGTCTTGTCCCAGGGAATGAGTGAACCACTTACTGACACCTACAAATCGTATAGCGTCGTCGATCGTGACCGAGAGTGCCGCAAGCATTCGAAACATCGCGGTCAAACAAAACGCTACTGCGTATACGATAAGGATGTAGGTCCAAAACTTAGCTGCATCGACGTCGAATTGCGCCAAGAAATAAACCGGTAGGCCAAACAGTAGAGTCATTATGAGGAGTAGGGGTACGTCCAGAAGCAGCCGAGCGATGACAACCGCAGAAGGCCTATAAAAGGCGAATGTGCGCTGTCTATCTATTGTCATCCGTCCCGCTATTGCAGGCACTAGTTCGCCAAACTGAACCCATGGTAGAAAGACGGTGGAGATAAAGGTAATCCCGCCACGAGAAAGCACTGACGACGTATCCTGCCCAATGCTATAGAAGAGCGATGAGACAATAAGTGCGTTGCCGGTAATGATGGCCAGCTTGATGTAGAAGGCGATTATGTTACCGCGAAGTAGCCAAAACTCTCGTATAGTGCAGGCAATAATCTGCCTCACATAGGAAACAGTGTAGACCGAGTCGCCTATGACAGTCTTACTCTTGGCTGCGTGCTGGAGTCAGTTTGCAGTTTGGATGACAATAGCATTTAGATCAATACGAGGAAAGGGTTGCGCAGCATACAGTCTCTTACGGTAGTCTCAAACACTTGGTGGCTGTCATTCGCTGATGTAGTCTCACGTTCGTAGTCCTCGACGTCCTTGAGTATACGGTTATAGTACTCGCTCCTGCGAAATGCTTGCTCAAGCTCTTTGGCCGTTTTTGGAGCCGTATTTTCCCGGCCATTTTGGAAGCGCCGGGCTTTCACATCCGAGATGGAAGTCAAGAAATCGGCCGTGGTCCTATAGATTCATAAAAAGAGCTTGCATCAGTTATCGCAGCCTCACTAGTGAAAACTGAAAGGAGGGAAAACAAGAAACAGAGTGAAGGCCTTTTATAAAAAATAGGGCAACGAAAAGGATAAAGGGAGAAAAGAGTAACAGGTCGAGTTGGAATGACGTACTGTCGTGGGAGGCATAGGTAACCCAAATCCTCAAAGTACTTCTTGGCCTCGCTTGCTGGGCCTTGAAACAACATACGGCCTTGGTCTATCACAAGCACTTTATCCATCAACTCGTATATCGACTCACCCGCCTGGTATAGAGCGACTAGAGTAGTCCGCTGACTAACGTCAGTATAGACACGGAGTGACTTGGCAAAGCTATATGCCGTGTGTGAGTCAAGACCACGCGTTGAGTTATCCCAGCAGACAATTGAGGCCCGCGAAGCCAAGGTCTCTGCAAGGCTGACACGCTTCCTCTCTCCTCCGGAAACGCCTGTTCTGAGTAAGCTAAAGCCCTGGATTTTCAATCTAAATTTTATAAGCGAATAAGGACAAACAGGAGCTGACGTACCGCGAATAAATTCATCTCCAACGAGAGTGTTCTTTACGTGTTCGACCCCACACATTTGAAGCAACGAGTCAATGATAGGTTGGATAGTCCATTGCTCTCTTTTGCGGGTCTTGGTCATCAGCGCAAATGACAGTGTCTGGAAGACGGAGAGGGTAGGGAAGTGGTGGTCATCTTCCTCGCAGTAGACAACCTCGCCCCGGAACCGCTTTAACTGTTCCTTGGCTGGAATACTGCCATAGCGGACTTCTCCCTCAACATTGGCGTACTCCTCTCGAAGGTTGGCAATTGTTTTGAGGAATGTTGAGCAGCCAGAGCCTGGTCGACCCAGGACCAACATGATCTCACCATGTCGGACCGTTCCTGTTAGATTCCGGATGATCTCGACCGTAGAATCCCGTCCTTGGGGAGCAAGGACCGGGATGAGTCCGCACAAGAAGTTGTAAAGGTCTGGACCGAAAGAGTTGAGGAGGTAGAGGGGAATGTTATGACCTTCTTTCTTGACGACTCGACGCCCTTGACGGTGAGGTTCTTGAATAAGACGCCAAGTCGTTTCGTTGCGTCACCACTAGGCGTACGCTTGTCTATGATGCCTTTCCGGAGAAAGTCAGGTAAGTTGAAAGGGTCTTCCCCATCTTCCCCGGATAGGTCAGGCGTGATGGTGAAGTTGCTATTGCCGCTGATATCCTCCTCATCCTTGTCCGGCTTCTGTCGTGTTGTCCCCGAGTAGTTGCGCTGCAGTGTGCCGAGTTCTCTCTCCAGGTGATGATACTCGTCGAGTGCGGCATTGACAGAGATGTCGCCAACTGCATCCTCGCCCCAGCGCCCATCGGACTCGGGTTCCGCTTTCGAATTCATGGTAATTTATATTGGTAAAGATTTCAAATGAGCGATTAGAGAAGATACAGAAAAGCGCACTTGATCGGCGGTGGAGAGTAAACAGAAGAAAGACAAAATTAAGTTGAGCTGTTCTGATCTTTGAAGGTAGTAAAAAAAAAAGGAGCATGGCTATAGGAGGGAACAGCGACTATTTAACGAAGTTACATGATGAGGCCGGCTTGATCTTCCTGTGTTAGCGACATGCTGCCCATGTTTTCCCCCAATGGTACCTGCACACTAGTAAGTTGGAAATAGAACCAAGGACCCTGGTAAGGCTGCAATCCTACCCAAAGCAGTCGAGGTATTTTTCTTTTCGGTGGAAACCTCCGTGACAGGGTCGGTTCATCCGGATCAACACTGTCAGTCAGGGAGGAAATCAACATCGTGTTGAAGCATGAAAACATCTTCGTGTAAGTCTTTAGCAGACACTCGCCTTGGCATTGGACACCGTGATACTTACCTGCGCGAGGGGCCCTTGGGTGCTGCCGGCCTCTACATCTAGTCTACGAGGCAGGCTACATTGTACTAAGCACTTCCTAGCACCAATCCAATAGAGCCCTGTGAAAAATAAAACCTTGCCCTGCAGAGAAATTACGGGTATTCAGGGAACTATCGTATGATGAAGATCATAGAGTGAACACGCTCAGTGAAGACAAAAGTCTATAAAAAATCTTTTTATTTGTACTGTAGCGGTTTCGGAGGACCCAAGACACAGATACATGTTTTACATGATAAAAACCACTCTAATCACAAAAGGGGAGAAGGGGACCAGTTGAGCAAACTAGCGAAGTGGCATGGGTCATGCCGGGTCTTGGCGTATGTCCTGGTCAGGTCAGAGCAAGGGGTGTGCCTTGTTTGACCTAAACTCTAAACTGAAGTTTAAACCTTCATGGAACCAACAAGCTCTTGAGTATTGTTATGTAGAAAAGTCGGATCCCGCGGGAACTCTTGCCCTTTGGGTCAATGGTAGGCTTTGCAATTCCATGAGCAATGCGGGAAGGTCACATAGACTGAGAAAGATGACTTTTCTTATTCGGTGTACGTGACTACATCGCACGAGCCTGGCAGACGCTATCTATCGTCCCTGAAGTGCAAAGAGGTCGAGTCTCCATCGAAATAAGGGGATATGATAGTGGAAGAGTTCTTTGTTGACGTATTCAACATCCAACGTCTTGATTCAGTCACCTGTGACCAGTTTATCGAGTAGCTATTGGTATTCTCTCTGTCCGTCGATATATAACCTGTAGCATCAATTATACAATATTGGAAAGCCCCTTCTCTGTCTCGACCAGTGGATACTACCTCTAACATTAGCATAGAGCCACGTTTTAGAAACTATTTCCGCCTTCATTCAAATAACAAAGCAAACCGATGATTATCATCCCACACACGGAGAGGGCCCTTTTTCATAGTCTGTAAAATCCCATGCGGTATAAGAGAACTTTCTAAACATACGAAGTACAAACTAAAAGCCTTGAAGAACAACCTTGCCCTGTAGCAGAGCAAGAGAAACAGCTTTCTCCTTGTCCGCGGCTGACAGAGATGCTTTGGTTTGGTCCGCCCCTCCAGCGTTGTGCACAATTAAACCTCCCTTGTAACAATGCTCGAATTCCACTTTGACATCCCAGCTGTACAATGGTGACCTCTCTCTGAAGTAGTACGGGCGACCGTCTTTATACACAAGATCGTGCGTTTCTTTCCAAACGGCAGCGTGGCCTGTTCGAAAAACACCGTAAACATCAACAGCCACAGCGCAATGCCATGGAGTCATGGACACAGGATCTGGCGACGGAATCAATCGAATGGGAATCTTGGTCTTCCCGCTTGAAGAGTGAATAGTCAGACGCACGCAATCGGGGTATTTTTGACGGAGGACTTCTGCAAATGCCTTCATAACTCGTCAGTTTCCTGGCTCTTCATGGTATTAGGGGTATTATACGTACGGCGCCACGAGATATTAAAGTCTTCGCTGTCCTGTGAACTGTCCTTTTCACCTCTTTGCAGCCATGCCCACTAGCCTTCATGGGTTGGGAAAGATCTAGGGTTAGGAACTTGCAGTAGCCCAGGTACGTCGACTTCATGTCGGAGTCGCTATTGATGGCCTTGTCTACGTCAAAGTCCGGCGGCAAATATTTCTCCATCATTTCCTGCTGAGAGGTCTTAAGCAGACGAAAAAACCCTTCTTTGGTTATTGTAGGCTTCGAGCATGTACCGACCAGGTTCATAAAGTAGACAAATTCGAAACAGTTGTAGCCTGCCTTGGCCATCATTTGTCGTAGATTCACATCGTATTCCCAAAAGTTGTCGTCATTGTACTTTAAGACGTCTGTTCTGAAAGGTCAGCAATAGTCAAATTTATAGAGATAAATCTTCTGTACCACTGTAACAGGCCCCATCTGCTGCGATGATGAGCTTTGCACCTGGCTTATACAGCTGCTTGATTTGGCTGCAGAGATCATTCAGACGAGCTAAAGCTAGCTCCTCACCGAGGTCTGGAAGGACGCCAAGAACCTTTTGGGTTGTGTTAATGCTTTTGCCAGGAAAGGCCGGGAGCACCATCGGTATTTGGCGATTGGCAGCCACATGTTGGCGAATACGAGGTCCGAAAGACTCCTTTGTGTTCAACGCAGCATCATCTGTGTTGATGTCGCTGAACGACAGTAGGACATTCATTACGGCTTCGGCCGTTGCGTCGATGATTGCATCTTCGGCGACGGTATGTTTGAAATCCTCTCCGAGATTGAGGCTAGATGGAAAGTGTAACGCAGGCTTCTCAGCACTGAGGAGGTGTGTAGCGATTGTGGCTGTAGCTAGCATTATGGGCTTTAGGACACAAGAATGGTTTGATTTGGTTTGGTTTGAAATGACTAGTGTGCTTTTCGACTACACAATAGTTCTAATGGGGGTGCTTGTCTTCCAAATGTAATTCAAGTATAGGTGAATTAATGGGTATCAAATGCTTCACTTACTAGCATTCGAAGTTCGTTTCCAACCGCATCGCATATCGGAGCCCGCAGTGCCCGCCAGGCGAAAAGGCTGACTCGTGTTCTATTCTAATTCAAGACAGTTCATGTTCGTATAATTGAGCCCTCAAGGGTATAATACATACTCTCAAATTTCTTGGCCCTCTTGCATTGCGTGAACCCCAATCCAACAACAGTATATATTAAAGAAAGGAGTAACTAAGCTTCTTCCGGCCGTTCTTGCTACGTAGATTCAGTCTCAACAGTACTGTCTTGTTTTAGACTTTACAATTTAAACTTCACGAGGCCTACCCCTGCTTATATACCTGTTAAATTTATGTGTCATAACATTGTACATGTAATTACCTCACACATGGATCAGTTAATGCTAGCGCTACTGCCTGCAATGATTGATGGTACTGATACTGTTATGTAATATATCTGTACTTTGCTGCAGGAGTTCACTTCCCAGGATTTGTTTGATCTTCTCTGATTGACTATAAACCCACATCAGCACGCGGCGATCATTGACCCTTACTCGTCCGCTAGTGTAAGGTCTTACTCAGCAGACTCGTCGGGACCCCTCGAGAGTCTGCACCTAAATCTTGAATCTGCCCCTACTTTAAATATTAATAAAGACTTAACTAGCTATATCTAAGTAACTAGTATTAGTAATAAGTAAAGAAATATATAATAAAATATCTTAAGTTAAGTTTTAAAGTTTACATTAAGTTTTTAGTAGTATACTATTATAAAGATTTTATAAAGATTTTATTTATAATATTTTACTAGTATTTTTCTAAGAATTTAAAAGCTATTTTCTTAGTAAATCTCTATTAGTTTCTAAAGTTATTATAAGATTATATATTTATAAATAATAA
Organism: Colletotrichum falcatum; assembly: GCA_019425465.1. Classification (NCBI taxonomy): domain Eukaryota; kingdom Fungi; phylum Ascomycota; class Sordariomycetes; order Glomerellales; family Glomerellaceae; genus Colletotrichum; species Colletotrichum falcatum. Next base: position 6,833 of record SWKJ01000027.1, read on the forward strand.
AAATAAAATCTTAGTTTTAAATACTATATAATATTATATTTTAAAGTATATTTAAAATAAAGTTTATATATATAGTATATATAATAATAAATCTTTATTTAAATATATTTCTTAGGTAATAAAATATTTTATATATACTACTTTATAGAGTATAATATTCTATAAAATATATAATATTATTTTAAAAATATTCTATATACTTTATCTATAAATAAAACTATATATTTTAAGTAAAGTATATTTATATAGTTATATATAGGATATATAAGATAATATTATATATATTACTTATTTAATATAATATTTAATATTAATTTTTAAGATAAGTAAAATAAAAACTTAAAATTATAGTTAAATAATATAAAGCTTAAATATTAACTTAAAAATAAAGTTATAGTTTAATATTAGTAAAATAACTTAAAAAAAGCTTAAAAACTAAAGAAGATTTACTAGTAAAATCTAAGATTACTAAGCTTTTTCTCTCTAAGGATTCTTAGTTATAAAAGTAGTATTTATAAAAAATAAAATAGTAAATATAATATAAAAAATAAAGTAAAATTACTTAAAGATAACTTTATATAAGATCTATTTTTAAGATATATACTTTTTTTATAAAGTATATTAGTTATTTAGTTATTACTAGTTAAGCTGTTTCTAAGATTTAATAGAAAGGGTATATTTAGGATTTAGGTGCACACTCTCACGTAGTTGAGTGTGTTATGTGGGTCCACCCACCTCAACGCACGGGTAGTCTTTTTTACTCTAGCACCACCCTAGCTACGCTACCCCACTAGCATAAACACAACATATGTCGTGAAGCCAGGATAGCTTTATGTAGCTAATAGTTAATAGCATACGCCACGTATATAGCTTACTACCCAGTTACTCTACCCTAGAAGGGTATTTCTATACATAATTTATTTCCTATATAGATTCTAGCTAGGATAACTACTTTATATTCTTTCTAGTAGACGCTATAGTTTATTATAGTTATAAGCCTAGCTCTTTATATAAATTAGCCCCTAAATATTATAATAGATTTAACGCTTTATTATCTTTTTACTAAACCTTTACTACCTTATATGCTTATTATAAACTAATATATCTTTAAAAACTTCTAAGTTAACTAACTATAATAAGTTTATTAAGCTTATTATAAAATAAAACTAGTTAAAATAGTTTATTACCTTAAAATACTATATAAAAAGTAAAAAAATATAGGAATATATTAACTTAGATAACTAATTTAACTAAAAAATTAATACTTAACTTACCTACTAAATATTTAATAACTAGTTATATAAATATAATAGAGGGAAGGCTATTAAAGACTAAGCTATAATTAAGACTCTTAATATAATTATATTTTATAAGATTTAAACTAACTAAAAGAATAATATTATAAGCTATATAAATAAAAAATAAGCCTATAAAGCTATTAAATTATAGGTTTAGTTAATAGTAAACTTTACCCTCTTAAGCTTAGCTTAAATAAAGCTTTTTATAGAGAAACTAAAAGAGAATTAAGTTAAAATAGATATATTATTAAAAATATTACTTAAGGTTTTTAAATAGTATTATACTTTAAATAACTCTATAACCCTTTTAACTATTTATAAGGAATATTTTATTATTTTTTTAAGAGTAAATTTAAATATTAATCTTATCTTATAGTATATAAACTAGTAAAGGTATTACCTTTAAGTTATCTAATATAAAATTCTAAAAGTTTAAAGTAACCTTATAGTAAAAACTTTTTTTACTATAATTTTCTACTAGCTTATATTTAGCTAAGGAAAATAGGCTAAAGACTACTTTATAAAGTAAAAAATAAATAGGGAGGAAACCTACTTACTTACCTTATATAGAGTAACTTTTATTATATTAATCTATAAAAGATAAGTTATAAAAAAAAGTTATAAGGGTATATATAATACTTTTAAATAAACTAAATAAAAATAATAAAAACTAACTAAAAAAAATAAGGGATTACCCCTATAAAATCCCTATAAACTACCTTTTAAATAAATATCTTTATATAAAAATAATACTATAAGGTATTTCTTATTTTATATCCTTAAAATAAACCCCTAAGGAGTCTACTAAAATATAAGAAAATCTTAAAGATAAAAGATAGTAGTTAATTATATATTACTTAGTTAATAAAGGTTAAATAAATACTCTAAGTTAAAAAAAGTAATTTTCCCTAAAGAAAAAAAAAGTAATATTAACTAAAAAAATATAAAAAAAGTAGGTTTTAGTTTAAATTTAAGATTTATAACTATTAATTATATTATAATTAACCTAATACTATTAAAAAATAAACTTAAGATAAATCTTTACTTATATAAGTACTTTTTATATAGTTACTCTAAGCTATATACCCTATTAAAAAGTATAGTTTTTAATAATTATAAAATAATATATCTAGTTAATAACTTAAGTTTCCTAAAGCTCTCTTCCCTTATAAAACCTAGACTAAATAAAAAGATTTATATAAAATCCTCTTTATTCTTAGTAACTATAAAAAGAAAATAGCTTATTAAGGGGATACTCTATAAAATAAAAAAAAAAGATTAACTTAGTCCTTTATAATATATATTATATTAAAAACTTCTATATAAATATTATTTTAGAAGCTTAACTTTAAAAAGTAAGGATCTAGTATTATAGATATAATTATATACTTTATTTTAGTTTAATTAAAAAAAATAAAAAGGTTTACTAACTTATTTAAAAGTTTAACTTAGTTTTTTTTTAATATAATTTTTATTTTTTTATTTATTTTTATATAGTAGTATAGGTGTATTTACTATCTCTAAATTAACCTCTTAGAGGATTTACCTTTTATATAAAATAAAGGGAGATAGACTAAATAATATATACCTTTAGTACCTTTAATTAAGATATTTAGGACTAGAAGCGCTTAAGTATATAGTTTTAAGAGTATATAAGGTAAAAATATAAAGACCTTCCTAGCTTAAATATAAAGACTATATAATAACTTACGCCTTATAAGTAATTTCTTATAGAATATCTAAAGTAAAAGTAATATAACTATATTACTATATTTTATAAAACCTATTTAACTACCTATAAAGCTTTACTAGGTTATAATAGATACTTATAATTAAAAATAAGTTTTTAAGCTAGCTATTTACTTTCTTAAGAGTTAATAAAACCTATAAAGAGGTTTTTAAAGTACTTTACTTATTTAAATAATAGATATAAAGGTAAAAGGGTTTATTAATTTATAAAATAAGATAAGACATTAAGTAAGTAATAATTATAATCTAAGGCTTTACTACCTATAAAAAATAGACTAAAGAACTTAGTATTAATATAAAGCTTTCTTTACTTTATATAAAAGAACTAGTTAGGGGGGGTAAAAAAGCTAGCTAAAAAATTATTATTAAAATAATTAAGATAATAATAGTAGTAAATTTACTAACTAATTTATAGTCTAAAGTAGTAATAGTAGCTACCTATTTAATTAATATTAGCTTATAAAAGTATAATAACTAAAAATCCCTTATTAAATAAAAAGAAGATTAATTTAGAGAATACTTTTAATAGTATATACTATTATAAAATACTAGTTTTATATAGGATTTATATTTATATTAAGGTTAGCTTTATATATATAGCTATTATATATACCCTTTTAAATATAAAAAAGAAAGGGTTATTAAAAAAAGGCTTTTTAAAGTAGTTCCCTAAGGGTATATTAGGTATCTAGTAAGTTATATACTAAACATATATAACCTATATAGAATATAAGTTTTATTACTTTATTAAGTATTTATTACCTAAAATATAACTTTTAATAAGACTAAATTCTATATACTAAAAGACTTATATCTTATAATTAAACTAAAAATTATAAAAGAAATTATAAATCTTAAAGTACTATTAATAAATTTAAATATAGTATTTAAAATCTTAGGTATAAATAAGTCTATAGACCTCTTAATAAAAATAACTTCTAAATAATAACTTATAATAAATATTATAAGTAAAAAAACTATAAAACTTAATTTACTATAATAGTTACTAAAAGGAAACCTTTTAACTCTAAAGTCTATACTTAGGCTAAAATTAAATATTAAACTTATTATAATAAGTAGAAATATAAAAAAAGTATAATTACTAGAGGATTTATAAAAAGATAAAAGTAGTACTTATAAGAGTACTAAGAGCTAATCTCTACCTAGAGAAAAGATTAAGAATATAATATATATCTAAATAACTAATAACTTAGGTAATATATAACTAGTTAATTAGAATAAGCTATAAAAACTAGCCCCTAAGCTAGAAAGGCTATCTAGCTTAGGAGGGTTAGTTTATAGACTTTATATATACTAAGTAGTATCTACTTAAGGGGTAAGGAGCTATACCCTACCTATAAGAATAAGTAATTAAAAGAGAGGGATTTTACCTAAATTTATAAAAAAAAACTCTAAAGTAGTTTATAGATAAGAAAAGAAAATTATTAACTTCTATACCTATATAAATAATAGGTTCTAAGTTAAAATAAAGATTTTAAATAATAAACTACTTACTTATAATACCTTAGTTTAGTTAAATAACCTACTAAGTAGGATTTAATTTATAGATAGAGAATAAAATAACTTTTTTTTAACCTATATACCTAATTAGTAGAAAGTAATAGATAAAGTATCCCTTAGCTATTTAACTTTTTATATAATAGTAATTAAGGTAATATAAAGTATATAGTATACTATACTTAACTTAAAACTAATAAAAAAATATATAGTCTTAGACTTACTACTACTACTAAAATAATAAACTAATATTATTAAGTTACCTCTTAACTTAAAATAGATATTTACTATAGTATACTATATTAAAATTAATAAGCTAAAAGAGAAAGGTATTTAGAAACTTATAGACTCTATTAATATTAAATTAAAACCTCTTTTACTAAAATAGGTATTTATCTATAAGGTAGATAAAGATAAATTTCTTAAATAATATAAAGTAAAGATCTATATATATAAAGACTTATAACTAAAAAACCCTTTATAATAAATATATATAGTAATACTAGTAGTATAAACTTTTTATATAGCTATAGTAATTATAGCCTAATTTAACCTTAAAATTAAATAACTAAATGTTATAAATACTTTTTTTAATATAGTTATAAAGAAAAAACTTATTACTTATTACTTACTAAATAAATTAAAGATACTAGGGAAGTTTATTTAACTTATATATACTTTATATAGACTTTATAATATACTTTAACTTTAGTATAAGGAATTCTCTTTAAAACTAATATTACTTAGTTTAAAACCTATAAGTAAAAACCTATATCTCTTTATAAATAAAAAGTAAAAAGTCTTTATAATTTTCTATATAGATAATATTTTTATTCTATATTACTAAGATAATAAAAAGGCTAGTAAAGTAATAGTTAAATCTTTTAAATAACTCTATAAAATAAAGAACTAAGGATAAGCTAAATATTACTTAGGAATTTAAATTATAAAGGACTACTACTAGAGAAAACTATACTTAGTTTATAATATATATATTAAAAAGATTACTAAGTAATTTAACCTTATAAAAGGTTTATATTTATTTATACCTCTCTTAATAACTAATTTTAAACTAAATCTAAGATAAGTAATAAAAAAGTAAGTTTATAAATACTAAATAAAGATTAGTTTAATTTTATTTATAGTAATAATAATTTAACCTAATATTATATTTATATATTTACTTTTATTATAATTTCTTATAAATTTATTAAAGTAATACTTTTTTACTATAAATTAAATAATATACTACCTTTATATAATATATTACTTTACTATTTACTTTAGAGATATAGGGGGTAAAATAGTAGCCTTAATCTTAGTAATAGATACTTTATTTATAAATAATAAAATAATAAAAAAATTATCTTAGGGCTATATATTTCTCTTATGTTACAGTCAGATATCTAACAGTAGGGTTTCTGCTAGAAGTATAGCTGAGGTCTAATACTCGGTAACAGTAAACTAATGTATGTGTCAGGGGATCACTCAGTGATCAGTCAAATAGTCAAAGGTTATTTAGGTAGCTTGTATAGCTAGGTTATTAAATAGGAAACGATAATGTTAGTCTAAGAGTTAGCGAGGCTAAGTCACAAGTTAATTGCTAAAGAGCTATAGAAGTCTGTCCTAGAGTGCGTCCTAGTCTATCCTATATACAAGTCTCTCATTTCCTAATGGTGTCCTAGACCGCTCCTAGGACGTCAGTCCTACCCTAGGACCGCGTTAGAGATATTAGTCCTACCCTAGGACCGCTTATTGTATATTAGTCCTTCTTATCATCACGTGACTTATACTATAGTTCTTCCATTCTAGGGGAGTCGTCCTTCTACGTTGTCCCGTTAGTCTTTTTGTTCCTATAAGATACTACGCCGCCCGCGCTTCCAGGCCTCTAGTGGGGCTAGCGTCACCTGTAACTTATTGGGTCGTAACATCAGGTCTCCCCTCCGAAGGTCTTGCCCTCAAGACCCATAAGTAGGTCGTGTCTCCCAGGTTGGGGAGTCGTCAATCGTGCTTCCTTTTTTTTTTTATCCATAATACTGACACCATGTCAGGTCGCGTGGTAAAGTCAAAATCGAAATCGGAGCAAACGTTGTTAAAAGATAGGGAACGTCAGGCTCTTTTGTTCTACGTAAAGTCTCGCTCTATTCCTCCCAATATACCTTACACTCGTTGTTATCATGCAAAGGTCGCTTATCGCTTCGGCGAGGGTTCTTCGCGGTGTGCCTTATATATCAAGAAGAAGAAGCCTTATAATAGAGTGCTCGTGGCTTCTACTTGTGGGTGGAGTGAGTTTCCGTTGGTGATTGGTTGCTGACTTCCTCGGGTAGTAACAAAATTAAACGCCCAGCAAAAGGAGTGGGATAAGAGAGAAGAGAAGGCTAGTAAGGAGTTCATAGCCCTTCACAAGCAGTTAGCGAAAATTCAGTCAGACATGGCTCTGGCTGCCAGTCGGTTGTCACGGATTCGCAAGATCCATAAGAAGGTTCGTGAACGCCAGGAGGAGGCGTTCCGCCAGGGTATACAAGAGTTAGATAATAAAGACCTTCTTCATTCCTTGGACGCGCATAAGCGGGGAGTGGTAGGTGATTTGCAGTTTATCGGTGTCAAGAATAATGTAGATTAGACGAGTTTTGGGATCAGCAAAGAGTTCGCGGATCTAGGTCCCTTGGTAGAGGAGTCAGGTCCTACTAAGAGGCATAAAAGTCCTAAAGCAGCTATTAAGAGTGCTAGAGGTTCTTAACTGGTTCCCATAAGTTGTCTTCGTATCCATAGTTTTTCCACTTAATGAGGTATTCTTCTTAACCGTTTTCGATTCAGTAATCGATAATTCTTTCAACTTCGTATTCTAGTTCATTTAGTTCCACAATAATGCAGTCGTTTGTGTTTAATCCGTGCGGTGCTAGTTCTAGCAGCGCGATGTAAAAGACTAGGTGTATTTTCATCGTGTCTAGTAAGTCAAGTTCAAAATTAACGTCTGAGATTTTTCTGAGAATTTTGAAAGGTCCAAGTTTCTTGTAGTCCAATTTGTCGCTTGGTCGTTTTGTCTTAATGTTTCGTCGTAGTAGGTATACGCTATCTCCCTCTTCAAAGGTTAGTCCTCCAATCCTTAAGGTGTTAGCATATTTCTTCATGCGTTATCTAACAAATTCTAGGTCTTACGTGACCTGTGTCTAGATTTCTCGTAGTTTATTGTAGTCTACCACGGCTTTCAGAGCTCGTAGTCCTTGTCAAGGTTCTCCATGTACTGTTAGATTAAATCCATAGTTAAGGTAGAAAGGTAAGTTAAGAGTGCTTTCTCCTATAGCGCTGTTATATGCGAATTAAGCTAGAGGTAGCAATTATACCCAATTATCTTAATCGTAGTTAACATAACAGCGTAGATACTGTTCGAGTATCTGGTTAATTCGTTCCGTTTGTCCGTCGGTCTGCGGATAGAAAGAGGTCAATAGTTTATAGTCTATACTAAGTTACAAAATCAGAGATTTCCAAAACTTCAAAGTAAACAGCTTGTCTCTATCTAACACAATTTCTTAAGGCATTCCGTGATTACTAATGATATACTTAAGGAAAGTATATGCGAGGTCTTCTGCCGTACTTGATTCTAAATAAGGGATAAAGTAGGCGTATTTCATAAGTCAGTCCACTATAACGAGGATGCTGTTATAGTATATCTTTGTGAGTGGTTCTCTTAACTTAGGTAGTTTAACAATAAAGTCCAAAGAGATCGAGTGCTATGCTTCTAGTGGTATTAGCAATAGTTGAATAAGTCCATATAGCTTGTGCAGACTGTTCTTAGATTTCTTACACATGTCGCAGTCCTTAATTGCTTCAGCCACTTCTTGTCGTGTGACTCGTGCGTCGTGATGTTATTGTATCCGCTTGTACGTTTTCGTGACTCCTTAGTGTCCGTGTGCTTTGGCTCCATGTATCTCGCGTATCTAGTCAGTCGTCAGTCTTCCAGTCGTGCTGGTATTGACGCGCGTGCCAATCATAATAAGCTTTTAAGCTAGCACAATGTCACCATTGTTGTCTTCCTTAAGGATAACCCTTGTTTCCTCTAGGACCTTGACTTCGTGGTCTGGTCTTCTGCTAAGAGCGTCGGCTCTTCCGTTCTCTGTTCCTTTGCAGTGGATGATTTTGAAATTGAATTCTGACAGGAATTCTGACCATCGGATTTATCGTTTGTTAAGAACCTTAGAAGTTGTGAAGTATGCGAGGTTCTTATAATCCAAATAGACAATAACTTAGTGTTTAGTTCCTAACAGGTGTAGTCTCCATTCTTGGAATGCGTGAATGATTGCCATGAGTTCCTTGTCGTGGATCTAATAGTTCAGTTCAGGTCCTACAAATGCTTTTAAAAAGAATACACAGGGGTGCAATTTTCCTTGCTCGTCTCGTTGTCCTAACTATCCTCCCATAGCGAAATCTAAAGCATCAACTTCGACTTCAAACTGTTTGTCTAGATCTAGGATCATAAGGACTAGTTCCGTCGTGACAAGTTCCTTAATTTTGTCAAATAATTGTTAGCATTCTTCTGTCCATTTGAATTCAGTATCCTTTCGAGTGAGTCGTTGCATTAGCCGAGCAACGTCACCGAATCCTTTAATAAACTTTCAATAGAAGTTTACATATCCGTTGAATGACTGAATGTCCTTGACGTTCTGTGGTGTTGGCCATTCTTTGACTGCAGCTATCTTACTAGCTTGCATTCAGATTTCTCCTGGTGTAATAGTGTATCCCAGGTAGTCAACTTTTTGTATATAAAATTCGCTTTTCTCTAGTTCAACTAGTAGTTTCGCTTCTTAGAGCTTGTTAAGTACCCAGTGTACGTGTTCTTTATGTTCCTCGAGGTTCTTCAAAAAGATAAGGATATCGTCGAGATAGCAAATGACAAAGATGTCCAGCTTTTCTCAAAGTACATAGTTAATCATGGTTTAGAATGTAGCAGGTGCGTTAGTGAGTCCAAAAGGCATAACGAGTGTTTCAAACAAGCCTCATCTTGTTCGGAATGCTACCTTCCATTCGTCTCCTTCCTTAATACAGATTAGGTTGTAGGCTCCCTTAAGGTCAAGTGCCGTGAACCATTTCGCGCCATGCAAGAGGTTCTAAAGTTCAGAGATCAGTGGTAGTGGGTATCCGTTCTTAACTGTGATGTCGTTGAGTTTCCAGTAGTCAACGCATAGTCGTAATTTTCCATTCTTCTTAGGTATAAACAGGATAGGGTATCCTACTAGTGATTCTAATAGTCTAATGTAACCTTTCCGTAGGTTTTCATCTAGCCAGTTATCAAGTGTTTCCCTTTCCGTTAGGTTCAGTGCGTAGATAGGTTCAAGCTTCGGGTACTTGCCTTCTATGAGCTAGATCTCGTGGTCGTACGGTCCATGTTCTAGTAAGCCTGTTTCCAATTCTTCGGCAAACAGTTTCGTATATTAACAGTATTCGAGGGGTACTATGTTAAGACGGTCCTCTGTCAAATCCTTTGTGTCAACTTTCTCTTATATCGTGTTTCTATCGCCCGTGTAGCTTTTTTCTTATGTTATATTTCTAATGATTGCTATGGACGCGAGTCGCTGGTCTCTCACAGGCTCAATCCTTCTAATAAATGCAACATATCTTCTCGGTCGCTTGGATTCACTCAGGGGTTGCGGCGTACAACGCTACCTCGTAGTCAAATCTCTCCACCGGAGTTAGCCAATTCTCCAGTCTATGTCGGGGTTGTTCTTTCATAACCATGGGATGCCAAGAATAACATCTATCCCTCCTATAGCAGTTATATCAAAGACTAGTTATTTGTGATGATCCTGGACATCCATAGAAAGTTGCGCGGTCTCTCTGTTAATGGATCCTCCGTCATACGCAACCACTTCTCCTTCTACCGTCTATAGGTTGTATAGTTCGTCTTTGAATTTCTATTAAATTCTTCGCTAATTCACTAACCTTGGTAACATCAGGTTCACTTGTGCGCCACTGTCAACCATGACCTTAGTGGGCTGTCCTTTGATCTCAATATCAAGGAGTAAATGTTCGTAGTCCAGTTTTACTACAGTACATAGGGATCTTGTCTCAGTTATTCTTGAGCTCGTCGCCGCCTATAGTCCCTTTACAGTTAGCGTTGTTCGTTTTTTGTCTTAAGCGGGGAAGGTCCAGCCTTCTTAATCTATTCCCGCCATGTCCTTGCTTTCTCCACGTAGTAGTATTCGCATTCGTCGTAAAGGCAATTTAACCAGTGTCGTGTCATGCCGTTAAGACATCTTAGGGTTACTTTAGGCTAGGAGTGAAGATAATTTCATTATGTCAGTACTCCTGTACTTCCCAAGTGTGTAGGTCATCGGCCCTGTAGACCCATCTAATGGCTCGTCCTGCCACAGGTCGTCTCGGAAAGAATCCATGTTCTTTCTTGCTAGAGCTATGGAATTCACAGTCGTCGTAGATACAGTCAGCCCAGAACAGTTAGTAGTGAAGTGTGTTCTGAGGGTCGAGTGGTTCTTCGTCTCCAAATACGGGTTTCTCCTTTATCAAGGTGTTTAGCTTATTGTCAACGTTTAGGTCTGTCGTCCCGTAGAAGCTAAGGCTTTGGTTGTTGGTGTCTTGTCGCACTTCGGGTCGTGCTTCTTCTCGTTCCTTAATAACCAAAGGGTCGTTGCTAAAGTCCACATAGGTTTGCTTTACTAGTGGCTCGTCGGAGTCATAATCTTCATCTAACTAGCTATCGAGGGTAGGCAGTGTCCGTGTCCATTATTAAATATGCTAAGTTCGCGACTCAGTCCGTCCGATAGCAATGGAAGGTAATTCTGCTAGTTGCTCTGTAGCTCGTCGTTCAAGTTTGCTTGGTGCGGTGAACTCATCCAGGGATTCTCCTGATTCTGATGGTTCAGTGTTTCGTGGTGTTTGTTCGCGTACGGTGAGTTGTGGTGGTGGAAATCTTGTTTCCTTTACTTATCTTCTTCCTACCGCAACTATCCTTGTTAGTGTACTTTCTTCCTAGAGGACTACCTCTAACTTAAGCAGTTCTTTTTAATTACCTTGTGCATAGATTCGTTAATTAAGTCGTTTCGTTAGGACTCATAGAGTAGCAGTTTGCTAAGGTTCTTTAAGTTACTTTCTTCCTTCGTGGCAAGCTTTGCTGAGAATCGTGATGCATCATTAGTTGTGTTCTTCCAGGGTAACAGGTCCAAACGTTGGTTCCTCGTTACTGGTTATTTCGTCGTGGAAGTGTTCGGGGATCGTCACTTAATCAAAGCAATATCTTACGTTGATAGGTTTGCGTAATCGTGGTGCTGGCGAGTTGTTTTCAATGAGGGTTCCGTCCTCAATCCAGTCGTTGATCTTCTTAGCGATTGTTTCTTGTCGTCGTTAAGTCGTGGCGACAGTCTTGGTTCTTAGTACCTTAGGGTACCATCCTGCTTATTCTTTGCTGTCCCCATGGACTAGGTAGTTGTCTTCGTAGCATGCAGTCCATAACATCTAGTTGTGTGGTATCTCCTTAGCAGCTGCGTTTGCCTTCCTGGTGTCTTCAGGCAAAGGTTTGTTATGCAGTCTCTTAGGTTATCTACAGTCGCTTACGTAATGTCCCATCTTTTCGCAGTTGTAGCATTTAACAGTCTTAATGTCGCGTGGTGGTTTGTTACCTTATCGTTTGGCTACGCTGACATCCATAGGTCCTGCGTGGTGTCCCCATAAGGTGCTTGGTTGCGGGTTACTTCGGGGTTTCCACGGTCCTTTGTTTTACCAGTTCGGGGTTTTAGTCCTTAAGCATACCTTTTGCCAGTGTTAGCATTCGGTCTTCGTGTTTCGCCTTTTTCTCTTCGTCGTTCGTACAGACGCGTGTCAATTTTAATAGCGAGTTCAACATATAAGAGAAAATCTTCTAGCGTATTCATAATTTTCGTAAGTTCATCCTTAACATCTTCCTTTAATCCTAAGTAGAACATAAAGATTAAGGAGTCGTCAGTCATGTTAAGTCTGGCAGCGAGTCGCCTAAACTCAGCAGCGTAGTAAGATACAGCCTTAGTCTATCGCAAGTTAGCTAGGTCTCGTTTAGCTTGTTGTTTCTCGTTAAGGTCTTAGAATAGTGACTTCAGGGCGTGTTCAAACCCTATCATGCTTCCAAAGATTAACTAAGTTTCATAGGAGCAATCCTAGAGTTCGCCGTTATTCCTCAGGAATTCTTCCTGGAATGGTTCAAACCAGGAAAGTGCTTTACCGCGCAGGAAAGTTCCTGCGTAGATTACTCATTCGGTTTCATTACAGAAGTTAGTAGCGTAAAAGGTCTAATAGGTGCATACTTAGATCAAGAATCCTTTCAGTTGTCCGCTAGTGCCGTCGTAAGTCCCAGGGGAGTTAAGTTTAAGCTTATCTCGTCCTTCAACGGGGGTTAAGATAATATTAGCAGCAGCTTAAAGGGTTTTAACTTCTTATCCCAGGGATATAGCTTCTTAGTTTTTTGCTTCCAGCTTAGCTAGGGTTTCATTAATAATAGCTTACATTTATGCCATGTCGTTATTATTCTTTTCGGCGTGTTATCGCATAGCAGCCATCTATTCTTCATTCTTTTCAACCCTAGTCATAGTGTAGCGGAGCTTCTAGTAGGCTCCCGCGGTGAGGGTAATGTCTCTGTCGTCGTCGGGTTCAATGTCAGGCAAGGTGTAGTTACCCATAGTAACGTCGTCGGCTACAGCGAGTTCCTAAGCCAGACTCTAGCTATTATGCGAAACAGGAGTCTTGCTAGTAGAGGCTAGCGAGGGGGTGTTTATAGTAGACATCTTGTTGAAGTACTGTTAGGTGAGTATCAAAGGTCAACTTACTTAACAGGAGCAATCAAAGTGTTACAGTCAGATATCCAACAATAGGGTTTCTACTAGAAGTATAGCTAAGGTCTAATACTTAGTAACAGTAAACTAATATATATGTTAGAGGATCACTCAGTAATTAGTTAAATAGTTAAAGGTCGTTTAGGTAGCTTGTATAGCTGGGTTATTAAATAGGAAACAATAATGTTAGTCTAAGAGTTAGCGAGGCTAAGTCATAAGTTAATTGCTAAAGAGCTATAGAAGTCTGTCCTAGAGTGTATCCTAGTCTATCCTATATACAAGTCTCTTATTTCCTAATGGTGTCCTAGACCGCTCCTAGGACGTCAGTCCTGCCCTAGGACCGCGTTAGAGATGTCGGTCCTACCCTGGGACTGCTTATTGTATGTCGGTCCTTCTTATTATCACGTGACTTGTACTATAGTTCTTCCGTTCTAGGGGAGTCGTCCTTCTACGTTATCCCGTTAGTCTTTTTGTTCCTACAAGATGCTGCGCCGCCCGCGCTTCCAGGCCTCTGGTGGGGCTAGCGTCACCTGTAACTTGTTGGGTCGTAACATCTTATTTAGAGGTATAATTTAGTAAAAAGCTATATACTAAGTAATAGTTACTACTTTAATAATAGAAGCTAAACCCCTTAGTCTTAAATAAATAACTAAGGAGGTAATAGCTCTTAAATAGTTATTTTAAGACTTTATACTCTATATAGGAAACACTTAGAAAATATACTATAATAATTAATAAATAATTAAACTAATAGTATAATAAGGAGAGTACTTAATAATATAACTTTAATATATTAATATTTAAAATATATAGCTTAAATAAAAGTTTATAAAAAGAAGTTTTAATATTATCTATATAGTAATAAATAAAATACTAGGTAATAGACTAATAAAAAACCTTTTATAGGCTAAATTTAAATACTTTTAATTATTAATTAACTTAGTAAATATATATAATATTATTTAAATTAATAATAATAAATAAATAAAGTAAAAGTAAGTAAAATTCTAAAGTAAATCTATCTAAAAACTATTTTATAAAATAAAAACCTTATTAACTAAAAGGGGAATTATTTTTATTTAAAAAGACCTATCCCTAAGACTAAAACTTAAGTCTAAAATACTTTTCTTTTTTTTTTAGTATTTTACCTAGATACTAACTATTTTAATAAAAAAAAACCTTTAAACTAAAAAGTTAAATAACTTTATTTTAAATTATATTATTAAAAGCCTTAAGTAAAATATAAAATAGAGAAATATAGCTATTATTACTATTAACTATAGTAAAAAAAAACTTTATAAGCCCTTTATAGGTTATAGCTACTATACTTATAGCTAATAACTTATTTTTTTATACTACTTTAAAACTAAAGTTAGAGAACTATAATCTTTTTTAAAATATCTCTTATAGCTAAGGATTAAAGTAAAAAACTAACCCTCTAGAGTACTAGTAGTAGTAATCCTACCTATTTTAAGTTTACTTTTTTACTTTTTATAAAGTATAAGGATTTTATTTATATAAACTTAAATAGTTTTACTTATATAACTATACTCTTAAGAAATAGATTAATATAAATATTAACTAAAACCTATATTAAAGTATAACTTATACTTACCTTAAAGTTTTTATTATATAAAATATTATAAAACTTATTTACTATATTAATTATATTCTTAAGAATAATAAAATAAGGTATTTTATTTTTAATATACTATTTATAGGGTATACTTTTATTAAGACTATAGTCTCCCTATATACTCCTATATAAAAGACTTTTTATATAGTAAAAGTAAAAAATATTATTTAGTAGTTTATTAGGGAGAACTAAATTTTTATTTTTATTATATAGATACTTAATTTTTAGCTTTCTATATATAAATAAGCTAAAACTAAAGCTACTATATAACTTTTTTTTACTTTTTTTAAAACAAAAATAATTTTCTCTTTATTATCTTTCTCTTTATTATCCTTAGTAGGCTTTAGTTTAAACTTAGTATTTAACTTTAATAGATTTTCTTAATTACCTTTATCCTCTTAGTTAACCTTATTATCCCCTTAGTTACTATTAGTATTTTTATTATTACTAGGTTATACTTTATTAAAGCTATCTAAATTAAGGTTTATATTAGCTAAGATTAAAGAAATATTATTATCTAAAGTACTTACTATTATATTTTAATTACTAGAGAAATTAGTTCCCTTAATATAACTAGTTTTTAGAGTAAAAAACTTCTTAGGCTTTAACTTCTAAAGTACTTTAAGATACTTAGTAACTTTATTATACTAAGCTTTTTTTTACTTAAAACCTTTTATTTTACTACTATAATATTTCTAAAGTATACTAAAACTAGCTAAGTTAATATTCTTATAGTAATTATTAGTAGTAAGTATTACTTAGTTAAAAAAAAGCTTTAAATTTACCTATTTAATTAAAAATAAAATACTAATTAGTTAAAAAAATACCTATAAGACTTTATAGCTTTTTTAAAATAATTATTAAACTTATTTATTATATTAGATAAAGTATTAATAGAATTTATTATTATAAATATAAAATTTAAAATATATATAAGTCTAAGAAAAGTTTTTATATAATCCTTATACTTAAACTCTTTATATAACTTAAATAAAGTATTAAGAGTAAATAAACTATATAAACTAAATAGGCTAAAATATAGTTAGTAAAGGTTTTATAGCTAAAGGGGATTATATACTTAGTATAAAGTAATAATTATAGTAAATAAGTTAAAATTAGTAGCCTTAAGTTTATTAACTATAACTTTAGAATCTTAAATTTAGGCTTTAAGTAGTTTTTTAGGTTATTCTTATAATATAAAAGGGTTCTAAAATAGTTTTTAACTTTTATTAATTATCTATTTTTTAATTTAATAATTAAAAACTAAATAAAAACCTAGCTAAATTAATAAAAATATAGATAAAGTATAAACTTACTTTATTATTATTATTATTAATAAAAAGAAAAAATTTAGTAGTAAAGAAATTAATAGGTTTTAATAACTTAGATTTTTATTTATATAAAAAAAGTATAACTTATTAATAACTTTTATAGATATTAAAGGAAAAAGTAACCTACTATTATAAATAACTATAATATTACTTTAAAGAGGACTTTTAAAATAATACTCCTATTTATACTACTAAGGAAAAGCTATATTATAAGATAATTATTAATAAATAATTACTTTATTTCTTTTATTATAATAGCTTACTTATTTTTATCTTTACCTATAGGGATACTCTTATAACTAGGGGGTATATTATAAAGCTAGGATAACTTTATATAGCTAATAGTTAATAGTATACGCTACGTATATAGCTTACTACCTAGTTACTCTACCCTAGAAGGGTATTTCTACACGTAATTCATTTCCTATATAGATTCTAGCTAGGATAACTACTTTACATTCTTTCTAGTAGACGCTACGGTTTATCACAACATATAAGAGGTGATAACAGATATTTCAAGAAGACATCGATGTACGTGCTATTAACACTGTATGACTGAACGCACGAGACCTTGCAGCTCCAGGGTGAAAACCCCCCTGTTAAAAATGGCTGCTGGAGAGACCTCGGACATTGACAGCATAAAACGATTACAGGTGGACTCCTATATAAGGCTGACGAATCTATAATGAGAGCTTAGGTAGGACGGAACCCTGTATATATTAACGTGTGCAACTCTGGACGATCTTTTTCAAATACAGCGTAAAACAACGCAGTAACAACAATGTCTTCTGTCTCTGAAATTGATTTGGCAACCATCCTTGACATTTTTGCACGCTTTTCCAAGCACGAACAACGGACTGCAACGAGAGGCGCTGCACCTTATCGAGATATAGCGGCACAGAAAATCAGGCAGTTCGAAGCCTCTAAGAAACCAATATCACTTCTGTTGCCGGCCTTCCCATGGAAGTCGCCAAACCCGCAAAAGACTTTATCCAAGAGTCCTGACATGGGAGAGGAGCTAGGGTTGAAAAGACTGGACCGGCTTTGCAAAGAGTTGGCCAGTGTCTTCCCATATGGCGCGCAGATAACCATTGTATCTGACGGCTCCGTTTACAATGGTAAGGGCTACGCTAGTAACGTGGAAAATTCTACGGACCCTTTATACTTGAGCACATTCTAACCTATGGCAAACAATTCTAGACCTACTTGGCTATCCTGATGAAGATATGTTCAATTATGGAAAAGCACTGCGGGATATGGCCTACGAAAACGATCTGAAATCCATTACATTCATGCGATTGATTGACGTACTTGACCTGAGCGACAGCAACGCCATGTCAAAGGATGTTATTTTGAAGATGGCGGCAATTTGTCGAAGTGAGCTTGAAAAGAGGTTTCTTCCTCCAGATTTCAGTATTGAAGAGGAAATCAAGAATCATCCCGACACCGCATTGACTTACAGAGGTTTCGTCAAAGGTGCCGAAGACGACCTTCAATGGGGACGTCACATTTCTCGAGATATTACGTCGAACCAAGATAGGTATCAGAGCGAGGCTCAACGCGTTGGACAGCGGATGACGGAGCGCCTGATTGTGAGTCAATGAACTGCCTCTTATCGAACGGCTATGTTTGTCACTGATACCGAACAGGCCTACGAGACAGCACTAGAGTTCCGATTTCCAGAGAGCATCAGGATCTCTATCCACCCGTCCACGGGGAGTCTAAGTTTTCCGTGCCCTTAGTACCCCAACCAGACTGTTTTGGCTTGACACCATGGCATTCCTGCTTGCTGGTCACAGCTCAAGGAGAGTATCGTACTACGTGGGCAAAGAACGTTACAAATCCCGAAAAATACGAGGTTGTCTACAGAAACGACATTCCTTACTTTGCCCGCGAGATTAGTTGTGAGTACGCCATGTTGTGGTTTATCTCCGATATGATGCCAATCATGTTGTGAGCTACAACTTATAAGTCAATGTTGCAAGTTTAACTCTTGGAAGTATAGGAGCAAAAGAAGCGATTCGGACGTTGGCGGAATAGAACCCAGAAGTTCACTTCGATTCTGTTTGCTTGGGGCTGCATATAGTGGGTAGATACTTCGTAGGATTGCCTACTGTGGGCACTCAACAAATTAAACTTCAACCACCCCTGGAAGTAGCCTATTGGCGAGCGAATATTATGCGACAGCATGCTGGAAGCATCAGAGTGATAACCTAGTAGGCCCGGATACTGCTGCCAGGTTGGATGACTGCCTTGAGCCAAGAGTTGGGCTGTCTTAGATTGGTACGTGCAGTACTTGTCAGAGGCCAGCCGCCAGCTTGGTCACAAGCAATGGTTACGTCACCCTTCCCCCAGCCTATTCAGCCCCGCCTTCTCTTACCACAACTTATATCCTTACAGTTTAATTAATTAATTTGCTATTGATAGATCACTCAGGCTAGTTATACTTAGTAATTATTATCCGGATACAGATAGGGGACTCTCTTATTCACCCTCTCATACGACAGAACCCAACTTTGCGAATTTCTATATGTCATGGTAATGACCCCTACTTGAGAGGCCCCTCTAATCTTGGGCGTGTGTCCATTCTGCACACTTTTTGCCTGTTAGCGGCAACTTGGGGCTCACATTATCCGAGTGACTTCTGAACTCTAAGTGAGTCAAAGGCTAGCATGAGTGGTCTACGGGTGGACTCTGTGGATCCCTAAGACTACCTGCCTTGGATATGTTCCTTTCTTATATGAGTTATCGCTTGGGACAAGTAAATGTCTCACGTAGCTCGTTGTAGTGATGTTTAGAGCAGAAATCAAGGCCTAGTAACGCAACCTCACAGATCTCGTATCATCAAAACAGACTCATGTCACGGATACAGTGGATAAAGACCTTATGTCATTATATCCACATACCAGGCATGAAACCCACATAGTGCTGATCCAACTGTGTGGACACCCTCTGTAACCCACGTGGAACCACCTCGGCCTCGTACGTGTAATGTGGATGAATGTCACCTCGGTAGTGTAAACTAATCTATTTGTACTCAGGATTAAGTTTCAATCGCTTGTCATAGTTCCATAGTCTCATTCTACTCCAGAAGGAATGGAGCCCTCCTTTGATCAGTATAGCTTTCGTTTTCCTAATCCGGCCTTTTCGGCTCCCGCAAGCTCCGTTCCCGCTAGGTGGTTTCCCGACATGGAGGGCCGAACCCTAACGAAAACACGGAAAACCTTATCTCAGCGGGGAGGCTTTGGCGCTGTAAGTAACCCTATCTAAACTAGCTCAGTAAACCTAATTTCTTCTTGACACTTGCGTCGACTCATAAAATGTAACGTGCTTAAAAAGTCTATCGTTTGGGCGCATTCCTACGTGTTCCATCGGACTACCTATAATCCCAGGGCTGCTGGTAACATACAACGTACTCAAAGAACTGGGGTTCACTAGCTCCTACTATCTGTGCTGCTGTTCTTGTTATGAGAGCAATTAACCAAGTACATATGTGTTCGAATGATCAGAGGCGTCACAAAGCGAAGACCCTTGCTTAGCAGTTAGTATGGTTTTCCGTTTTATTACGATTGGCCGAGTGGTGAGTGGATCTTGATCACTACCCTTTGATATAAGAACTTTACGGGAGGTTTCAAATGTGCAAACATTCCTACACAACCGCCGCTTTTGTTCCGCTCCATTGCCTCTCTCTATATCCCTTCGGAGCTCCCCTAACCACCCAATTCTTCAATCATATTCAAAGAAGCACCCAATATGGTCTCCTCCAGCAAAACGATCCCCAATCTCACCGGCGTGCCGGAGACCATGCTTGGCACAGTCCTATCCAAGGCCACCGACGCCACCAGCCCGTCACCTATCCTCGGCGACACTTGGGCTGCGGAAATTCTGAAGAAAGTCGATTACGATTTCAGTCGGCTGGGAGTCAGCGGCTGGATACAGGCATGGGCCGTTTTGCGCAGCCGCGACTTCGACCGCTGGACGTCTGAATTTCTGGATCTACACGCTCACTCTCCTAATGGCGTGACGGTAGTGCACCTAGCTTGCGGTTTTGATACGCGCGCGCTTCGCCTGCGCCGATATTTTGACCGGATACCACTCAGATGGATCGACGTCGACCTACCAGATGTCGTCCAATTGCGTTCCAAGCTGGTGCCGGAACCGCTTGCCATCACAAACGCTACGGCTGCCAAGGGGAGCACCTACGAGCTGCGGGCCTCGTCAGCCACAGAACGCGGTTGGTACAAAGACATACCAGCCGATCGACCAACGGTCGTGGTAATTGAAGGGCTTAGTATGTACCTGGCAGAGGAGGAAATGCGCGACTTGGTACGCGGCCTGGTTGAGCACTTTGGCCAGGGTCAACATGGCAATCTGATATTTGACGCAACCAACTCCTTCGTCATGGCAGCGCAGCGCTGGCTTAACCCTGTTGCCAAGTCAGGCAGTAGGTTAAATTGGTGGTTGGACAAGCCGCTCTCTATTGAGTCATGGGCTGAGGGCTTGACCTTGAGGGAGGAGTTATTGCTAAGCAGTCGGCCACTTATAAAGGAGTTGTCGTGGAAGATCCAACTCCCTTACGCTATAGCGGCTTGCTTGCCCTGGGTTTGTCAGTTTCACCGAATGATGAGGTTCAGTTTCTAGGGCTGTTCGGACCCAATGTAAAATACACTTCACACGCACATGTATGAGGTTGGCATGTTACCTCCAATCCGTTTGGTGACGGCAATGTGCCCAATTAGTTAGGGTCGTTCTCAGCAATCATCTTCCGCTGGTTTATTGAGTGAATGTAGCTCAAGCTGTTTCAAATGCACTCACTCCGCACTACTGATTCATATGCCGACATGAAAACCCACTCTTAAGGGATAGAGTTCTTCTTGGGGGTGGTTTTTTAATCTCGGGCCGGATCAAGGGTACATATTAGTACACCCTGGCCTCGCAACCTAGAGACTCCGCTGTGTTGGAATCATTGCTTGGCGCATGCTTGTGTCGCAGTGAAATGTTCAATATCTCGCTCTATAAGAGGTATACCGCTACATGTCGAAACGTTAATATACAGGTCCAGGTGGATAACTGGCGCCATGTAAGCTTCCAGGGTAGGTTGTAAGGCAACAGGTAACATGAAGATATTAGGTAAGATTGTCACTCTGAAGATTGCTTACAGAAAGACTAATATATTGAATACAAGTTTTCTCACAGATAGTTTAGTATCTTTACCCCCATACTTTGTGAGTCTCAATGGCGGTATCTTTGCTGGACTCGCATGTTTATTTCAAAACACCCCTTGCGGACATAACCGAGGAAGCATGGACATAAGTCTACAAACAGGGGGTATAGCCTTTACCTGCGATAGCAGTTGAGCTTCCAGGGAAGCAAGAAGTAGTGCCCTGATGGGAGAGTACCCGTGTGTTGCTTTCTGAATGTGAAACCTGCGTGAATATGAGCAATGCTGGATTTCATTAATGTGGAGACGAGACGTCTTTTGACCTGGCTTGCTCAAGTCCTACCATCACTCTGTTTCCTTCATTGTAATGAAAGTCAGAACGTACATATCATTGTTATCAACCCCACAGAACTTTCCACTGATAGCACACAAGCTTCAGTCACTATCCTCCAACATCTCTTACAACATCTGGAGACTTACTACTGATCTCTCTGTCTATCCAATTCCAATATGTGCGGCGCCGCTGTTATCGTGTCGCTACGCGGCCAGGATGCGGAAACTCAAGGGTCTGTGGCGGCTAAGACAGCTGAACTGAAAACAAGGCTCTCAAAGAGTCTCGATCTTATTGCGCACCGGGGCCCCGACGCTCGGGATATCTGGATTGACCCTACAGCAACCGTTGGTATGTCCATCATCACCACCCACCACCTCTGATTATTTGTTAGGCCGCGTCCACAACATTAACATGGCAATAAGGACTCGCACATAATCGTCTGGCCATCATTGATCTGTCGTCCGAGGGCACTCAGCCCCTGCACGACGATCAGGGGCACATCCACGCTGTGATCAATGGCGAGATCTACGACCATGACAGACTTCGAAAGGAATGTCTCAACTCTGGCTATAGCTTCAAGGGTAAAAGTGATTCGGAAGTGGTCGTAGCGTTGTACCAGCGATACGGGGCCCCGGAATTCCTGCAGCACTGCCGGGGTGAGTTTTCCATGGTCATCTATGATGATCGTTCTGGCGAAGTTTTCGCATGCCGCGATCGCTTTGGCATCAAACCGCTATTCTACACAATTGTCAAAGAAGAGCTGTTCTTCGCCTCGGAAATGAAGGCGTTTTTGGCCATGGGCTGGAAGCCGGAATGGGGCATTGAGTCAATTGCGGTGGGTAAAACCATGATTGGTGGTAGCACTATATTCAAAAGCGTCAGCAAGGCAAGTTTCTGAAGCGCTTAAGAAGTTCACCCGTTTTATTAATTACTTTTCAGATCGAACCTGGATTTTACATGAAAGTTGCTCGAGATGGAGCCATCACCCATTCCCAATATTGGGACCTTGAATTTCCCACCAAGGCACGTATATCAATCAAAAAAAAAAAAAAAAGAGGCTGCTCTACAGTGTAGCTGATCTACTTCAACTGACGTCGTTCATCTCAGACCGAAGTGGACAACCGCTCTATGGAACAAATGGTAGAAGAATTGCGTACAGAGTTGGTCAATGCCGTGCGTCTCCGTCTACGAGCAGATGTGCCAGTTGGCATCTATCTATCCGGTGGTCTGGACTCCTCAACGGTTGCGGGGATTGCAAAAAAGCTTATTGACGAGGAGGGTGTCACTGCGGGCAGTCAGAAGATTTCTGACCGAATCACCACATTTACTATCGCAGTCAATAGCGATCAAGGTGACTCCGTGTATAATGAAGCTGGTAAGTTCCGGTATCTCGCTATTAGAAAACATAATTGCGTTCTCCATCGGCATAAAGTGGCGGCAAACTAACTAGTGGATTGCAGCTATCGCAAGTAGGACAGCCAAACACCTTGGCGTACGCGAGGTGACATTGGACGCAAATGAGGAACTACTGGCCTCGACATTTGAGGATTCGATTTGGTTCTGCGAGTAAGTCAAATTATTGCGTACACACCACAAAGATGATGTGAAGTTGACATTACCAAGACAACCGATCATCAGCCTGACAATATCCGCCAAAATTGCTTTGGCCAAGTTGGCTCGTGAGAATGGCATTACGGTCATTCTCACGGGCGAGGGTGCAGATGAGACATTCGCTGGGTATGTAACGTCTTGAGCCATTCCGTTGAGGTGGATGCTGAATATGGGATAGGTATCCTTGGATGCTCCCTGACCTTGTCTTGGAGCCGGATCATGCACAGCCGAACGCACCGATGAACAAGGATTGTGACAAGCTGCGTGACCCCGTTCGAGACCAAGCTTGCAGCATGTGGTCCAAAGTCCACAATCCGGAGTTGCCCCTCCATTTGAAAAAAATCAGGCCTGAAACGTGGGAGCGTATGAATCATATGACTCTGCCGCTTTTCATGGATCACTCCGACGGGGTTCATCTGCTTGCTCCTGCGATTCACGCTAAGCATGGTGTTAATACGAGGATTCAGAGCAAACTCGACTGCTTCAACCAAGACGCCCTGGAAAAGGTCAGAACCAGATGGCACCCGCTGAATTCTTCGGTCTATTTTAACCACAAGATTTGGCTTCTGAATGTTGTGATTCCCCAGAACGGCGACCGAACAGAAATGTCGCACAGTATTGAAGGTCGGCCACCAATGCTGGATCACAAGGTAGTTGAGCTTGCAGCCAGGCTCCCGCCTAGCGTGAAAGTGGGTTACTTTCCACAGGGGTCGGATTTGAACAGCGGCGATACCGTCTTCAGCATGCACGGAGATGAACAGGCTTCTATCAAGTTCAGGGAAAAGCTTATCCTGCGCGAGGCGGCAAAGCCCTTCATCACAGAGGAGATCTATTCGCGGCCTAAACACGCCTTCTTGGCGTCAACCAAGTACCCCAAAGAAGGCCCAATCCATCGGGTTCTCAAACGCCTTCTGACAAAAGACAACGTCGAGGCTCTTGGGTTCCTCGACTGGGAAAAGATAGAAGGGCACATGGGTAAGGCATTTGAAGACGGATCGACTTCTCAAGATTTCATGCCTTGCCTCTTCGCAGCATCCTTCGTCACAATCGGTCAGCAGTTTGGCGTCGCCAAGGCCTCCTTAGAATCATATCACTAGATTAAAGTTGTTTACAAAAATCCTTAAACTAAACACAAGGTAAATGTACATTTATGCGTGTTATTAAGAACTTAAATCAGTGTTGTAGGTAGTAATCTAATAGTAGGGTTTCTACTAATAGTATAGCCAAGGTTAATAATGTTTACATGTAGGTTCTCACCTACAAATGTGGGTTGGACTGACAACACGCCAATTGCAAGGAGTATCAACAGAAATGACAATTTCGTAGAATAGACACATTGTCAGGATCTTTGGTACAACAAACAGTCAGCCCGCTTCGCGCTGTTAGAGACGTGTTTGGCTATGGATAACTGGTATCGGCGATTGAGTTCCTCCAAGGACCAGCACAGGCTGGCCACGCAGTCCATTCATGATGATGATGATGATTCGGTTTTACGCCGGGGATCCAATCTAGCGGCAAAGGGCGTCCGCGCGGCCTAGCTACCTATCTATCTATCTATATACTTGGGGTCTAGAGGTTCTCGTCAACAAGACGTGCCACCTCTAGGCCCTTCTCTGTGACTCGTTAAACAGTGCGAATAGGTATTCAGAATCAGTACTTCTCCACAAACATACATACATGACTGGATTGCCTTGCCACTGTGACATGGGTTGTGAGGGTATATAGTAGAAAGGTACACATAGTTGACGGAAGGTCTGAGAAGGTAAGAAATGTCAATGTCAGCAGGGCGTCAACGCCAGCCAAAGTGTTGGTATATGTGCCTCTGTGGGCGATCGCAGTCCATTCATGCGAGAGAGAGAGAGAGAGAGAGAGCCGTTAATCAGCATACGAAGAAAATCGGTCCAAGAAGAAACAGCACCAACGGCTCCGGAACCAATTATGACGCGAGCATCACGGAGAGTGAAGCGGCCTTCAACGTGACACGGGGCCTGAGAAGAATCAATAGTATACATAAAGTGTCAGCAGGAGATGAGTCGTGAACGGAGCATATTCCAAGTATTGGGTATTTATAATATATCATATGCTTTGGTAACCCTACTAGCCATTGAGCAATGTCCCTGAGGGTAAATTCCGGAACGGGCCAAGGAATACACCCCGCAAATTGAGCCATGGCCAACGGATCGGACCGAGACAGCCCCTCCCCGCATCTGATGATGAAGTGGTGTCGTATGGTGGGATGCATCGACGATCACCATGCCAATGTCACTCATGGGCACTACTTAGGTAGGGCTTTCATCTGATTGCGTCTATTGCCACGAAGCTAGGGTTTCATGAGAGTAATCTCAACTTGTGGGAACCTAGTGTAGGATCGAACATAGGTCTAGGTACGGCTGTTCTTGGGTGAAATACCCCGCGATTCGGGCACGATGACGTGCAGACGCGTTGCCGCGGCTGCCCTTACGCGGGCTCCGAGACAAATGCGATCCGGACATGAAACGCATTTGTGCAGAAGGGCCAGCAGGAATCCAAATGCGTATTCTGTGCTCGTGCGTGTGTGCACGCGTGCCGCGTCCCGCCGCCTCGTCATCATTGACTACCTGATTTTCTTGCCGTGAGAGACCGGTGCTGGATGACCACTGAGCGACGTCATGACGATTGGCCCCCCGCAAAGGTGTAGAGGCATGTCAACATGATGCAATGGACAACGCCGTTGAAGGGAGGAGGGGGAATATTAGCGTATGCTACATTTTTGCTGGGAGGACAAAAAGAAGAGGCTCTGGCTTAACAATTGCGTTCTTGTGTGGTGCATCCTCTTGAACACAACATATAATCGAACCGATAGTTTTGCAGCACATACAACACAATTCAACAACCACACCGGCAACATCCTGCCAATTTCGCACAGCCAATCCATAGTCATGGGTGAGCCAACTGTGGTCGTTCTACATAACGAAGGCGGCGAGCACAGCAGCGAGGACACAGCACAGAGTAAGCTCAGCAACCATCACACTCTAAAATATAGGTCGTTTGTATAGGTATTAATAATAAACACCTTTGTGTAGTCATCCAGCAGGCCCTTCATGAAAGATCACACCCAACTCAACAGGACGGCCCTTTGAAGCAAGTTCTTGGTAGGTAATGGACAGACGATGAAATATGACTGACTATATTAACAACTGTGGTGTATTAGCCAACCAAGAAAGTCTCTACAAGTATATCAACGCAAGTATCTCCCTCATGTGGTGTGTAACGTTGCTGACGCTCCTTATCAGTGGGAGGATCCTCTTCGTACGCTGGGCACATACCTCGGTGTTCTGAGCATCTTGTTCGGAGCTCACTACTTGCCCCTGACACAATGGGCACTCAAGGCCGCAATGACTACCCTTGGAGCGGTGTCTGTTACTGAGTTCGCGAGCCGATCGTTCAGCTCTGATTCCCTGTCAACACGCCTCCGCCCCAAACGATACAGGACTGTTGACGAAGATAAGCTCAACGCTTTTTTGAGGGACATTCATGACCTCGTCCAGTCCGGGGCGATCCAAGGACAGAAAATCCTCTACGGTGAAGACCTCGGGAAGGCTTTCGGCGTATGTGGCCTCGACGCGGTGCTCGGGTATAATCGCATCATCGGGTATAACTAACCATGCGATAGGCCTTCGTCGGCGCCACCGCGCTATACGGACTCGCCCAGGTTGTCGCCCCGTTCTGGATGGCCGTCGTGGCCTTGACCTCGGTCTTCGTCGCTCCTCTCGTCAACTCGCCACAGGGCCGCAGGGCGGCCCAGGACGCCAGCGCGCGCGCCCAAGACCTCGCCAGCACGACTGCGGACAGGGGCAAGGAGCTCGCCAAGGACGGCCAGGCAAAGGCCTCTGAGCTCTCGTCCAGGGCGCAGCAGGCCGCGTACGGCGCGGGAAACGCCGTCTCGAACACGGCGCAGAACGGAAAGCAAGCCGCGGCCGATGCCGCCAGGAACGCCGGCCAAGCCGTCTCGAACGCCGCTCAGAGCGTGAAGCAGACGGCGTCTGATCTTTCCGGGTCGGCCGGCAACGACGCCGGAAACGCCGGGACGGGCCTCTCGGATGCCGTCCAGGATGGAAAGCAAGCCGCCGCCGACACCGCCAGAAGCGCCGGCCAAGCCGCCTCGAACACTGTCCAAAACGGAAAACAGACCGCCGCCGACATGTCGTCAAAAGTCCAAGGTGCCGCGTCCGACTTGTCCGGAGCCGTCGCCGAGGCCGCCGGAAGCAACGGGGCCAAGGCTTCAGACGCCGCTGAGAACGGCAGGCAGAGCGCGGCCGGCCTGTCCTCGCAAGCCACAGACAAGGCCTCTAACGCGACGGCATACGCCACCGACAGCTTCAAGAACATGTCGCAGATGAACACTGCCGACAAGTTCCAGGGCATCCTATCTTCGGCTTTGGGCGACGGCAACCGGAACGCCAACGGTTCAACCGACCAAGACTATCCTTACGGCCATGGTTCCGCACACAACTCTTCTCGCGAGAGCGACAGAGTCTCCGATGGTGACCGCCCCCGCGGCCAAGGCGAGTATGAAGCCAACAGGCTGGCGAGCAGAGCAACCCACTCGACACATGTCGGCGCCGAGCCCCCGAGGCTTTCCGCTGCCGACGACGTGAACAGGCTCGCGGCTTGATTGGGCTCTCGACGGTTTTCTGACACCGTCAATGCTTCCGTTCACTGGCAGGTTGTTATGGGGGAAACGATCGACGATCGTACAGAGTCTCAAAAGAACGAGGCTTTTTCTTATAATAAACGTTAATTCAATATAATTGAGAAGACTTCCAATCAAGCTGCCCCGTACTTGTTCAGGCCATCTGGGAAGCCATCGCATCTCATCTGCTTGTTAAATCTCTCGAAGAAATGCTTTTCACGAGACTCCAGTAGAACCGCCCAAGAAGCTATTCGATTCCATGTGCTCGCAAAACCTCTCTAGTTCGCCACCACCACAGATACCTCCTCATGGACGAGGTTGATACTGAGTAAAAGTCGACATATCCTATTAGAGTGTTTCCATTAATATGGTTCATGTGTTATTTAGTCCATCTTTCTCATTCGGGCTGCTGGTATATTCACCTGTGTACGAGACACTAGCTATAACCATTTTGAAGACTTTTCATGCTCATCTCCATACAAACACTACTCTGTAATCTCGAATCAATTACTCGTAGTCTATCTCCATATTGTTGAAGGGAGATTTTCGAACAGCTCAGTGTGACCGGGCTTAGCGATGAGCTGGCACAGAAATCTCCTCGCCTGTCAGTAATTTCATAGTTGCCAGCTAGGTTGACTTTTGAGTCGTTCCCTAGGGTCTGAGTAGGTCAATTGGTAGAAGTAGTGGTCGCAACGATGAGACAGCCTTCAGAGCCTATTTCTGCAAGCTCCGAGCGGCAGAGTTGACATAGGCCATCTCGCGGCGTCTCTATTGAGTTTGTGGTGTGTTCTCTGGTCCGTCTTTTTGTTCTGCGGTGCTAGTATGTTCACCTGTGAATACAAATACTCCGGAGAAGGACAACAGAGACCTGGATACAGAGGTCGCGACAGTTGCATGGGATACGACTGTGTCGGGTGATTCGGAACGGCGCGACATCGCCCCAAGTGGCGTCAACATGATGGGCGTAGTCGGCAACAGACGTATGCTCACTGGGTACACTCGTTCAGGCTCAACAGGCCACAAGAAACGGAATGGGGAGATGTTTACCTACGACGAGAGATCGGTCCATCTGCAGCCTTTGAGCCCGCTCCCGAGTAAGGAGCGCGAGGCTGGGACTGCTTGTTGTCTCGAGAGCAGCCGTAACCACTACGATTCTGGTACAAGTTCATAGTTCCCATGAAGGTGTTCTGGAAACACAATGTCAGAGGTAGTCCCAGAAATTTCGTGAGCCGGTGCCTATTGGGGCATCTAGAGAGGGAACTCATGAGGCAACTCAGGAGGGCTTACCATGATAGACAGGTTTGACGACACGTTCGAGCTTGTATGAGGGGAGAAGAAGTTATTGGAGAATGCCAGGTGCAGTTCAAGCGGTCCTGTGGACCAGTAGGGACCGAGAGGCATCTTGCAAGGCATCTCCCGAAGCAAGTCAGGAGAGCTTACTATATCCACACCATCGGCGCCATGCAAGTGACGTCCTCCATGGGATCGCATCCACCAACGCCAGCCGTAACGATACCGACAATTTTGCTGCCGAGATCCTACACATACGCTCCCGAGTGGTCCGGCTACGGGGACGCAGTGACAGGACCAATCTTGCTGTTGATAACACAGAATTCAATGTAATTGATTGGTTCTGTGTCATTCGGTGGGCTGTCTTGAGAGTGTCCCTGCTTGGGTGCGCCGGAGGGCCATCGCCGCATCGAGATGGGCCCGTTGACTTGACTATATGTCGCACCGGTCGAATGGCCTTGATGCACACGCTTGAGGAAGAGGTTAGAGGCATGACAAAAACAAAAGTGGAAAAAGAAAACCCCACCGAGGATGCGGATGGATGTGGGAAGAAGAGGTGTGGCCTACCTTCCTTCCCATTTCCAACCTTGCTCCTTCCTTCGCCTCTTGGTATGAACGAGGCCCATTGAGGTATAGTGGAAACGGTCCTGCCTGGTTGATATAGGGAGGTACGGAGTACTTGATGCATGGTGGGGACCTGCTTCCTCAAAGACCGCGAAACCCGATGACATGACCTCCGAGCACTAGTCGTCTCTGCTTATGCATCACGTCTTCTGCCATGTACCAAATCCATCAGAGGTAGAGCGCCTCTCTTGCATCGTGCGGGGCATATGGCATCATCACTTTATCTAGGTGCACTTAAACTTTGCTTAGACTTCCATCTACTCGACAAGGATCGTCCATAGGCCACGGAGTGCCTTCGATTCTCGTCGAGTTGCGCGCTAGGCCTCGACACAACATTCATCCCTCTGTACTCCGTACCTTTTCATTTAATCCACCAGAGTACTCAGAAGCCAGGGAACCGCGTCGGGCTGAGTCTCTCTCACCAAACATTTCTCAAATCTCATTTCAAATCTCGTCGCAAATCTCATTTCAAATCTCATCGCAAATCGCTCCTTGCATCCCGAATCCCATGTCGTTAATGTCCCCGCTATCTGCTACCCTCCATCATCGGGCATTACCCAGTTGGGACCACCTTTGTTAATGTCATCTCCAAGTAGCATTTATCTGTTGCTGCTTATTTATTACATGCAGCTAGTCCCCCCACAGCCGTCGCTCGTGTGTCAAGTCCCCCTTACTGCTCAAATTTGTCGTTACTGACACCGTCAGGACTCAGCCGCTCAACAATTCGACCAAGTCTGAGATGGCTCCGAGCGCGTCCAGAGAAGACGAAGCAAGGTCGACCGAGGTAGCCAAGAAAGACAGAGCGTCCTCTGCCATCGAACTCTCTTCCTTTAGAACCACCTCGCCATTGTCACCGATGGTCAGGCCGAGACTTTGCGAAAGTACGCGAAGCTGTTGCCTGCCGGAGCACCCCCATGATTCTCCTCCTACCACGAACTTCATCTCCCAAAGCAGCATGTGCTCCACCTTCATGCAGTATGTCAGATACGACGGCATGATTTTCGCACCCTCCGGGCTGGCGAATTTGCCGCTATGAGCGTCTACGACTCGGCCAAGGACATCCAGCCTCGCCCCAAGAACAGCGCCCAAGTCAATGGGTTTCTCGTCAGGCCCGCACGTCATTGTCAGCCCCCCTCCACTAGGTTGGAATCCTGGCCCGTCTTTGCTATCAACGTCTTCCACGATTTGCTGCCCGAGTGCGTGTCGAGCGTGCCGGGACAGATGATGCTCGTGGTCGTCTCGATTTCCACCGCAACACTCTTGATCTTCATGACTTGCGGCACGTTTGCGATCGCCTGGGAGGTCTTGTCCCAGTTGGGAATGGCGCTCAGCGTGAATGGAATCGCTGACGGGTTGCCCAGTTGGATGACCGCCGGACACGCCAGCTGGACCGTGTAATTGAAAGACGGCACCTTTGACGAGCCAAAAAGCTTGCGAGTCTTCTGCTTAAACGAGAGTTCCGCCTGCTCCATGCCCGGGACCAGCCGGTGGCTGCTCACGCAGCCCGGGAACTTGCGCGTGGTCAACTCGAAGTCGCTGATGGGCGGCCAAGGCGGCGGCTTCGAGTTGACCCTGATTGGCAATGTCGCTTGGAAAGTCTGCTTCACCCTCTCCTTGGCCCCCTTGACAGTGACTGTCGCTTCGATCCAGAACTCGACGTAGCCGTGCCACTTCTTGCTGAAGCCGCTGTTGCTGTAGTGAAAAGTACCCGGTAACGGTTGTCCGGGGAGCTCCGCGGCGGCGCCGGCCTTGAGCGGCGCCTTGATGAAGTAATCTCTCTTCTGCTTGTCTTTCAAACAACCGTCCACGGTCTTCCCGCTGACGTCTGTCGGTATCTTGAGCGAGAATGGCCAGGACAGGCCCTCTTCCGCGCTGGCGTTGATAGCGCCTTCGTGCGCGACGCACGAAACATCAGACTCGTCCCAGAACGGGAAGCGGCTGCGGTAGACGCTCTTGGAATTCCCATTGTCGACGACCAGCTTTGCCTTGGCGCGGCCCTGGAGGCGTGCGCAAACGGTGGCCGAGGCCGCGTCGAGAGGGGCTTTCCGTACAATGTTCCCGCGGATGACGCTGCCTGGGAAGGACGGCACGCTGGGATCAAGGAGTTCTATAGAGAGTTTGTCGTTGTTTGCTCGAGATGTAGGAGGCATCGTGAGTCGTGTGTGAACTTGAGGGTTTCGTCTGGCATTTGATCTGATTATGTAGGATGGATGAGAAACGCATTCTAAATATGATGGAAAAAATGGCTGCCTAAACATCACAAGCTGACGTTATGGCATATCAATTGATTTTGTGAAACCTGCTGGACTACATGGGGGGCGGTCACCCGTGTGTGTGCTCATGATTGGCGGACAAGCTTACTACTAATCTGCAATCACTATTCGATAAATACAATATATCCCCATTAGCTCCAGCTTCCATATTACCTAGGTTGACTGAAAAAACGTTACTGTTTACTGGTTTTCTACCTAAACAGTGCTTCGGTAGTACCTTGCATATTGCCATACCAATCTGTGACCTGTCCCACCACGACATACTAGATTTCTGGCTCCTGGGCAGTACAGTAGCCATATGAATTGTTGGTACATCTCTGCAGTACATGTTAGCGTTTATAAGTATATAGTCAGCTATTACTTATCTTACCCATTCTCTTTGCCACATTTCATTGCTCCTAAGATTTATCTTACACCAGCCTTCGCTATGCCGGCTTCCACTTAGTTCGTTACACTGAATTGTTGTTCTACGTGTATCAACATAAGTGCGCAAAAACCGTCCTTTCTGTTTTTGCACGTTACACCTGATTTCCATTAGCATAAGGACACAAGAAATAAGTTGGATGCTACATAGACATACTGGCAATACTAGACAGCTGCTTGAGCTTGAGCTACAAGTGTAATAATTAATATAGAGGAAAGCTGCATTGTAGGATACAGTGTAGAGGCCTTTGTAGAGATTTATTATTAGTAGGATTTATGTAACAGAGAAAGCTGCAGTCTAAAAGTAAAGGAAAATGTATACAGAGGATAGGGATGGTATGTTCTTTTATGTGTATTTCTCGAGCAAGAAAAGGGAGATTAACTTGTAAGCCATTACATAACAGTTAGCCACTAGTACTTAAGTAGCTAATTTACAAAAATCTGTTGTAATGCCGGGCATGGCCAATGCATAGGAGCTATGGGACTCATATTCCATAACCTACCACGGCCACGGACATACTTGGTCAACCTGGCGGCCCACGATAGTTATCCTCTTCTTCATGCATAATTGACCCCTGCGTTTGACTTTAGTATTCGTCACCAAGACCCCGTTTGATACGTATTTACGGTTAACCGTATCACCCACATTTGATACCTACAACATCTTCAAGTATATATCGACCTAAGCTTATGCCGTAGTGGGGTTCGTCTCATCTCGGACTACCCGGTGATAGTAATGCATCTATCTATATTAGCTAATTCGATTACTCCAGTAACGCTTTGACCTCCAGAATGTCGATTTTAGCGTCGCAAGGATCGGAACCTTGCACCTACATGAGTAGTGACTACTCATGAAGGAAGTCATATAAGCAGCGTGCTCATGTCATTATCAGTCGGTCCTTACTATCCCCTGTGGTAGCCAAGACGCTAAAATAGACAGCGCTCGTCTCAAAAGGGTGTATCTTAATTATCATAGAGGTGCTGGCATACGTAGTACACCGAGGTATATTATTCTGTAATCTGTTTTACTAGGCAAAAGTTGTTCTATGACGTGCTTCTCCAAATCAGGAGGAAAGGTGGGTCTTTGAGGTTGTGGGATATGCGTACGGAGTACTGTCTTTTGGTTTCCCTTGTCTTTAAGAGGGACCAGCTTAAAATACACACACACATCCTTGCTTGTGTCATTTGCTCATCACTTGTTTCTTCGTTTCGCTACGCGCGCGTTGCTTGCTTCCTTCACCCTCTCACCTCGTCTCTTTACCTCGCTCTCGTGCTTTTGCCCAAAACCCCCAATAAACCATTCTCCCTGTCAGCTCCGGAATGGCTGCCAGGAGGGCTGTGTCACTACCTCTTATCCCTCGTCGGGCCTTTCGTTCTGCCCTCTTAAAGTCTGCTTGCTGTCTCTAACTGTATTCTTCCTCTAACACGTAGATTACAAAACTTCATTGAGCCTCTACTAAGCTTCCAAAGCGCTCCGCGACAGAGGGAAGGGGATTTGGGGTGGGGGGGGGGGACAAGACAGACGACCAAAGGCGGGACAAAAAGAGTGAAAAGAGGGTTCAAAAGCGTAGACCTACTAACATAGCACTCGGCAACTGTTGCCGAGGGTTGCTGGTAATTTGCCGGTGTGTTTTGAGTGCTGCTATTTGGCCGTATTTAACCGCATTAAGTAGTAGCTTCGCCACACAGCCACACAGCCACAACAGGCCTAAGTACCTCAGCTTCATAGGACAACTTTCATCATTATCACAAACTTCATCATTATTAAAAGGGATGGTCTTGGCCTATCCCGACCCGGAGCGAAGCGTAGGAAGCAGGGTGGGTTAGTATCATTCCAACCCTCCCCGGCGGAGCCGTCTTGGGATTATTTTTTAGGGATTCTATCACCTAAGTTCATACTGTGAAGTAAAGGTACTTTGACCCATTGTGGCTACGTGGCTGTGTCTACCTAATATGGTTAGATACGGCCAAATAGCATTTTGCCTACGGCCAAATAGCAGCACTCGTGTGTTTTTAGTATTATGCCGGTGTCTAACCAGATATAGTAGGCACCGCCACCGCCACAGTCTCTAAGCAATATAGTCCGTCACGCAAACGATAACCCGCGTAAATCCTAACCTAAATCCTAACCTAAACCCTAACTAAGTAACCTATACCTTTTTACTTCTCTTTTACTCCCTTAAAAGATATAGGTTAGTTAGTTAGGGTTTAGGTTAGTACTTACATAGGTTATCGCTTGCGTAACGGACTATACTACTTCTAGGCCCTTACCTAATTAGGTTAGACACTGGCAAGATACCAGCAACCAGGAAGAATGTCTCTATATGATATACTACTAAGCTACTACTGGTTAGCATCAAAGTGGTGTGCGTCTACACCTGCTTTGCTTGAAAGTGGGGCTTTACTTTGGCCCAATACCTTGGTATAGAGGCGGAACACTCCGTCGTTCAGGCGCAATCACCTCACCCAGCTGCTCACCCAGAAGTGGCCGCTTTTGCGCTGGTAAAATGCTCCCTGAATTGAGGGTGGGTGAGCAGGGGGTAAGCGTCCAAACAACTTAGTGTCAAGTAGTAAAAGCACCAGCCTTTAACAGGTAATTTATTAGCAGCTGAGCGATGCTTGAGGATCTGAACCCTAGAGCCGGCCATAAAATATAGATAATTAAACCTATTTGTTACTAGAGAAAAATATAAAGCGATTTAATTAAACTAGGATCAGTAAGCTAGCCATGTAGCTGCTCTGGTAAAGCCGGAGATCTCGGCCGGGCTCTAGCCCGTGACAACAGTCAGGAAGAAAAACTCTCCTACAAGCGCACTACTTTAAGAACTTCCAGAGTTCAATCTCCCCCAGACGCCTGCTCTGGGGAAACAAGGCATGTGGCGTCAGACCTTGTGGATCTTTCTTACCAATATCAACCTTCCCCGTGTCCAGAAGAAGCCCAATCGTTGCTTCATGCCCCTGTTGGGCGGCCCATAGAAGTGGCGTATAACCACGTTCGTCTTTTTCATCGACGCTAACGATACTGATACCAAGGAGCGACTTGATAATGGCCTCATGGCCTCTTTGAGAGGCCCATGAGAATAGTGTCGAGCCATGTGAATATTTTCTATCCACATTTACTCTCCCCGTGTCGAGAAGTAGCTTGACGACCGCGTCATGTCCCTTCCAAATAGCCCAAGCGATTGGTGTCAGCCCAAATTGATCTACTTCGTCCAGATCAATATTGCCTGCGTCGAGAAGCAGCTTGACTATTTGGTCACGCCCTCTCTGTGCGGCTTTTGCAAGTGGCGTGAAACCGCTGTGATCTTTGATGTTGACGTCAGCTTTTCCCGAATCGAGTAGCAACTTCGCTATTGTGCTCTTCCCGAGTCGAGCAGCCATTAGAAGCGGTGTTTCGCCGTATGTATCAGCCGCTTTAATGTCGATAAGATCTATTTTGATAAGCTGTTTGACCGCGTTTTCGTCTCCCGCCTATATAGCCTTAAGAAGTATTAAAAGCAGATATAGGGTATGTTAGGCTTCAGCGGTGCAGTATATAGAGAACACAGCTACCCTCTACTAAAGAACTTAAGATACCTTACCTAATTAAGAGATAAAGGATATTACTATTTCTATCTATAGGTTAGAAAAAGATAATTCTCTTACTCTAATTAAGGTAGTATAGTAGGCTCCTAGTCTTCTTAAGTTCTTATAATTAAGACTATAAACTGTTAAGTAAAAAGTTTTAGTTTAAGCTAAATTAGAGATTATAGGTAGAGGTTAAAAATAAATAGAAAATTAGTATACTAGTCTAATAATTAGAGAGAGAGATCCTCTTATATCTCTTAACCTTGATCTCTAATATCTTAATAAATACAAAAGTTCTGATCCTTGCCTCCCAGCCCACTTCTGATCTGCCATGGGCACCCTGCCCTGTTCCAGTATTGTATCGTCAAATTGATCCCTTGCATTGATACCCTTAGACATAAAAGTTTGAATGATCTCCTGATGTCCGTCTTGAAGAGCTAGCATGAGTGGTGTTTGACCAGCATTATTACTTGCGTGGACGTCGACCTTGTTTGTACTCAGAAGAAGGTTCACTATAGCTTCATGTTTGTGTGTCACGGCTAACATGAGAGGCGAATTCCCGTCATTGTCTGTCGTGTTGATGTCGACATCTTCTGTAGCGAGGAGCAGTTTTATTACCGACTCTTGTCCGTTAGTGGCGGCCCACGTCCCCAAATTTGCTCTTCCTCCAGATCCATATGGGATGAGCGTCATGTTGCCTTGAACTGAAGACAAAACAGCTTCCTCTATTCCGTCTGGACCTGAAGAAATTGCTGTATAGACGTGGTGTGTTGATGCTGCAACAGGCTTTCCTTCCTGGAGTAACCGCAGTGCCAGTTCGAAAAGTTTCGCGTCAACCGCTGCGTCGAATGGTGCTTCACCTTCGTAGCCACGCATTCCAGCCGTCTGCGGATCGTGTCGAAGTAGAAGTTCGGCAATTTCCACGTAGCCGTTCTGTATCGCAGCAAGCAATGGGAAATTTTCATCGCTGTCTTGTACGTCTGCTGGAGCACCGTGTTCCAGCATACGAGCAACAACGTTCATGTTGCCTCTTCGCGACGCTAGAACCATCGCATCGAATTCGTATGAGCCTCCGTAGTCTTCGTCTTCGTCTCTGTCGTCATCGTGGAATCGCCGGTTTGAATACTTCGATTTCTTTGTATTGCCGCCAGCCTCAAGGAGTACAGAGATGATCTCCAAGAGTTTGGAATCATCACTTCGCGATGACTCTTGGGTTGCAAAGAAGACAGCTCCGTCAAGATCCACATCTTTTTCCAGAAGCGTGGCAAGAAGCTTCTTGTCCCTATGATGAATGGCGTAGAAGACGAGTTCAACCTGTTGTGCAGGGAGTCCCAAATGAGCACCCGCATCAATCAACTGAAGGATCGACGCCCTGGAATTTGTAGTCAGGGCAACCATCAAAGGTGTCTCGCCTTCATTATTTTCGGTGTTGATGTGAGATATGTAACGATATGGCTGCTCGCTACTTATGACTCCCTCACTGAGATGGGACATGTTCTCTTCAAGTTTCCATTGGATTGACTGAGCGACCAGGGTCAAGGCAATATCTTCGTGAAACTCTCTAAGAGAGAGTAGTAATGGTGTGTTGCCATCCATGTCCCTGGCTTCAAGATTTGCATCTTCTTTGTGAAGAAGTGCGTGTAAAGAGCTCACTAACCCGAAGCCGATTATGACATGGAGTGGAGATGCTCCGATGAATGGCCACCCCCTAGGGGCGCGAGAATTGTCAGGATCCATCACCCTCCATAGACTCGAAATCTTTGTCAAGACTTCAGACTGTCGGCTCCACTGAATAATATCAAGAAGATCAAGTTGGGGACTTCCGGCCTGCTCAGCTTCCCGAACGTGATGGAACAGGAAATGCACAGCATATGGCAACAGCGGGAAGGTGGTCGAGAGCTTGCCCCGAGAGAGCTGATCACCTTCTTGAACGTCTCTTAAGGTCAAGTATCTCAAGCAAGACCTGGATATTTCGAAGTGACCAACCTTGACGAATGATTTGGAAGTGGATTCATACCCATTAGGCTTCATGAACATTTCCAGCACATAGTCTGCAGCTGATTGGTGAATAAACTGAGCTTCGCGGTCCCAATCCTCTCCATCGACATCGTATTTCTCCCAGAGGTCGCGAGTTTGAAACTCCAGAAGACCTCTGGAGACGTGCAAAACCTGTTTTTCGAACTCAGGCGTAGTATCTGCCCAATACCCGCGCTGCCTGGACTCCGAGATAGTTGTAAAATCCAGGTCTTTATCAGCGACAAGCGCCTCTCGAAGCTCCTGTGAAGATAAAGGTCGCTCTGTAAACAAGACCCAACGAAAAAGTTTCCTCATCTCCTGTTGCATGTGTTCGTTCGCGCCGCTCAAGATGTCACCATACAACTCATCGAGAGCTTCAGGGACGGCAGCAAGCTTCTGGTTCAATCTCTCGGTCCTGGTCCCAATATTGTGTTCGTCGAGCAGGATAGTAACGATCAGGATTGCCCACTGAAATCCTCCGTGAGCTTTCATCAAGATCTCGTTCTCGAAATGTTGACGCTTAGTAGCTGGCTGTATCTCCCTGAGCCGTCCTTTGACGACTAGCCTGATGTCCTCCTCGTTTCTCTCTTCGACAAAAATCTTCGGTATCGTTTCGTGGCCAAGGATAGGATAGTGTCTTGAAGAGAAACAAATCTTCACCATAGCTTCTTCACGTTCGATGTCGTCCATGAGGGTTTTGAAATATGCCAGCAAGCTTTTGGCATGGCTTTGTCCAGCCTCATCAAGCGCATCGACAAATATTACCACGGGTTGGTTCTTTGTTCCCTGAGTCAAAATCTCAGACAAAAACTCCTGCAGCTCTCTTTCGGTCCAATCCCATCGGTTTTCAGAATAAGACCCAAATCTCATTTGCCGGTCGTTGAAGCGTTCGGTTAGTTGAGAAAGGTATTGTGGGAAGGATTCGAGGATGGAGTTCAGCAAGGCGCGAAACAACCCTAACGGTGTCTTTTGCAAAGCCTTCCCCCGACCATGAATGAAAAAGGAGGCGACAAGTTCTCGGGGGTTTCTTGGATCCATCCTTGCAACAGCAAACTTCATCAGAACTGACTTTCCAGCTCCGGGATTCCCTTTGATCCATAACAGACCACGGTTTCCGTTCATCCAACCTCTATATTGGGGATCCCAGAGAAGCCATTCGCATGTATTCTTTGCAGTGTAGATCTCGCTGTATCTGTGCTCCTGTTCTCGAAAGGAGAGTGATCTGAGACAATCTGAATCAGATTAGTCGGGTGTCGCGGAAGGTCTTGATGCTACATACCCTTGCTCTCATCTGACAACGACACAGGTACTGGGAAGGCTGTCAACAGATCTGTTACCTATGAAT
Organism: Colletotrichum falcatum; assembly: GCA_019425465.1. Classification (NCBI taxonomy): domain Eukaryota; kingdom Fungi; phylum Ascomycota; class Sordariomycetes; order Glomerellales; family Glomerellaceae; genus Colletotrichum; species Colletotrichum falcatum. The sequence continues at coordinate 46,491 of SWKJ01000027.1, forward strand.
AATTTGAAATCCAACTACGCACAATGAACCCCAGCTGTAGGAGCTTTGACGTTAACTGTGCTTTGCGCAGATCCTAGCAGATCCTGCAGGGCGATAATGACACGCCTGTATAGCACGTCGTACGCATTGCTATATTTCACCATCCCAGAGTGGTCTCGATCGATGGGATGACGGTATCGGCTGCCACATGTCGCAGATGAGACATCGACTAATACGCGGCTCGGCCCAGATAGTTCCCACTTGCCATTCGCATTCTTAATGAAATGTCAGCAAGTTTTGCGCTGCCGTTGGGGTTTAACATTCACAGAACTCACTTTCACCGCCGTGGGAGATTTTTCGGTTTCGTAGAAGGACACAATCGAGGGGCTTTTTCCATGAATCGCATTGTTGAACTCCTTGTCCAGTCGGTGAAGTAGCGCCGAGTTTTTGTTGAGTGATTCCAGTAGGCTCCGGTTAGGATAGTTTTGAACCAGAGGAACGAGAGATTCGATAGCCAGACCCTGGTGAGGAACACCAAAAAACATGAATCCTATGATGGAATCCAACATGGCGGTATTTGCCCCGGACGCTTCTTCTTTCAGCCCCACTATCGTCTGCGAGTCGATAGATGATTACTAAAGTTGCGCAAATATGGGTTTTGAGCGACTTGTTGAAGTTGAACTTACTTCTTTGATCACGAGACCTCCAAGACTGTGCCCAAGAAAGACTATCGGGCGAGATCGACTGGAAGGCTGCATTCTAAATCAGCCTGAAAAAGCGAATTCGAGCAGATGCATGACTTGCATACCCGAATTGCTCTCAGATCGACGCGAAGAGCCCTTCCCAAGTCTGACAAATTTTGGAAAGAACTACTCTGGACGAGTTGAGAGTCATATCCGTAGATCAAAACTCTGGCAACCGGAATGTCGGAGGGGAGACCATCTCGAAGCCACATGAAATTTCCTTGTCGCTCATTGAAAGAACCAAATGCGTGCCCTCCAAGACCAGATACAGCAATCAAGCTGGATACAAATGTCAACACTTTTAAGTTTTGTCGTGCGTTTCTCATCGACTCACTCTACCTCACACCCGTCGTCGTCGGTGCGTTGGAGAGACGTGAACCCAGTGAAGTGAGTATCAAACACGAGTGGCCTCATGAAATCCGAGTCATCCTCAGCTGCTAGGTCGAATAGCCATTCGTTCTTGGAGTTGTCGGAGAGGCATTCTGGGATAGCATTAAACCTGAGGGTGGCGACTCTATTGATTCGGTCGATAGGGCAAATTGCAAGGGAATGAATAATGACACTCGCGCCAGGTTCGAGGGAAAGAACCCTCTTCACAAGTACACGGACATCGGCCCTGGTCTCATACTCGCGAGAGATGCCTCGGAGTCGAAAAGTTCGACTGCCATCGGTGGGCATGATGCTGGACATAGATGAGAGAGTGGAAGGGATGAAATGACAAATGGAAAACGGGTTAAATATGCTAGTGGGTTGGGAGACGCATTAGCACCTTAAGGGGCTGAAGAACAGATGCCTTTTCGGTGAGACATTGCATTGCATTGGCGGGAATTTCCTCCAATTACCTTCAAAGAGTAGACGCTGGGATAAGCGCTAGGCACAGCCCGCAGATCAATGTATGCGTTATAACATCGTACACCCGCTTTTGGGCACCCCAAAAATGGCTTATTGCTATGACTACCTATGTTACAGTCAGATATCTGTTCTGTTAAAGTGTGGGTCATAGATATGAAGGTTCAGATCAACCAAGGTGGGACACTCGAGATTATGTTAGTCCCTCGTACATGATTAGAGGTAGTATACCAGGTATCCGCCTCAGCCTGCTCTACCTACCTATTCTATAGACGTAGGTACTAGATTCACCACGCCAGCGGCAAGCCCTGACAAAATGATAAATAAAGCGCCCCCGAGGTCGGCGGCGAGACGGCCATAAAGATGACGTCGAACCTGCTGGCGGCTGGGGCCTCGCGTAACGACGGGTCCCTGCACAACTCGGCGCGCGAGCTCAACATGCCGACCTGCCAGGTGCTGGTGCAATACGGCCACGAGCCCGACTTCCCCAGCACCCTCCGGGGGCCGTTGCGCGGGGCCTTGGTAGCCGGGGAGGCCAGGGGATTAACCGATATTTCACCGGGCCAGTTGCTGGACAGTACTTTTGACCAATAGGACCACGAGGATGGACGTGATATGGCCAATCAGATCCTGGACGAGAAAGAGTGGGACTAACCGTTTTCCGTGGAAATAAGCTATGCTTCTACCTCTTATTGGCTGGTCTGCTCATAGTGGGCGCTTCGCTCAATTACACTTGTAGATGCAAGCACAACCCGCCTGACAGATGCTGTTTCCTCGACAGTCTCCAGCACGTTTCCTCGACAGTCTCCAGCACGTTTTGAGCTCCCTTCAGTGCAGGTTCAACGCATCGTCTTTGTGCGTGCATCTTTGATCCCTATTCAAAATTGGCAACACAGATGTACATGCGACAGGTTGCTATACCATATTTAAGATAACCTGCTGCCGATGCTCTCAAACTGGCTGGCACTGGAGGCCACATTATGCTGCAACATCAAATCGGGGCTGGCGAGGATGCAACCATGGGTGGCTAATAAACCAGAAACCATTGAACAATGAGTAATATTAGCCAGCTTGAAAGTAGCACATGGTTTAATCAGGCGTATTCAAACCCCAAAGTGATCGGTAGAAACCAAAGGCCATCACTAGCCAGGTCTACCAAACAACAAGCAGCTCAGGTACCAGCCCAACTGACGTCGCGACGGCAACCTCAATTGTCTCCTCGACTCGTCTCAACCAGTAGCAAGCCCGGGTGAAAGTTACCAACAGAAGCCCTGCAAAGGCGACACGAGACCCGAGGATGGAACCCCACTTGTAAATCACTTCCCAGTCCGTTTCCAACCGCCGCGAGAGCGCCGCAAGCTGCTCTTCCGTCATTCCCCTCTAGACCCCGTACTGCTGGAAATGGTTGCCCACCGCAGGTACGTGGACAGGTGCCCGAGCTTCTTCAGGACCCTGGGGCGGGTGCGGGTGCTGGAGGCAAAAACAAGGATCCCATTGTCTGTGTTTTGCTGGCGGTTACACAGGCAGCGGAGATCATGGGCTCTGATCATCCAGCTAGCGTACAGCGTGTTGTGCTTCCTTCAAATGAGCAACCCCTATCAAGGCAAATCCAACGAGTTCGATAGCACATGCGTTTTGCGTAAGCTGCTGTTGACTCGGTGCATGTTGATGTCAACCCTGACAAGGATTGAGGTGTTCCAGCTCCGGCAAGAGATTGATTGAACGAAATGGACATATCAAATGCCTTGAAAATTGATGATTTGAGAAAAAGAATTGCATAAACAAAACCCGATCAGTTACCATTATTCCACCACCCACCGTCTTGCTTTGTTTTTGACGCCTTCACCTCGGTGACGACGCTTTTGCTCCTCCTCAGGGGGTCGACCTGGTTCTGGATGAACTCATCCATGTACCGCACGTTGTGCGCCGGCTTGTCTTGTCGGAGACTCGCCTCGCTGCCCACCCTCGACCTCCGCCCCTCCTCGGTGCCCACGTCGTCGTCGAGCTCGACGCTCTCCAGCCTCCGGACCTCGCAGGTGACCTCGACTTCCTTGGTGACGAAGATGCCGGGGAACGCCTGGCGGATGACGGGCCAGAAGATGGGGATGCTGCTCGCGACCATGGCCAGGTCGACCTCGATGCAGGCGAAGACGATGCTGATGGGCGCGTACCAGGGGAAATCGATGGTCGGGTACGTGGCGCTGCGGTGTTGCAGGATGGTGACGAATCGGACTACGGAGACACAGTTGACTCTGCGTCGCGGGGGGTTCCTGGTCAGCTCAACGTCGCGGAAAGGGTGGGGGGGGGGGGGGGGGCGGGTTGACATACGCGATGCCCATGGTGAGGAGTGCAAGCAAACCCAGCCTAGACTTGAGGGGCATGCTGGACTGGAAATAGAGGGGCACCGGGAGCACCAAGACCAACATGTCGAGTGCGATGTTGACTGCGGCGTGGCTCTCGTACGTGACGGAAAAGATCTTGGGGTCGAGCGAGCCGTATGCCCAACGGGTGGCAGGCACCGCCCAGTCCCAGTAGGCCCGTACCGGATAGCAGGGAAACCAGCTGAGAACCGTAAAGGGGATGGCCCAGAGGATGATGAAGACGAGGGCGCAGATGCATGCGCGTCTCATAAAAGAGGGCTGGTCGTATATGCGGAGGTACTGGAAGAGGAGAGAGATCTTGATAAAGGCCGTCGACATCTGGTAAGAGGCGTTTGCTACGTAGAAAGTCTAGAACGGAGGGGTTGGGTTAGGAAAAAAAAAAGGTTACGGGTTTGGGCACGAGCACGACATACTCGGAGGTAGTTCTGAACCTCATAGGCAGACAAGGTGTAGATGTGCCGGCCCAAGCCGAACTTGGTCGCTGTAGAAAAAGGAGTTAATGACATTTTCAAGCCGAGACGAAAGGGAAAATGTGCTTACCGATGCAGACCCCAACAGAACCCGTCGTTATTGATAACTGCGAGCAAGGTTAAAGTTAAGACGATGCCCGCTTCCCCAGCCAGTGTTCGGATAGCGTACCAACGACAAGACGACAAAAAAGTCGTCCCATCCCATCGACCGAACCACCTTCATACGCACGTGCATCCGGAACGCGACGCACATGATTGAGAGAACCTGGGCGGCCTTTGGTCAGCATCTCTCTGTTGTGCAGCTGCGCACCGCGGTGGACCAACCATGAAGGCGATGACGACGCCCAGAATGGTGCTCTTCCTGTTCACCAACGGCTCCGGCTCGTGGGAGTTATCCGCCGTCCCGAACAGCCTGTTGATTGTTGCTCCGTCCATGGTGATGACGGGCTGCGGTACGTTTTCTTTTTTTCTTCTTTTTTTTTTTTTGGAGCGAATGGAGTGTGGCCTGGTCAGCAGAGCCAAGATATCATAAATCAAAAAATACACTAGAGAAAGAGTGGGAATAGAACGAGCTCCATCCCTTGATGAAAAGGGACAAGAAGACAAACAGAACCAGGTCGGCATGGAATCTCTCGCCGTTGGCGAATGCGTACGGGACCCGACCCGTAGATATGGTGGTTGATGAATCGGCGCAGAGAACAAAGGATCCGCTGCATGTGCGCGAGAGCTGATAAGACTGGACGTCCACCCCCCCCCCCCCCCCCCTCCTCTCCCTCACCCCCGGTTGCGGGCATCGGACTTTGATCCACTGCCCAAACCGTACCCCCTTTCTCTTCCTGCAAGGGCGTGGGCTCTCAGCACACTAAGCGAGAGCTCCTTTCCTGCGTGGGTGTACGGATACGTAGTAGACTGACACCCATCACGCTCGCCCAAGCCCCAGAGGCGGCCCCTCGATGCCGTGCGGGTTCCTCTCTGTCGTGGGGTACTCCTGGGCGAAGCCCGTGCGAATGCCACCTCAACCCTCCATTGCATGCTCCGAAGGCATGCGTAAACCCGTCTTCTCCTCGACGAATGTCCCGATTAGTGGAGGGACGGGCCCTGGCAAATCGGACGTGCTTCTCTCTGCATTAGCTGCTTGGTATACGTGCTGTGCAGCAACGTCGCGGCCGCCTCGTGCTTCGTTTTGTTTTCTTTTCCACGTCGTAAACTACACTAGCTTCGTCTCTTTGATGGAAGGGGTGACACCCCCCCCCCCCCTCCCCTTCGGGACTTTCCAGCTATTGACGAGCGTCAAGCACGGATAGACACATGCCAGGGGAGTTGGAGATGCGTGCCTCAGCCACGTGGACAACGAACGAGGGGGGGGAAGCAATAATACTCTGAAAAAAGAATACATAAGAAAGAAGAGGGAGATTGCACCCCACAACGTCAAGAGTTGGAATTGTACAGTACACATGGATGGGGCCGGATTCGCCTCAACATCCCGGCTCCTCGCCGGTTGAAGAGAATTCGAGTCAGGGAGCGCACCACGCCAGGTGGGGGGGAGGACCAAGAATGCGTTTCAGAGAGTTGGCGGCCTGGAAAACATTCCTGCGATCGATTGACAATTATCGGGCTGGATCAACGTCACCTAATGCTCGCCGTGTGCCGCGCATTGACGACGGGCTTCGCGATCGCCCTGAGGGACATGGTAATGTGATCAGTCACACATCGAAATGACACCGCCGCTTTGACAGCCTCCAATGCATCTTGGCCAAAACCTTATCCTTACAACCCGCATCGTTTTGCAAGACGTGGTACCTCGAAGTGCGGATAGTGTGTTACCAAGGAGCTCCTAGTGAGAGTAGCTCGCACGCTACCGAAAGAAACCACGGCGAGCTGCTGTTTCAAGGTCTGCTAGTGTCGAATGTTCTATGTAGATTCTCTCCGAGACGCAGTCGGCACTCCGTACCTGACCAAGCGAGCTAACCGCAAGTGTTATATTTCCTCGCTTTAAGCCCCCCCCCCCCCTCCACCCCGCAGGAAGTGAGGGCCGTCATGTCAGCCCTTTCCTTTCAAATCTCTGTGCTATAGCCGCCCCGGCGAAAGCTATAGTCCCATCGCCCGAAAGATCAGAAACAAGAGCCGCCGTTCTCCAACACTCATCCGGTTTGAAGTGAACCGCCTTTTCGAAGCAAGACCGCACGCCTTGGATTGCGACAGGTGACACACGACGAGATGCGGCCCGCTGAAATCAAGTAAGTGGACGGGGTATCTTGATGGCTTGCGCCACTGGTCCTGGCCCACACTCGTATTCTGACCACTCGTTTTGCAGAGGAAGCTGAAGAAGCGACAGCAGAGGAGAGGAGTCTGGGCAGGCCCAGGGTAGCATTATCCATGCGCAGACGCAACCATGGCTTGGCTCTCCCAGGTCTTGCCGACCATGATCGGCCTTCTCTGCTGCCGGTGCCCATGTGTGGTGTTGGAACATGACAGGCTCTAGTTGGCCCGGGTCACTCTTGAAGTGCCGAAGACGCGTCGATTAAGGATGAGATGTATCCAGATACCGATCCCGGGGCCCAGCGAGCCAAGGTGATGCCGGCTTTGCAATGGCGGTTCTTGGTCTGTTCCGCATCCGTGCGGCAGCAATCAAACCGCAAACGCGGACGCACAATGCCTGCCGGTTTGTTTGGCCGTTGCAGTTACACGCGCTCGCCCTGTTTGCCATCGATATCAGGGAAAAACCTGACAAACATGTGACGTGCGCTGGCCAGATAAACGCCAATTTAAACCCACCAGGCAACAGAGATGTAATTCAAATCCACTGCCATGGCCCATGGGTGAGCCGGCAACCGGTAAGTGCATGACTCTTGGAGCGTAACTGACTGACAGCAGGCAGTAAGTCCCCCACCCCGGGCGTATGTTTGACTCGAGTCCTGTGGATATAGGTACCGACTCGGCCCATCGGAGCGACTGCCGCAGCGTATATCCATGCCGCAACCAATCTTGGACGCTGATCCGTCATCACTCAACCCCTCAGTGAGTTAGTTATCCTTACATCCGGAGCAGAGACAAGTCAGAATTGAGGTCTGGAAAGGAGCCACAAAAGGGATACTATGTAAATGGGAAAGCGTACGCTTCCAGACAAGGCGGTTTAAACGTGAGACTACGAGGCCTCTACGCCAGGCGGCGGAGTCCGAGGAACCCCCCCCGACTGACGGATCCCTGGCCAGGCACTCAGTCAGCCAGGCAGCCCAGTCTACTCCAGTGAGCATTGGCTTCCGCAAAGGCTTGACCGGTTCGCGGATGACACCCTGCAAACCGGCTTGCGCCCCAAGGAACGTGGGTGACCGGCAAGACTGGCTGCTGACGAGCACTTGACAAGACATTAACGGCCCACAAGAGCAATAAAAGGCCCGGCGTGCCAGCGGATTCCCACCGACTTGTTCGGAGGCGTGCTGCAACCTTATCAAACGAGCAGAAAGTCTCTTTTTTTTTCCTTTCCTTTTTTTCTTCTTCAATGCAATAAAAGCAGACTTATTGAAAAGCAATCGTATGTTGGAGACCGAGAGGCCCAAGCCCCATCCCACCGTTGCTTGGTTGGACGGATGGAGGATGGATCGTCCACTCTCGACTTGGGATGAACGATGTTGGTACCAAGTACGGATATCTAGGCGGAACTACGGGTAATAGCTCGGTGCCACAATGCGAACAGTCTCTTCTTTTTGCTTTCTGATCTCTATCCACTGATGAGGTGGAGTTGTTGTCTCTATGCAAGGGTTCCAAAACCCATCTCTCGTCGACGTTGGCTTCGGCGAAAATGGTTCGCTCTGCCGTACTCCGTACTCCGTACTGCATGTATGTATCCGCATGTACGTTTCCCTACCATCCATCGGATGACAAACCTTCTCGATGCATGTTTCCGTGCCGCCTTGCCAGGCGGTGGTGGTGTCCAGCTCGTGACGCCACGAGACTACGACTCCATGAGTAATGCGCCATCCATGAGCCTCATGCCCGGACAGGTCAGCAGCGTATTGTATTGGCAGGTACGAAGTATCCCGCTCAAGCGTAACCATGACCCGCAGTGTTTCCCTCGTCCGCATCGTCACATCCAGCCAGCCGCGCACGCTTCCCCCCCCCCCTGAGAACATGAGATGATCATCCACTTTCGTTCCCCTCCCCCCTGCACGAATCGTGTCTCACGCGGTCCTGGTTACCGGCATCGCCCCTGCATACTCTCCCTTCCCCCCCACCGGTGGTGGGCCGCCCTTGTCCCCATCTGTTGTTTCTTCAAGCACCGCTGCCGGACAACAGCAATTGTGACAAGCCAGAGGCCCCCCCCGTACGGGACTTTGCGCAATTCTCATGCATCACGGACTGGGCCATCCAAGCGCAGGAAGGCTTCCCTCCCCCCCCCCCCCCTCCCCGCAAGGCAGAGAGTCCAACGGTTCTCCCAGCTGCTCGAACGCGGCCGGACGCGGGACTGTCATCGAGAGCACGTGCGACCCTTGCCCGTTTAAATCGGGCACGGCTGCTGACAGGGCCTAGAGCACGACTCGGTGACTGCGCCGGGGCCCTGAAGGAGTAATTAGATCGTGGCCAAACAGGACCAAAGAGGGCTGGGTTATAACGCTTTGCGCGTGCGCCCAGGATGCCGACCTCTGGTTGACCAAACATGCGAATGAGGCGCTCCCCCGATGACACCAGCTGTCTTGGCGCGCCACACTGTCGTTGTGCGGAGATTTTGCCGCAGGGAGTTGTTTGGGATGCGGTGCATGCATGCATGCATGTACTAGAGCAAGGCGAGCTTGGGCTTGCCTTTGTGGCAGCGACCGTTTGCCGGGGCTTCGACATCACCAACGCGATGTATCTCCGGACTTTGTAATATAGCCCCCCCCCCCCCCCCCAACCTCATCGACTCATGGCGTTCCGGGCAGCCAGCCTTGCTCTCGAGAAGCTCGCCGTCGCCGTACGATCGGCCACTCTATGCGGCACACTCCGATCCGGTTCCTCGAGCCGCTCTCGCCGGATGATGACCCCGGGCCTGTTCTGCTGCCGTCTTCGCATGGTCTCTCTCGTCGACGGCCCTGCGGCGCGTCCGCAACCAACAAGCGGCGCGCGGGAGCGTACCCGTCCATGGCCAACCGCGGTTCCTGCTGTGGGCCGACGCTATTTGTGTGCGGTCAACCAGGTAGGTGGAGATGACGAAGCCAGATGTTCAGCTCCGCCGGCCCCCGTGCTCGCCTTGCTGGGCCCGCGGGGCCAAGTCGCTCGCGCGAGGACCGACGACGTGGGTGTACGCCTTTTAGGGGTCTGCCATATCGACATCAGACCCGGCTGCCATGGAAGCCGCCAGCCCGGACTACGTGAACCGGGGCTCTGTCGCCCGCTGCATCCCCCCCCCCAAAGACCCCGCGCCGAATACGTGCGCTGGCGTTCCTCTGTTTTGTCGCGTCCGGCCTCCGCTGCCGCCGCACACCCACGCCGCCGGACCGGGTTGCGAGCTCCCCACGTGGCCGAGTACGGCTGCAGGCTGACTAGGACCGGCATGGACGCCCGGGCGGAAAACAGGACGGACGCCCCCCCCCCCCCCCTCCCCTGGGCACTCCCACGGCCGCCAGCGAGGTTTCTCGCATTGGCATGCGAGGCTCCACGCTGGCCGTCACCATTCCTCGTCCCAGAGCGCGTGGTGGTGCTTGCCCGAGAAAGCCGCTTTCATGGCGTCATGAGGGCCAGGAGGGTTTACTGCCTCCTCGCCCGTTGAAACGCCTAGCACGCTGCCCTATATACGTCTTTGTTAATGCCGTTATATGGAGGGGGGCTGTACCAAGGAGAGACCGATTCGGGATCTCCATCTCGCGAACTCGGACTGGTTTATAGCTCGCTATTCGACACGATCGCCTCCGCAGTGGAGCTCGTCTGCGCTCAGGAGCCGGCGATATCCGTCCTGCGCAGGGCCGGGGGCGAGGACTCACGGTGCGGCAGAGGCTGAGGCGATTCACCCAGGCAGACAGGATGACCCGGAACAGCAGCGAGTCCGCGACCTCGCGGCGGCGGCGATTACCAAACGCCACGAGGGAGGACCTCGCCGCAGAGGTCTCGACATGGCGCACGGCGCCCCGCGGAGCCCGGTCGGGGAGAAACACGAGGCGTGCGTTCCTCCCCAGAGGGGGGCGCGCAGGCAGCCTACGCGCGAGAGTGGCTCTTTCAAACAAAAAAGGCCACCCCGCGGTTCACTCGCGTGGGGGGGGCCGTGATCGTGACCGGCCTGACGGGCGGCGAGGCCGGCGAGTTCGTACGAGCCGTACGAGCGGGGGGGGGGGGCGGCGATCTTGGGGACGCTGGTGTTTTGTTTATTAAAGAAACCGACGGTCAGACCATGTGGGGTTTAGGCGCGCGACAGAGAAACTCTATTAAACGGCTCGTCCGACGACGTAGCATCGGCTCGTGACGGCTTCGTGCCTTTCGTCAGTTCTATTATCGGAAGACAAAAGACGCAGCAGCGCACGTCCGACGACAGCTTTCCCGGGTCCCCTCAGATGACGACGCCACCGACGGACTCGGGCAGCTGTCGCCGGCAACCCTCCCCTCCGTCGACCGACATGGATTCGAGGCGATCTCGGCCTCCCGAAGGATTCGCAGCCCACCCGCGCTGCACCGCCGCCCCCGACCCATGATCCTTGAAATATTGGTCTGAATCGCGCCCTTCCCGCCAACTCAGCACCACGCGTCTCCGGCGCGCCGCCCCACACGAGGGCCTTTACATGGTAGAAATCTCTGATCAGGTCCAAGCGGTTGGTCCAGGCCTGGTCCAACCGGGAGGCAGACCGGCGGAGAAAAAGACAAACATGGCACGAGAGAGCACGATATAAGCGGCGGCGTCCACTTGTGGATAGTCGTCCTCGCCAAGCCTGGCTTACGCGAGGAAACAAGATCCATATCGTCCACAATTCCCCGAGAGTCAGAGAGGGGGGGGGGGGGGGGTCACGTTACGGAACATGAGTAGATGGATTGATATTTGCATTACTCGCTCAGATATGCCCTCTTGAATCCAGGCCATCGTGGTTAGCCGAAAAAAAAAAAAAAAGCAGACAAGATTCCCGGAACCCAAATCCGTAGCCCCCCCCCTCCCCCAGAGAAAGACAAAGAGAAATCTCAATCCGTAAAACGCCGTTTTCCTCTGCCCCTCCCCGAGGACCGTCCCAAAGTCTAACTTTTCCAAGATGATAGGTTGCACAAATAGTAAAGAGGACAGAAAGAAACGAATGACGGGTAGAAAAAGAAGGGGGGAGAAGGTGGAATAAAACAAAGGAAACAAAAGTCGGATAAAAGACGACTCCCTAGAAAGACTTCAATTAATCTCCCCCGTGATGTACCCAATCTGGCGGCGGCCGTTGACGCCGGCGCCGGCGAGCTGGCTGGCGAGGTGGCTCTGGCCGTCGACGAGGCGCCTCTGCTCGGCGAGGCGGGCGCGGAAGCGGTCCTCCTGCTCGCGGTCCATGCGGTCGACGTCCTCGCGCTCGGCGATGCGGATGGCGCTCAGCGCCCTCGCGTGGTCGACCTTCTCCGTGGCCAGCTGCTTCTCCCACTCGAGCAGCATCGTGCGGCGGGCGGCGGTGAGGTCCGTCTCGGCGAGCCCGACGGCGCGCGCGCGCGAGACGGTGGCCTCGGTCAGGGCGACCTCGTGCTCGAGGTCGGCGCTGCGCTCGTCGCGCTTGCGCCGCATCGCCGCGGCGAAGTGGTCCTCCTCGGCGCGCGCGCGCTCGCCGAGCGCCGCCAGCTCGTCCTGCAGCGCCCGCCGGCGCCGCGAGTCCTCGAGCTCGGCCTGCGCCGACCAGATCTGCGCCTGCACCGTCGCGAGCTCCTGGTTGCGCGCGATCGAGAGCACGTGGTCCTCCTGCTCGAGGTTGATGCGGTCGAGCCGCGCCCGCCGCGTGCGCTCCTGCATCTCGACGTCCTCGGGCATGCCGACGGCGCCCTCGGGCTGCGGGCCCATGTTGGCGTAGTAGACGTCCTCGGCGCGGTTGGCCCGGAGGAGCCGGAGGAGCGCCTCCTTCTGCTCCGCCGGCGCCGGCAGCACGTGCTGCACGTACATGGTCGGCGAGTACGTCGTCTTGCCGTCGGTGAAGTGGTTGAACTTCTTGTTGACGTGCTTCCACATGCCCGCCTTGAGCAGCGTCCGGCTCGTCGCCACCGGGTCGCGCGACTCGAGCGCGAGGAGGAGGATCGACTTGCCCTCGGACCGCAGCGTCACGTCGGAGCCGGCCTCGATGAGGAAGTTGACGGTGCGCTCCATCAGCTTCTGCCGCGCCGCCGTCAGCTCGCCCGAGTCGGCGCAGTGCCGGCACAGCTCGCCCAGCGCGCTGCGGCCCCCGTGGAGGGTGCTGGGGAAGTCGGGCTCGTGGCCGTACTGCACCAGCACCTGGCAGGCCGGCATGTTGAGCTCGCGCGCCGAGTTGTGCAGCGACCCGTCGTTGCGCGAGGCCCCGGCCGCCAGCAGGTTCGACATCATCTTGATGGCCGTCTCGCCGCCGACCTCGGTCGACAGCGTCAGCGGCGTGTTGCCCCCGGCGTCGCACACGTCCACCTCGGCGCCCTCCAGCAGCAGCATCTTGACCACGTCGGGCCGGCGGTTCCGGATGGCCAGCATCAGCGGCGTCGTCTGCGACGCCCGCGACTCAAAGTTGACCTTGGCGCCCGTCTCGATGAGCATCTGGATGATGCCGCTGCTGACCTTCTTCTGCGGCTGCAGCAGCGCCCACATCAGGAGCGTGACGGGCTCCTCCTCCGCCTCCCCGGCCCCCCCTCGGCCGCCACCCTGCACGGCATCATCTGGTCGTAGTAGTACCCGGCGTCCAGGAGCGCCTTGGCGATCCGGATCGACCGCGGGTGCTGCGCCAGGGCGAGGAACAGCAGCGGCGCCGACCCGGGCGGCGTGTACATGACGTCCAGCCTCGTCTCCCCGTCGGCGTACTCGGTCAGCAGCGTGATCAGCTCCAGCGCCTCGTCCTCGGGGGCCGGGTTGTCGAATATGCGGTAAAAGGCGCGCGACAGCGACTCCGTGTTGGGCTTCTTGTCCAGCAGCCGCCTCACGAGGAAGGAGTTGCAGGCGGCGGCGGCGGACTGCAGCAGCTTGCCGTCGGCGTAGTTGACGTCGACCTTGTGGTCGAGGAGCACGTCGACGAAGCCGTTGGCCAGCGCGAGGCCGTCCGGGTCGCTCTCGGTGAGGGGCAGGTCGACCACCTGCGTGAGGACGGAGCTGAGGCCGTCGCCGTGGGCCCCCTTTTGCAGGAAGCTGTGCAGGATGCTGAAGCCGGCCTCGGTGAACCACACGTCCGTGTTCTCCCTCGTGAAGCCCTCCCGGATGGCCAGGTTGAGGTCCGCCGACAGGATCTTGGACTCGAGCATGAGGGCGAGCGGCTTGACGAGCGCCCGCCTCGTCGCGTCGACGAGGGTCTGGCAGCCGTTGGCGATGGGCGAGGCGCCGTACCGGAGCAGCTGCCGGATGATCTTGAGGTCGATCTCCTCCTCGTTGACGGCGTTGTTCAGCACGACGTGGAGGTCGTCCGAGACCGGCAGGCCCGCCCGGAACAGCATGTCGATCGCCGACGAGCGCGCCTCGCGGCCGAGCTTCCACGCCGCCCGCAGCGCCCTGTTGAGCGTCGCCGCCGCCGGCTTGGGCGGCTTCTTCTTGTTGCCGACCCCCCTCAGCGAGGCGACCGACCTGAGCGACGCGACGGACGGCTTGCTCGACATGTGAGGAGCGCCGCCGACGCCGCCGCCGCCGCCGCCGTCGGGCAGGCCCAGCATCATCTGCAGGCTGCTCAGGTAGGCGCTCCGCGTAGCCGCCCAGACCGCCTCGCCCTTGTTGTAGTTGGGGTCCGCGCCGGCCTCGAGCAGGATCTTGACCAGGTCGTCGCCCTCCTCGCCGAAGCGGACCGAGGACGCCAGCTGCGCGTCGAGGGCCTCGCCGTCGACGCCAAAGACCAGGAGCGGCTCCAGGATGGCGGCGCGCGTCTTGAGGTTGCCGACCTCGGTGGCGGCCTGGAAGCCCCTCTCGATCGTCGACCTCTTTGGCGTGGTGCTGCCGCCGAGGAGCATGTTGAGGACGTCGGCGGCGCCCGAGCGGCACGCCTCGACGATGGCGTCCTCGTCGATCTGCGCGCCGTTGCTCACGAGCAGGTTGCCGAGGACCAGGTCGCCGTCGGCCGCCGCCGCGAGCAGGGCGTCGGAGAGGACGGAGCCCGAGGCGCCGTGGTGCAGCAGGATCTCGCAGATGGCCGCCCTCGCCTCGCGGTTGGACAGCAGGGCCGCCTCGGCGAAGGCGTCGTTGAGCACGGGGAGCGGGTGCTTCTGCTGCAGGACCAGCTCGACGATGTCGGGGCGCTCCTTCTTGACGGCCGAGACCAGGGCCTCGCCGTCGCTCGTGTTGGCCTTTGACGACAGGGTGCGGAGCAGGGGGATGTCGTTGGTGTACGTGTTGATGGCGAAGCCCAGGGCGCGGTTCACCTCGGCGCTGGGCGCGCCGGCGTCGAGCAGCTTCTGGGAGAAGTCGAGCCGGTCCATGGGGTCGGCGATGCGCAGCGCGTGGGGGAGGGCGGACGCGAGCGACGCCGGGCCGGGGCGGGCGGCGAAGAGGAGGTCGGTGATCTGCGTGTCGCTGGCGGCCACGGCGTGGCAGAGGGCGGCGGCGTTGTGCGAGTTGACGTCGGCGCCGGCCTCGAGGAGGATCTTGACGATGGACAGCTGCCGGTGCTCGGGGAGCGTCTGGAGCAGGGCGTGGACCTCCTTGACGAGCACGTCGTTGAAGGGCGTCTTTGACGTGGCCTTTTGCAGCAGGATCTCGAGCTTTTGGACCTTTGTGTCGGAGAAGACGAGCTGCCCGAACTCGTTGATGGCCCGGTGCAGCGTCGCGGCCGTGGGTTTGCCGTGTGCCAGCAGGGTCTGCAGGACGGGAGGGTCGTGGTTGTGTATCGCTGTAGAGCTCGGTCAGTCTTTGCGTAGTAGGCGCAAGGTCATATACATGTGTGTGTGTGTGGGTGTGTGTGTGTGTGTGAGTGTGTACACAACTTACCCGCTGCCATTGCGATGCCGTTGTCGACGTTGACGTCGGCTTTGCCCTGAACCAGCAGCACCTGCAGGAGCTTGAGGTCTGCGGGCCGGTAGTTGAGGGCGGTGAGCATGGCCTGGGAGACCCTGGGCTGGTCGAGGTCCGGCACGGAGGCCAGCAGCATGGTGGCCATGTCCAGCCTCGCCCTGGCGTCCTGGGTGCCGATGATCCTGGGCAGGACGCCGGCGGCGGTCTGGGGCGTGACGTTCTTCCTGAGCAGGGCGCCCAGCAGCCTCAGGTCCTTTTGCGCCACGGCCGCGACGAGGGCCGAGCCCTCGTTGGTGTTGATGTCGGTGTTGTGCCTGAGGAAGAGGGCGATGAGGTCCTCGTCCCGGTGCGGCGGCTCCTCGTCGATGGCCTCCTGCAGCGCGTCGTGGACGACGGGGCCGGCCAGGCCGCTGGCGAGGAAGCACTCGACCATGCGGTACCTGTTCTTGCGCGACAGCGTCTTGGTGAGGGGGAAGATCTGGGCCAGGGTCTCGCTCGAGGGCTTGCTCAGCAGCATCTCCTTGGCCATGGCCGCGTCGCTCCTCATGACGGCGATCTGCAGGGCCAGGCCGCCCTTGTGGTCGACCGAGGCCGTCTTGTGGCTGTCAAAGACCATGGACCTCGGCCCCCGCTTGACGTCGTGCTCGGACGCGGGCCGGCCCCCGGGGAACACGGGGGTGAGGAGGAGCCTGGCCGAGTCGACGTCGCCCGCCTCGGCGGCCTCGATGAGCATGTCGTGCAGCGCGGTGCCGCTGGCGCCCTTGCGCAGCAGCAGGTCCAGCAGCAGGCGCCGGCTCTCGACGGACATGTTCTTGGGGATCAGCTCGACGCACTCGGAGGCGTGCGCGGCGCTGAGCTCCGAGTTGCCGCTGAGGATGGTGTAGGCGACGTCGACGCGGCCGTCCTGGATGGCCTTGCGGACGGCCATGGCGTCCTGGTACTCGATGGAGACGCCGTACTGGACCAGGAGGGCGACCATGTCCTGGAACTCGGCGGCGGCGGCGTGGATCAGGGCCATGGCGGGGGCGTCGCCGTCGGTGCCGGCGCAGAGCAGCAGCTCGGCGACGGCGAGCTTGTCCCTGGGGTTCATGGAGGGGCGGTCGAGGAGCTGGGAGAAGGCCTCGTCGAGGCCCGGGCGCCTGGGCGGGTGGTTGGCCATGACGATGGCGAGGGCGATGTCGTGGCGGCCCTGCTCGATGGCGACCTTGAGGGCCTCGGCGTGGTTGTGATCGGCGTCGGCGTCGGAGCGGGCCAGCTGGACGACGGTGTTGAGGCAGCCGGCCCTGGTGGCGTCGGTCATGCACTGGGACAGCAGGGAGGCGGGCGGGCGGCCGTCGGAGCGCAGGACCATGGCGACCAGGTCGTCGTGGCCGCCGGCCTTGCAGGCGGAGCGAAAGGCGTCCTGGGCCTCGGGGCTGTGGGCGACGCTGGCGCCGTAGCGCAGGAGGAGCTCGACGACGTCGACGTTTTCCGAGACCATGGCGAGGGGCAGCGAGGCGTCGAGGGCGAAGGTGTCGGCGTGGGGCAGCAGGACCCTGACCATGTCGGTCTGGCCGTTGTGGATGGCGTGCTGCAGCAGCTTGCTGCGCTCGCCGAAGCTGTCGAGGCTCTTGCGGCGGAGCAGGAGGCTGGTGGGCTTGGCCTTCTGGGCCATGTTGACGTCGCCGCCGGAGGAGACGAGCATGCCGACGAGGGCTTCGGCGACGCCGGGGGAGCCTCGGTCGGCGACGTGCTTGTCGAGGGCGTCGAAGACGAGCTTGTAGTCCCACGTCTTCTTCTTGGAGGTGAAGGCGCGGCGGATGTTTGTGGCCGAGTCTGTGCGGCTGTGAGAGAGCTGCTTCCGCTTCAGCAGGTCCTCGGCCTTTGCGTCGTCCTCGGGGGTCCGGAAGCTGGGAGGGCTCGCGGGCCGGGTCAGCGGCGTCGGGGACGGCGGGGGCTCGAGGCCCCATTCCTCGGCGAACTGGATGATGCGCCGTTGGCGGTCATCCGCGGTCGGCGGGGTCGGCATCGGGGGGCCGAGGGGCGACGATAGGAAGGGCGACAGTTTGGCGATATACGGGGGGCGGCGGCGGCGGCGGCGGCGGCGGGGTGCCCGTTATGAAGCAAAAGGGAGGGTGGGATGGGAGTGGGTGTGAGGGTGGGAGCGAGCAGCCTCGTGAGATGAGGTCAAGCCAGGAGGTGTGAGGCAAGGCTAGGCTGGGCCGAGTGAGTGAGAGTGAGAGAGAGGGAGAGAGTGAGTGAGAGTGAGTGTGAGAGTCAGTGGAAAGAGGAGACGTGCGGCGCAAAGTTTCGTTTTCGTCTGAAGCTTGTTGCACTCTCAACGGCAGACGGATAGCGGAAAAGACGGCCCAAGGCCCGGTTGCGACGGTAGGGGGGGAATGGCATGAACGAGAAGCCGGGGGGCGGGGGTGGATGAGAACAAGCATCCAGGATCGACGCGGTCAACTGCAGGATGGCAGAATGGAAAGACGCGGTTGTGTCCCGACGGGAGGGTTGGAAGACGGGGGGGGGGGGGGGGGGGGGGGGGCAGAGAGGATGCGATGGTGCGTCGTTTCGACGGCGGTTGGAGCCGCTCGGGCAGAGAAGCCTCGGCGTGAGTTCGCGAACGTTGGGGGCCAAGACGACGCAGCCGGGGCCGGTCCTGGTTTGGGGATAAGAAAGAAAAGAAGGGAAGAAAAAAAAAGGACAAAAATATTAGGGAGAAGAAAAAAAAGGGCCAGACGAAAAAACGCGGATGGGAAAACCAGTGGCTCAGTCGGTTCTCCCCGGCCGGCCGTAGCTTGCTTATGATGCGGGAAGAGGAAACGAAGAAACGAAGCAGCGGGCAGGCGAGGCGACTGGCGGGAAACCGTTGACAGCAAGGGGGGGAAAAGTCGAGGAGGTGGTGATTGTTCTGGGTATCCCCGAGGTCCTCGTCGAGTGCGGTGGCGACAATGCGTCGCGTTTCAGCAGAGTGGAGAAAGCAGGGCGAGTTTGTCGTCCGTTTGACCCTGTTCTTGTCGTGTCGTGTCGTGTCTCTCCTGTCATCCACCACGTATGCGGTCCCTTTTGGCGATGCGATGCCGTGGTATTCGTACGGATGGCGAGCGTGCCTTGAGTGGGTTGACAGCTCCGAGGGCTGGACTGGGCTGGGGTGGGTTGTGTCTCGAGGTCGGATGGTCAGCGGGCGCCAGGGCCGTGACGGGGAATCAGATATAGACCGATCAGAACTTGACAAGTTTTGTTCGTGATGAGGCCGTCTGATATCGATTAGGGGGGGGGGGGGAGCGAGTAGAGAGTAATTAGGCAGTGTTGCACTTCGTATTTTTTTTTTGCGGTGAGGAAAAGCTAAGCTTGGATGGCCAGGGCCATCTGTCCTCTGGAAGTGGAGAATAATCCAACGACGTCGTAGAGAAGACGGGAACAGCTGCCGTACCTGTTGGTCCTTGTCTTTCCGCAGGGTTCAGGAGGACCGCTTTGCAACGAGGATAAGAGCACGGTCGAGAGAGCTTCAGCAACTCGGGCGTCGGTAAGTTGTAACTCGAACTAGCCCGGGGGGGCAGCCAGCCGTTGCCTTTGTTTAAGCTTGTTGGACAGTTGGACAAGAGAAGAGGGAGGCGGGAAACGGGAAGAAGGGTACGCAAGCCGAGAAGCCGATGGCGGCAGGGCCATACACAAGTGTACGAAGGAGCATACGCGGACACCAACGCCGATCCTTGGCGCGCAAGACGTGCAAGGACAAGCGGCCAGACAGCAAGAGACTCGTTTCCGTCGGCCGTCGTTGATGATGGGCGCGTCCGAATGCCCTCGGGAGCTTTAACCGCCTCGGCGAGAGCAGCAGCAGCAGCAGCAGCAGCAGCAGCTCCATGGCAGGATAGACAGACGATGAAGCCTTATTTGTAGCCAGCAAACACAATCATGTCCGTGTGTCGAGTGACATGCCGAGGCCGCCGCCCTGGAGAGATTCCTGGGAGCATCTGATGGCCTCCCCCCCCCCTAAAAAAGGATAAAGGGACGGATGGGGATACATGCCACCATGTGCCTCCATCCACCATCAACCATCACCACCCCGCCCAGCATCTCGACTTCTGGGGAACGACGAGGACCAGCCGTCGACCTATTTTGGACCGCCCGATGGATGAATGGCGGACAAGTGACGTGCAGTGCGCACCACGTAGTAAGGGGGGGCAGCGACAGATACGCTTTGGGACGCCAGACCCCGGACCCTGACCCCTGGGAGAAACGCCCTCCAAGCAGAAAGTCGGGTACGAATACCTATCCGTGTGTACCGAGTAGCCAGCTAGGTTATCCGCAGACTCGTGGCCTACGCAGTTATTCGTAGATGGAATGACCAACACGCCCACGCCCACGCCCGCACACGGTTCAGATACGTGCACCCCGACAGCTGTAAGAAGATTGCGCCTCTCCCGCTTGGCCCCCCCCCCCCCCGCCCTCCTTCTCCTGGATCGAGACAGATGCACACGGACAGCCGTGGAAGCAGTCCAAGCTGCTTCCACCGGCCTTCCTTTTCCCCCTCGCGGGTATCGTTGGCATTCTTTACGCGGCCACTAGAAGGGGGGGGGGGCAGATCCACAGACGAGGGGGGAGGGGGGGGGCGCATTACGCCCCCCCTCAACCGAAACACTCCCGCAAGAAACCAAACGCACACGCGAAGAAGAAGAAGAAAACGCCTCGCCAATGGCAGAAGCGCATGCGGCCGCGGACCGACGACGGCGACGACGACGCACAGAAGGCCAAGACGGCTGAGCCTCAACTGCAGACGCCAGTGATGGCGACCGACGCCTGTCGGGGTGCAGGCGCCAGCCAGTAAGCGACTAGTCTGAACGTCACTCGCGGAGCCATCATGGCGAATGTCATGTATACGAGGGGCTCGGGGAGAGAGAGAGAGAGAGAGAGAAAGAGAGAGCAAGAGAGAGAGAGAGCAAGTCTACCAATGGGTCATGTTGTGTACCATGCGCTTCGCGGGAAGTAACTCCAACCCGCCTGGCGATCATCCGGCACGCATTTGCTGCTCCCTCGACGTGCCTAGCTCTCTTAATGCTGCTGGAGGTTGGCGGAGGGAACATGCCGGTTCCCTTCACTCCCCTCCCTCCCCCCAAAAGGCCGCGACGCCTCCCCCCCGTCTCTGCTCGGCCGCCAGAGGACGCAGACGTGCCCTGCCCTGCCCTGCCCGCCGCGGCCGTCGGTTCGTGTCAAGCCGTCTCTCGAGTCTCCGGTCTCTGCCCGCACCGCGGCCGACGACCGTCGTCGGAATCGTCGCAGAGCTTCTGTCGAGGTGCAATTGACACATTGGGGCTTTTGGTGGGAGGCGGACAAAAGGGGACCCCGAGCACAAGCTTTCGTGCGGTCTGACCTCTCTCTCTCTCTCTCTCTCCCCTCTCCCCGCGAGGTCTGCACGGCGGTCGAAGACTGTCTTGATCAACACGGGACGCAGGGTGACACGATAAATAAATAAAAACGAATGCCAAATTGGTTGGCCCCAAGCCCGCAACACGCTCATCGACAAACGACGTGCTCGTTGTGCTCCGGGCCTCTTCTCGCCGGGGGCATATGGGATTCGTCTCTCCCCAGGCCGTCAAATGCAAATGACATTGATATAGGTAGACAAGGACACAAAACGTTGCCATTACGAGATTCTGAATCGTCGCCCGCGTCCCGTGTGCCCTCTGTCCCCCTCTCCCTCTCTCCCCCCCCCCCCCCCCCTCTCTCTCTCTCTCTCACTCACTCTCACGCACGCACATTTGCTCCTCAAGACAGTCCGACCTCACGAGTTTGAGAACGAGACGCCCACTGTTGGGATGAAAAAGCCCTCGCTCCTCCCACCGCCAACGCCCCTTCCGCTCCTCGGAACCGACTACCCCGCCTGCCCCCTCAACCGTCAGCCGAAGATATCGGAACCCCCGCCAACACCCCCGCTTCCCGCAACGCTGTGCCCCCCCCGCGAGGACCGCTTTCGTGTGGGTGAGAGACGACGCCATGGATAATGGTTCCATTGTCCCAATCACGCCCTATGCAAGATACCCATCCTCACCTCATCTGGAGAGCTGACTAACATTCCTCGCTCTCGCCCCCCCTCCCCGATCCCCGCATCGGAAGCCACATTGACAAAGGTTACCCCTTCGGCCCCATCGCGACACACACACACACACACACACAGGCAGCTCTGATTACTGTACACGGCTCACTCCTCGCGTCTTTTTACACCCAAATGCACATGCCCTCCACCATCCTCTCAAGACCTCTCTCGTCCCCCTTCACCACAAGCCTCGCGAGACTCCTGATCCCAACCCAGCAAGCCCGCATCACCAACCCTCCCCCATCGTCTCCCCCCATCGCCGCTTACACGCAGCAGCACCACCAGCACCACCAGCACCCCGCCCCCGGCCCCCCTCCACAATGGCGCCCATCCCGCAGACCATGAACGGCGTCCAAATCTCCCGCACCGGCGGCGTCGAGGTCCTCGACTACCGCACCGACATCCCCGTCCCCGCCCTCGCCGACGGCCACGTCCTCGTCCGCAACGCCTACGCCGGCGTCAACTACATCGACACCTACTTCCGCACCGGCCTCTACCCCACCGCCCTCCCCCACACCCTCGGCCGCGAGGGCTCCGGCACCGTCGTCGCCGTCCACCCCTCCGCCGCCCCCGCCGGCTTCAACCCCGGCGACAGGGTCGTCTTCATGGGCCCCGTCGGCTCCTACGCCGCCTACTCCGCCGTCCCCGCCGCCTCCCTCGTCCGCATCCCCGACGCCCTCGCCGACGACCACGCCGCCGCCGCCATGCTCCAGGGCCTCACCGCCTGGACCTTCATCCGCGAGGCCGCCGAGGTCAAGCCCGACGAATGGGTCCTCGTCCACGCCGCCGCCGGCGGCGTCGGCCTGCTGCTCGTCCAGATGCTCCGCGCCGTCGGCGCAAACGTCATCGCCGCCGCCAGCACCGACGCAAAGTGCGCCCTCGCCCGCGACAACGGCGCCCAGTGGTCCGTCAACTCGGCCTCCCAGGACCTCGTCGCCGAGGTCGCCCGCATCACCGCCGGCCACGGCGCCGACGTCGTCTTTGACGGCGTCGGCAAGGCCACCATCGACGCCGACCTCGAGCTCGCCGCCCGCAAGGGCCGCCTCGTCATGTTCGGCAACGCCGTAAGTTTGGCCCGTCCGTCTCAATCGGGAAAAAGAATCGCGCCAGTGCGAGTTTGTCCGTCTCTCTGCTGACACCACCGAAACCCCAAAAGTCCGGCGCCGTACCCCCCTTCGACATCCTCAAGCTTGGCAAGAAGAACCTCAAGATCATGCGCCCCGTCGTCAACAACTACACCGCCACCCGCCAAGAGTTGGACAAGTACAGCGCCGAGCTGTTCGACATGATCACCTCGGGCAAGCTCAAGATCGCCATCCACAAGGTCTACCCCATACAGGATGTCAAGGCGGCTCACGCAGACATTGAAAGCCGCAAGACGACGGGCAAGCTCATCCTAAAGCACGAATAGGCCAGCTATTGACACGATGCGACCGCGACCGTATGGGGCATGTGAAGGCGAAAAAGAAAAGGGAGAAGACCAAAAAAAAAAAAAAAAGAACAGCAAGTCGGGACTTGAGGCGACATGCGTTTTGCCATGTCGAAACTTTTTTTCCTCTTTTATTTTCTCTTCTTCCTCCATTAGATTTCCTCTATTGGGTAGACATCGTATCGTGACTTTCGCTGCAAATAGCACTAATATAAACATCATCTATAACGGCCAATCAACACCTTTCTGTCGAGGTGCGGCCGGGGCGTGGATGTGGTTCGTCTATCAAAATCTCCTCCTCAACCGCTAGTGGGCTTGGCGCTGGCGAGGAGCTCGGGCGGAGGGTCCTGGCGGTAGCCCTTGGGGTTGTTGCTGACCCAGCGCCAGAGGTCATCGCACGCCTCCTCCAACGTCTTCTCCGTCTTCCAGTTGAGCTCCTTGTTGGCCAGGGAGGGGTTGGCCGTGAGGTCCAGCACGTCACCCTGGCGTCTGGGGACGACCTCGTAGGGGAGGTCGCGGCCGACGACGTGGCTAAAGGCCTTGATCATCTCGAAGACGGTGCTGCCGCGGCCGGAGCCCAGGTTCCACGCCTTGACGCCGGGCTTGTTCTCGCCGAGGTACTTGAGCGCGGCCAGGTGGCCCTTGGCGAGGTCCACGACGTGGATGTAGTCGCGGATGGCGGTGCCGTCTCTCGAGGCGTAATCTGGTCTCGTCAGCAACAGTCCCTTGGAGGACCCTCTTCGGTTCATGCAACGTACCGTTGCCGAAAACGAGCAGCTTCTCGCGCTCGCCCGTTGCGACCTTGCCAAGCAGGGGCAGCAGGTTGTAGGGGACGCCCTGGGGGTCCTCGCCCATGATGCCGGACGGGTGGGCACCGCAGGGGTTGAAGTATCTGAGGAGAGCGCCGTTGAAGTGGTCAAAGGGCTTGTCGGCCTTCTTCAGCTTGTTGCGCTCGGCCTGGATGTGGTCGGTGATGATCTGCTCGACAAAGGCCTTTGTGTGGCCGTAGGTGTTGGTCGGGCCAATGGGGCAGTGCTCGGGGATGGGGATCATGTTCTCGAAGCGGGTGGCGTCGCCGTAGACGGTCGCGGAGGAGGAGAAGACAATGTTGGGCACATTGTTATCCGTCATGGCCTGGAGCAGGGCGACGGTGCCGCCAACGTTTACGCGGTAGTACTCGAGAGGGATCTCGCCAGACTCGCCGACGGCCTACAGGCAGGGCGGCGCATTAGCATCTTTGTTATCGAGGACAGTGGGCCGGCATGAGCGCGAGCCTGCCTACCTTGAGTGCGGCGAAGTGGATGACACTGTCGATCTCGGGGTGCTTCTTGAAGACATTGTCGAGGCCGGCCTTGTCCGTCATGTCGACCTGGTAGAAATGGGGGCGCTTGCCGCACAGGAGCTCGATACGGTCGACGGCGACCTTGGACGAGTTGTAAAGGCTGTCAACGATGACGACATCGTAACCGTTCTCGAGGAGGGTGAGGGAGGTGAAGGAGCCAATGTAGCCGGTACCACTGCAAGCAAGCCACCAAAGGGATGCGGTTAGCCAGTGCGCCATTCGTATCGTTGCGCCCGGTGGGCAGCGCCATGACAGCAGAGCCCGTGGTGCAGCTGGGGTTTGGTGGGAGCTTGCTTACCCGGTGACCAAGACAGTTCCAACGGCCATTGTGAAGAAAATTTGCTCGTGTCGATGGCAGGTAGCCGGCCTAAGATGAGGGGGGGTATTTGGCAGGGACGGGGGGACGACAAGCGGGCGAGAATCAGGAGATGCGATCCGTCGGGGTATCAAAAGCTGGTGGTTTGAAGGAGCGCAAGTCGGGTATTTGTGTGTGTGTATTCAAGGGAGCCCACGGCCAGGGAGGGGACAGGGCGATATATATCCGACGCTGGGGGCTGAAGCGGAATAATGGGAGCGACGGTCGCAATAACAGGAAAAGCAAACAGGGTCGTCTGTATGTAACGTTCGGGCTTGGAAATGGACAGTGATGCGGGAGAGAAATTGGCTCGGCTTAACTGCCAGTCATTTGGGGCGATCTCGCAGCGGCCAATCTGACGGACGAGCGATGGCGGGGTCTCGCAGCGGGGGTGGCACCAATATCAGGCCTTGTGGCGGGCTGCGGAGCTCAGTAATTTCATCGACGCCTCAAACGGTGGTGCGCCTTGGTGATGACGGCGTACCATGAAACCTGTAACGACCGGGGATGGCGGTGCCGTGGAGCCTGATCATCATGACCCGACAGGGTTCCTCTGCCAGCTCTTGATTCTCCCACCCATGCCGCCTTTGCCTTTCTTTGCCTTTGCCTTTGCCATCGACGGCTTCACGTGGGTTTCTGCAGTGCATGTACGAATACCCTCCCCCGAGCCCAGTGTAGGTAGTGCAAATTTCGGATGTCGGAACCGATGATGGCTGCCGGATGGATGATGGACATGTCCTCTGGAGGGGACCTAGGGGGTATATGCCTCTGCCGCGAGTCCAGGCCTGCTGGTCATCCGCCATGTTTGCTGTTAGTGTTCGCTGGGTAGGTATTTGCCTAGGCGACCATGCAGAGAGAGAGAGAGAGAGAGAGAGAGAGGGAGAGAGAGAGAGAGAGAGAGAGAGGGAGAGAGAGAGAGACAGGCCAGCCAGCCCGTCCGTCTCTCTGTCTTGGTCTTGTGCAGCTAGGGGTGGACGCTGCTGCAAGGAAGCCTGCCTGCATAGGTACCTACACGTTTGTTTGTTGCGTACGAAGCTCCCCCCGCCCCGCCCCCCGTCGACTCGAAATCAAGATCAATGTCCAAGCTCGAGCGGTGGTATCTTGGAGTGGCCATCAATGCTGCTGCTCTGGGCTGACCGAGGCGAGCCTAGGCGTGCACAGCACAGCCGGCATCTTGCGTGATTCGTGACCACGGGCACTTTAGTGCCGTCGGCCTCTCTCTCTCTCTCTCTCTCGCTGTCTCTCTAGAGTATCCTTACGAAGGGAGGGGTCGGAAATGGAGGTGGGACTGGCCGGCTAGGGAGAAAAAAGAGTGTGGATCATTGCTCTGTGTGACGCACATGGCATGGTGCACCTGGTCTTTGGATTTCTCCTCAAAAACTGCAGCCTCAGGTTAAGGTTGTTTGTTATTTCGACTGATTACGATAAGATCACGTGGTCGCAAGCTCGAAATGAGCTAGCTGCTTACCTAAGACTGACGCCGACGCTTATTATGTAAGGCCGAGACCTCGCGCGGCGCGTAAAGCTGCTTTCCCCACTGAGCGCGCGTGGGCGACGACGGACAAACGCCCATGGGCCGTGCACCCCCGGCCACCGGTGGGCGGTGGCAGACACTGACAGTACCTAATACCTACTTCGTACCGTCGCGAAAACATTCCAAAGGCGAACCAACGCTTTCAAGATCCGGCACAAAGACTTGACGAACCTCGAAACACCCCTTGCTTCTTTACATCTCTTTGCTGTTGTCGACTGCTGCTCTATACAGCTCACAATTCAATTGACCTCCCGCTTGTCCTGCAACGGCGCCCCCGCCTTGTTTCTTATTCTTCTCCCGGCCTCCCCATTCATCCATTGCGACGCGCGCGTGTGTGGGCGCGACTTGTGCCAGGCAAAGATGGTTGTTGCGGCCAGGGACCGCTCTTCTAACCTTTGTTGACAACCCGCCTCCCCTCCCTTCCCGGCCCGGCGGGTCGGCCTCTTGGGATAACCTCACTTTGACTCCAGGTACCTGACCTCGTGGCTTTTGGGCATTTGGCCATTTCCCGCAACCGGCCATAGCCAGCTCTCACCTTTGAAGCCTCGTTGAATCCATCAATCACGCCGCCCTCCTCACCGCACAACACTTTACTTTACGCCTCTTCCTTTGCCCACCGCCTCCCTTGTCGCCCATCACAGCCTTGATGGGCATTTACACATACCATTGTCTGCGATACAAAGGCTCCCAAACCGAAATACAACCTGCTCTGCTCGGACTCATTCACAACCACCGCGCATGTCCGCCCAAACAATAATAATGTGAGTTGGGCTCATTCATCCCTCCTTCCTTCCTCAAACGCCCTTTCTCATCCTGTCTGCCGTCTGCCGTCTGCCACTTGAGGCTTTTTTTTTATCTCACTGGTGAACTTTTTTCATCATTTCAAGTTGCCTTCAGCTTCTCATTTCCAACTCCTCTTTCTTCATCCCACCTTCCATCACATTCACTCGTCTCTTGCCCCTCCCCATCTTATCCATCTCAACCCACAGAGAGCCGACCCCTCACGTGAGGTTGAGTATTTCTCATATAATACTCAACCTGTCGTCTCAACACCCCGCTCATCGGTCTTGCAGAACTTCATCCGTCACATTGCGCCAAGATGCCTCCCAAGCGCAGGGTTCGTGGCGAAGACGATGACGTACCCGTCATTGCACGCGGCGGTGCTGCAGTCACCTCCAACCTGCCCCCGTTGGCTTCGCGACTAGACACGTCGTACGGGTCTGCGCCCTCGACTGCTATGCGCAATACTCGACGAGGCCAGAGACGTGACTTGCAGGCCATCATCAAGGAGACACTCCACGACAGCGACGACCCTGATGACCCCGACCATGACGACGACAGCAATGATGACGAACGAGACGGCCAAGACAACCGCAGTGAGCGCAGCAGGGGCGCCAAAACGAATCGCCCCCCACCCAAGAAATCGCCCACTCCCAAACCCGTCACTCGATCGAGACCTGCACGCAAAGGCCAGCCAGCTGCCGGTCCCGGTCCCGACCCGGACCCAGATTCCGAACCTGACTTCGGCCCCGGGCGAGATTCGTCCGAATCGCCCGAACAGTCGAGAGACGCGTCACCGGAGCTGGTCATTCCTCAGAGACCGCCGAGACAACGCCTCCCTGAGAGAACCGGTAGGTGCAGCCCGAGCCGGCCCACCCCCTGCCTCCCCGCCGCCGCCTCACTTCCCTTGCTAAATCCTATGACAGATCCATCAGGCGGAACTTCTTTGATTCACCAAGGCGCGCCTACCTCTCGCCAACGAGTTTTGCCTGATGTTGTCCCCCCTCGAGGCCCGAGTCCACCGCGTGAGCAACCTCCGACGCGCGACACAGGCCCCAAAGGCCTTGCACCACCAGCTTCCACCGGTCAACGTCTGTCTCCATCCAGGGGCACCGCCTCGACTCCCAGCTCGCGGTCCATCTTTGCACGCGCCATTGCCGAGGAGCCTCCGGATCCAACGCCCACGCCTGACTCACTCCGCACTTTTGGACAGGAGAGCTCGCTGTACGGGGGTGCTGTCATTGATTGGACTCCATCCCGTGGTTTCCCTCCGCCCGAGGACTCGGACGAAGAACCTCTCTTTCCGCGGTCGCCACGTAGTAACCGCCCAGACAAGTTCCGGGGACCAGTGCGAGATCCCATCGGTCAGGTTGTAGACTGGCCCAGCAACAAGCCAACCCGCCCATTGCAGTCGGAACCGCCCAGCACACCGCCTACGCAACGTTACCGACTTGAGAGCGCGTCTCCTCGCGAATCTTCGGCTCGGTTTATTGCACACCGCTCCGTAGCTAGAGATTCGCCCCGCACCAACACCATGCCGCGTGCAATTTCGGCGGATCCCGCTCCATCTTCGTCCGCGACCAGGTCGGGTTCGACACGGGCGGCTGACTACTTTCACGTCACGAACCCTTTCTCGACTCGTCTTCCAAACCATGTTGGTGAGGAATCCTCTACCGCCAAACAAGGTTCAAGAGGCTCATCGAACCATGTTGACGAGGGATCATTTACTGTCAAACAAGGCTTAGGAGCTCCATCGAACCGTGCCATCCAAGAGCCAGCGACCAGGTCAAGTTCAACACGCCCACCAAGCCGGGCGACCGAGTACTTGCCGACCACAGACCCCTTTTCAACTCGTCTTTCAAACCGTGTTGATGATGAACTCTCCACTGCGAAGCAAGGCCTAATAGACCCATCGAACTATGTCGTCGACGAGCCAGTGACCAGGTCAAGCTCAACACGCCCATCAAGCCGGGCGGCCGAGTACTCAACGACCGCGGACCCTTTCTCGACTCGTCTTTCAGACCGTATTGATGAGGAACCCTCTGTTGTCAAACAAGGTTCAAGAGACCCATCGAGCCATGTCACCGAAGAGCCTGTGACCAGGTCGACTTCAGCACGCCTATCAAGCCGGCTGGCCGAGTACCTGACGAGCGCGAACCCTTTCTCAACTCGCCCTCCAAACCATGTTGATGAGGAACCCTCTACTGTCAAGCAAGGGTTGAGAGGTCCATCGAATCATGTCATCGAAGAGCCGATCCATCTCACACAGGTGACTGGCTCTCAATTCTCACCTCGCCGACAACCGCAACAGACAAACCCCAGCCCAGCCCGTGGAAATGGGCCGCCGCCCGCCTTCAACGAGAAACCGGCAGCAAACCGACGTTTGCTCAGCCACCCGCCGCCTGTCAACCTTTTCGCTCCGCGATCCGGACGAACAGGAGGTCGCTCGGCAGGACCCTCCACAACCAAACGGCTCACTGAAGAAAAGGAGAGCCGCCCTGCCGTTGGGCAAGGCAGATCGGGCCTGTTCAACTCCGGCATGCAGGAAAAGATCCGGCAAGAGCTGGAACACGAGAAGGCGCAACAGGACGCTCTTCGGAAGGAGCGAAACGCCCGCTTGCAAGCGTGGCCGCGGATCTACAACACGGTGTACAGCTGGACACATGCTCCGCGCCCGGACAGCCCGCCTCCGAGAGGCCAAGATCATGATGACTATGACAGTCCCATCGATGCTCCGCAACAGGTTCCTTTGAGCGAGTCCTCCTGGTCAACTTGGATCCTGTTCAAGCTTGCCGACACGTTTGTGGACGTTCTCACCTTCTTCTTCTCGCCCCATTCTTGGCACATCAAGGCTTTGCTCGGCATCTTGCTGGTCTCTTTGCTTGGCTGGGGCGCCATAACCGGTCTCAACTCGGCCCCCGCCTAGGACTCGGCGGCATTCAGTGGTACGGTCTGTCAGACATCTCGCACAATCTCGGGCAGTTCGTGCCGCTCTGGATGTCTCGGCCAACCACCATGTTCAGTGACGAAGACACGAGAGAGTACGCGCGACAGCAACGCAACCACGAATATGAACTTTCCAAGTTGACCAAGGCCAGCAAGCTTCACGAGGGCTCATTATCCCGACTGGAGCAGATTGTGCCCAAAATCGTCCACATGAGACTGGACAAACATGGGCGGCCTGTCATAGGAGAAGAGTTCTGGCATGCCTTGCGCAACCTGATGAAGAGCGACACGGAAATACTGACCATGGACAGAGGAAATGGCGGATACCACTTCATCTCCGAAGAGCACTGGCGGGCCATCAAAGACAGGCTCAAGAAGGACCCCGTGTACCAGAATGCCGCGTCTCCGGCGGCGCCCGGGCCGTCCACCGCCGACATTGAGAAGATTGCTCAGACCAAGTTCGATAAGTCTTGGGAGAAGTGGCTCAAGATGAATGACAAGCAGGTGGCCAGGATTCTCGAACCAGCCCTGGCGACAACAGTCCCAGACAAGATCGGCAAGGACCTCGAGTCCAAGATCGAGAAAATTGTTAAGGACCGGTTCAAGAACACGGACACCAAGGACGTCGTCGTCACGCGCAACGAGTTCATCCGCCATCTGAAGAGCGAATTCGCCGCCCACCGTAACGAGGTCAAGGTCGAGGCGCAGGAGTTGCAGAAGAAGCTGGAACAATACGTCAACAACGCCGTCCAGTCCGCCTTGGAGCGAACCCCGCCTGCGGGTGTCTCGCGTGCCGAGATGGCCCAAGTCGTCGACGGCATGATCCGCCAGGCCATCGCGAACGCCGGACTAGAGGCCCTCGCTCAGGGCAAGATCGCGGCCACGTGGGATCGGGAACTTCGACATCAAGTCAATTACCTCGGCCGTCACACCGGCGTAACCATTGATGCGAAGGCGACCACCCCCGATTACGACCCTCCCATCAGCGGCAAGATTTGGAGCCCTCAATGGTTCAGCCTGACGAAACGAGCCCCGAAACCTCTCTCGCCCCCGTCTGCTACCCTGTGGAACTGGGAGGACGAAGGCGACTGCTGGTGCGGCCAGGTGATTGTGGACAAGGAGACCGGATTCGAGCTTGGTGTCCGTGTGGGCTACCTCCTCGCCCACCAGATCATTCCGCAGCACGTCGTCGTCGAACACATCCTGCCCGGCGCCACGCTGGACCCCAACGCCAGGCCCAAGCAAATCGACGTGCTGGCCTATATTGAAGAGCTCAACACCCGCGAGCGCGTCAAGGACTTTGCCGCCACTCACCTGCCCGCCAGCCCAATCATTCTAAAGGATGGTTGGATGAGGATCGGCCACTTCACGTACGAAAGCAACGACGCGCTCAACGGGGTGTACGTCCACAAGCTCAGTCCCGAGCTGGTGACCATGGGAGCCGTCACGGATCAGATTGTCCTCCAGGTGGTCAGCAACTACGGTTCCGACCACACGTGTCTGTACAGGGTGCGCCTGTACGGCGAGAAGGCTTGAACATGGTCACGCGCGTCGTTGGAAGGTTGGGGGGGGGATATGGTCGGTCGGTGGCAGTCAGTTGGAATCTCGAGTTTGGCATTGGCATGATTTTAGAGTGGGCAGGACGGGACCGAATCGGTTGCGGTCGTTTATTCAGCATTCACGGAAGTATGGGATGGAAAGCACAACATTTTATGGCGTTTAGGGGTCGACGATACCCTCCTGAGCTTCTTTTGACGCAGCAAGTTCTCTCCTTGGTGGGGGAAGAAGAGAAACGGTCAGTTTTTTTTTAATAGACAATGCTTATTTGCAATTTGGCTTTTCCGGATGCCGGTGAAAAACAAAAAGAGTACTACTGTATGCCATCCTGCTCTGAGAAGATTAATAATGACGATGAAAACAGACAAAAAAAAATGTACTTTTCTCTTCCCGTTCCCTTCCTGCTTTGTGCGCGGGGTATCTCGTATCTTTTCGTTTACATCTAGTTCAGCAACCCCGAGGCCAGGGCCTCGAGGTCCTCCAGCGTCTCGGGCTCGCGGTCGATCTCGAGGACCCTGGCGCCCTTCCTGGCCTTCTTCCTCGTCTCCCTCTCCTCGTCCGAGTCGTCCTGGAACCACTTCTTGGCCTTCTTCTTCTTCGGCCGCTCGCCGTCGTCGCTGTCGCCGCCGGCGATCGGCAGCGACCGCAGCAGCGCCAGGGGGTCCTCCTCGCCCCCGTCCCCGTCCCCGCCCACGCGCGGGCCCTCGACGAGCCTGGGCGGGCCGCCCTCGCCGCGCTCCTCGGCCTCGCGCAGCTTGCGCTTGAGGCGCTTCTCCTTGAGGCGCTCCCTGGCGGCCGCCTTGTCCTCGGCGTCGGCCTCCCTGACGCGCGCGGCCTCGTCGGCGACGAAGCGCCGCCGCAGCTCGTCGGCGGGGCCCTCGCGGCCAAAGTCGTCCTCGTCGCGCAGCTCGTAGATCTGGCGCGCGTTGCCGTCCTCGTCGAACACGAGCTTCTGGCCGCGGCCCTTGAACTTGAGCATCTTCTTCTTGGACCGGAGCGCCTTCTCGCGCCGCTTCGAGTCGACGACGAACTGCTGGTCGCCGTAGGTAATGACCTTGGGCCGAGCGCCGGGCGCCGCGGCGGACTCGGCGTCGAGCTCGTCGTCGCCGAGGACGCGCTTGACGGAGAGGAAGTCGTCGTCGTTGTCGCCGCCGGCCGCCGCCGCCGCCGCCCCCGTGTCGCCCGCGACCTCGTCGCCGTTGGCCACGAGCTTGGTGTAGTGCCCGGAGAGGACATCCTGGTTGGTGCGCTCAAACATGCGGTCGTACTTTGTCCGGACCTCGGGCTTCTTGGGCTTCTTCTTGGGCGCGTCCGGGTCCTCGTCGTCGTCGTCATCGTCTTCGTCACTTGACATGCCCTTGCGCGGGGCGTTCTTGATCTTCTTGATGTCCTCGCCCTTGCGCAGCTTGATCTGCGGCGCGCCGGGGAGGCCGAGGCTGGCGGCGTAGGCGTCGAGGTCGAGCTCGTCGAACTTGAAGACGTCCTTGTCCCTCTGCAGGTAGACGGAGCGGACGTAGCTGATAAAGGCCTTTTGGCCGAGGTACTTGAGGTCCGGGTTCTGGAAGCACATGCTCTGCAGCTGGTCCTTGATGGTCTTCTTCTTGCTCTCCTTGACGGTGATCTTCTGGATGGGCACCTTTTTGGCCTCGAGGCGGCGGAGCATGCCGGGCTCCTCGCTGGGATCGAGGAAGAGGACGGCCTTGCCGTCGCGCTCGTAGCGGGCGGTGCGGCCGACGCGGTGGATGTAGGTGTCGGCGTCCTCGGGGCAGTCGACCTGGACGACCCAGTCGACGGCGGGGAAGTCGACGCCGCGGGCGACGACGTCGGTGGCGAAGAGGCACGAGTGGTTGGCGTCGGCGAAGCGCTTGGTGATCTCCATGCGCTGCAGCTGCTTCTGCTTGCCGAGCAGGTGCAGCAGGGGGATGCCGGGCTGCAGGTGCCTCATGCTCTCGTAGGCGAAGCGGACCTGCTTGCCCGAGGAGAAGAAGACGATGATCTTGCTGCGCAGGTTGGCCTTGATGAAGCCGAAGAGGGTGTCGAGCTTCTCGTGCAGGGGGGTGACGATGTAGTGCTGCTGCAGGTTCGCGGGGGTGGCCTCGTCGTGGACGGAGACGTACTCGGGGTCGCGGAGGCTGAGGCGGGCGAGGTCCGAGATCTTCTTGCTCTGGGTGGCGCTGAAGAGCAGGGTCTGGCGGGCGGCGGGGAGGTGCTCGACGAGGGCGTCGACGGCGGACTGGAAGCCCATGTCCATGATGTGGTCGGCCTCGTCGAGGACGAGGATCTGCAGGTTGTCGACGTCGAAGCCGGCCGTCTGGTCGAGGTGCTGCAGCATGCGGCCGGGGGTGCAGACGAGTATGTTCATCTTGGACAGGCGGTCGGCCTCCTCCTTGAGGCTTTTGCCGCCGATGACGAGGCCGGCGGAGAAGCTGTGGTTGCGGCCGACCTTGCGCAGGACCTCGAAGATCTGGGCGGCCAGCTCGCGGGTCGGGGAGATGATGAGGGCGCCAAGGCCGTCGTACTCGGTCCACCTGGCGCGGTAGAGCTTCTCGAGGACGGGGACGACGAAGGCGAGCGTCTTGCCGCTGCCCGTCTTGGCGGCGCCGAGTATGTCGGCGCCCTTGAGGGCGAGGGGCAGCGCGCGGGACTGGATGTCGGTCAGGGTCTCGAAGTGGGATTTGTCCAGGCCGGCCCTGGTCGCTTCGCAGAGGGGGAGGTCGGAGAAGTTTTTGTATTCGCTCTTGGGGTCCTGTTGTTTGTTTGGGCGCGGCCGGTCAGTGACTCTGTCCGCACGAGGGCAAGCAAGGGGAGGGGGGGGCTGCATCGCATTCACTGACAAAGTCGGCGACGGCCTTCTCGAGCTGCTCGATGGTCTGCAGCTGCTGCTTGCGCTTCTCTAGTTTCGTGTCCCTCTTGAGGGCCTTGGGTTGCTTCTTCCTGGGCCCCTTGGCGGGAGCCTTTGCGGGGGTGGCCATCTTTGACGCGGTGCTCCTGTGTCTGTGGGTGTTTCTGCTTGTTGTGCGTGTGTCGAGCTCACGGTGATGGTGCTTTTTTCCGTCGGGATTCCAAACTTTCTTCGCTTCGCGAGGCCGTCGCCCGGGAAATTTTTTGGGCTCTGCGCTGCTGCGGTGGGGAAAATGTTCGGCATTCGGCGACAGGGGATGCCGCGGTGGGGGCTTCACGGTGGCTGACAGCTGCCACCAGCTGCGGCCAGATGCTCCTCTCCCAATATCAAATCTTGTTGATCAAAGGCACGTTTTATTGAGAAACATCACTAGTTATTAGTTACTTGACTCTTGTGTTTTCATAGTATATAACACGTAAAGGCCAGATCTTCATGACATGCCAATACAAATATGGATTTAAACCAGTATTCGATACTCATCCCTTATCTCTTAGTTGCGTTCCCTCTGAGCTACCTAGCTATAACTCATACCCCAACCCAAATGATTAATACCACCTGTTTACAGCCACATTCTGCAACTCCGCTCTCATTTCATTCACTGAAGCTGCTGTCACAGAAAAAAGTGAATGCACAGTTGCCCGTGCTGCAATTATGGCTTGTACCACATCGTGACAGCTGTCCAAGCTCCATCTGCCATCCCATCTCTATTTTTCGACATCTTCCGTCGGGCAAGTCAGGATACAAGGCGGATCGTTGTAGATTTGAACTGATTCCCATCCGACTAGGGTCCGCGGTAAGGAGCAATGGGCCGCCGTCAGCAGGCACGGGAACCGCGGCAGCTTCAACAAAGACGATACCCCCAGTCTACTGGGTACCCACAGCGTCCGGCACAGCAGTCGTGATGCTTGGCTTCGCGATCTGCACTACTGCTTGCCTAATCGACTCTTGGGTGATCCGAACTGGCGGCGCTTGGCTGTGGCTGACGGGCCCCGAGGCTCTAGTCACCGATCATCTCTAGCGTTGGAGATGACAGCGTTTGAACAAAGGCTGGAGTGAACCCGAGATCGAATCATTGACAAGCCTCAAGACTAGCAGAGACTTTGAGCAGACTTGCAGCTAGCATTGGTCCCGGCCAGACTCTCAACTAGCAGCAACCTTTTGTCATCTTCGGCACGTACGGGGAAGACGGCAAATTTCCTTCGCTCAACGTGGCCCGGTGTGTATATAATAACATGCTCGTCTCCCCCCTGAAACGCCGGTGCCAGAGAGACAAATTCGATAGCTGCTCATCCCCGGCTTGCCAAGACCCAAAATCAGCTTTCCCGTTCTCATCGAAATCTACCTTCTACATCGACAATGAAGATGCAAATTCCCCTTCTTTTCCCGGGGCTCCTCCCAGCCGTCTTGGCTCTTCCGAAGCCTCAACTCGGTCTCAGCCTCGGAAACTCCATCTCGTCTGCGCTTTCGCTTGCCTCATCCGTGCTTGGGATTTCAAATCCGTCTCTATTGACGCCGAACCACTTCACGTGGACTCCACCCGGTCCCGGAGATCGCAAGTTGGCCAGTCTCTTACTTCACCAAGTTCTCTTTGCTTACAAGATCTCCCAGTGCGATCCCCGTGCCCAGGATTGAACACGATCGCCAATCATGGCTTCATCTCACACGATGGGCGCCAGATCACACTCGAAATGGTCCAAAAGGGCTTCAAAGCTGCACTCAACATCGACCCAGGTCTATCTGGCGCCGCTTTCAATGTCGGCCTGGCCTTGAACCCCGGCCAATCGGTATGGAACCCCCGCCCCTGCTTTGCCCCGGACCGTAATGTGCATCACAAGGATGCAACATCTCGACGGATGTTGTCGTACCAGCTCCTCTCCAAGGCTTTGGGGGAATTCGCTCAATGAACCTTGGCTGACTTGGACCCCGCAGTTCATCAACCTGGATATGCTCAACAAGCACGACTTTATAGAGCACGACGGGAGTCTGTCCCGCCGTGACATGTTCTTCGACCCATCCAACCGCTTTGACCAAGCCACCTTCGACGCTTTCCTGAGCTACTTCGGAGGCGCGTCCACAATCAACGTCACCACCATCTCAAACGCCCGCTCGAGGCACGCGCTCGAGATGAGCCGGATAAATCCCACCTTTACGCTTCCCCAGTCCCACATCCTGCCAGCTCTGGGCGAGTCCGCCTTTCTGCTTACAGTCTTTGGCTCTCCCGGAACCCCCGTGGCAAGCAGGCCATTTGTCGAGTACTTTTTTCGTGAGCCCTCCCGCAGATGTTTCCCACCCCGGAAACGTCTTGGACAACGAGCTGACTGTCGTAAAACAAAACAGGCAACGAGCGTCTTCCAGTCGAGCTCGGATGGACCCCAGTCAACACTCCCATCACTCTTCAGACAGTGATCCAGATCGCACAGGACGTCGGCGCGGCGACTCCTGCCGGTGTGCCTTTGACCTACGACTCAAACACCTCCCAGAAACGCCGTGGAGTTGTGTTCACTCACTTCTAAAACGCCAAAGGCCTGTGTTGACCGCATGCCCCAGTCTTACCTTCTACTATACTGAACATAGTTTTTGCTCCGATGGAAAGATTGAATCATGGCTTTCTATCAACGTATAGTGCTTAGTTGATGGGACTGGAGCTCTGAAAGAAAAGTTACAATGCCAAAGAATCTGGGAATTTGTGAAACGAGCGACTGGTTGCTCATCGCCAAAGGCGGATGCTTCACACGTCAAGTATGATAGAGTATTATAGAAACAAGATGGGACGAATTGCAATCAGATTTCTCCATTCATATTGTCTGTCGCAATAGAGCATCTTCATCAACCCCACAATCCTCACAGTCAACCGACGATCTTGGCTCTGCTGACCTTGCCTTGCTCTTTCAACCTTGAACCAGCGTCCATGTCCAGATAAGCCGCGAGAGGGTGTTGAAAGCTTCATGCATGCAACCATATGCCGCTCTAACTAGCGCTTACCCTGTGTACGACGCTGACGATGTCTTGCCGGGATGTTCTAGTTCGGTCCGGGCCGGCCTCAAGTGCAATATAACCACTGCAAGGTCAACTCTCGTACGCACCCAGAGAATGTGTTATCTAACCGCCATGCAAGGCAGGCCAGGATGCAGATTTTTGCTCCAATCCGCGAACCTACGTAGCTCCTTGTATTCTCGTCCGGCAGAGCCAAGCCATTTGCCCCCCCCTCTGTCAGTGATACCGATCTTATTCATCTACAACTTTTGCCGTAGCCATTGCATATCGTCAGCGCTGTTCCGACTAGGGCAGGGTCACGTAGATCTGCTGAGCGACCATGAAGCTCGACTCAAATATCCCACGTTTCCCGCGCGAATGCTGTTTCTCTTCTGACTGACCACAGTTCTGTTCAGCGTCTACTACTGCCCCCAATAACCCTGCCAACGACACAACCATGCGTTTCGTCAACGCCTTCGCTTGGCTGTGTTTGTGGGCCAGAACGGCCCTCGCCTCCGAGGGCGACGAGCTTTCCCAAGTACAGGCCGAGGCCATGAAGGCTCTCCAGGCCGCCGAAACCAACGGCGGGCTCCGCAAGAGGGGAGGCTGCAGCCTGTCCGTCGCGCGAGTCCGGCGGGATTGGTACGCTCTGCAAAACCGCTCTCGCATTTCTCATACGACCCCGGACCGTTCACTGAACACATGGTGCGCCACAGGAACTCGCTCTCCGGCGCCGAGAGGAAGGCCTACACGGGCGCCGTCAACTGCCTCCTGGCGAGGCCTTCCAAGCTCAGGGCCAGCCTCGCGCCCGGCGCCCGCAACCGATACGACGACTTCGTCGCCGTCCACATCAACCAGACCCAGAGCATCCACGCAACCGGCAACTTTCTCACGTGGCACCGATACTTCATCTGGGCGTACGAGAACGCTCTGAGGCAGGAGTGCGGCTACGACGGCTACCAGCCTGTGAGTGACCCCCGGACGGACCGTGTTTGGAAAATGGGGGGCAAGCTTCTCATCGCCCTGACTGTCGTGGCTGGTAGTACTGGAACTGGCTCGCCTACCGAGACGCCCCTTCCAAGTCTCCGATGTTTGACGGGAGCGAGACCAGCTTGAGCGGCAACGGTGTTTTCAAGGCTCACAACGGCTCCGTCGCGGGGCGCGGCTCCGTCTACGTCCCGAGCGGGGAGGGCGGCGGCTGCGTCACCGAGGGTCCGTTTGCCAAGTAAGTCTCCCCGCGCCCTGCGGGCGCCGAAATACCACGGGGCCGGATCGAGGGCCGACAAGTCGCTGACCTGACCGAACCCTACCAGCATGACCGTCCACCTCGGCCCTGTCGTGCCGGGTATGGACGGCCTCGCCGCCAACCCCGGCGGCCCGCTCGCCTACAACCCTCGGTGCCTCTCCCGGGACATCAGCGACTGGACGCCGCAGCAATGGATGACCCCGGCGAACCTCCTCAACATAACCGTCGGCGCCGCCTCCGCGAACATAACCACGTTCCAAGACGAGCTGCAGGGCCGTTTCGGTGATGGCTTCTTGGGTAAAGAGCCCAGACCCCCGAAGCCGGGAGTGCAGCCACTCGCTGACGTGTTGTTTTTTTAGGAACTCACAGCGCGGGGCACATGATTTCCTGCGGCGAGGCGTCGGACTTTTACTCGTCCACCAACGAGCCCATGTTCTTCTTGCACCACGCCATGATCGACAAGCTGTACTGGATGTGGCAGGCGCTGCACCTGGGGGATGCCTTCAAGATTGCCGGCACCATAACTGCCCGCAACATCCCCCCTAGCAGAGACGCCCGTCTTGATGATATAGTCATTCAAGAACCGCACGAACCAAACCGTCCTATCAGCGACCTCCTCAGCACTACTGGAGGCAGCCCTTTTTGCTACATCTATGTTTAGATTACGGATGGGTTAGATAAGAGCTCAGTACAAATCAACGGCATTCGTGACGTGCATCATTGATTTACACGGTAAACTACATGTATCTGACCACATGTTCTGTCCGAAGTGAATGTGTAAATGAAAAACTAAACGTGAGGGGAGCTATAAAAGGTCTTGTTTTCTTACTTCCAAACATCCTCTAGCCACCAGCAACCACATTTGTGTTTGATAGTGGTGCGGGTTGGAAAAACCTGTAGCACTCTCCAACGTTGCTCTGCAGATGGCGTAACGACGTGATTTTCATCTCCAAGTGAATACAGTCTGTCCAGTAGAAAGCTTTCGCGTTTAATTTAGAAATATCATCCAGGCAAAGTTTGGAAATGCTGGGCTTCTCCGTGGTCTACTCGGCCTCCTCGATATCGCCTCCCTTTGGCACAGGGTTGTATAAAGTCGCCTGTCCCATTATGAAGATGGCAGCGGTGATCAAGGCAACGGCGGTGAACACCACGGCAACCTGTCCCGAGTAAGATATCGATCATGCGAGACTGGCTGCGCGTCCTCACCTTTCCGTTGTCGCCGAAGCCCACTCCTCTCACAACATCCTCGACTACGGCGCTCCAGACGAGGAACACCATGCCCGAAATCATGCACAGCACGGATCCCGACAGGAGCAAGACCCCGAGCTGCCATGCGTAGACCTGCATCTTCCGGGCCGGTACTTCCACTCGGCGCCGACGAGGACCCGGTCCCTGGTGCGCAGCGACTGCCTCATCAGGATGAGGCCGTCTCTGTGCCCCGCCATCCTGTGGAGCCGGATGGTCTGGTCTGCCGCCGTCAAGACGCTGGCCAGGGCGAAAGCGATGCCGCAGAACCAGCATGTCCTGACGATCCACGGCGTGGTGGTCCCCGGCGGTAGAAGGTTTGGCCACGAACCAGTCGAAGTCAAAACATTGGCGAGCAGAGCAGCCTACGGCCCCCACCGGGTCAGCTGTGCCATCATCGATGGTTGGGGGAGGGTCTGGGGTGTTCATCGTCGGGCGAGAGAGCCCCATCGTTCGATCTGGGTGCGGGTGACAGACATACCACGACCCCCACAAAGTTGAGTTCTTGCAACTTGTTGTCTTTCCACTTCTCCGTGAGCCTGTCTCTTTCGCTCTCCTCTTCGTGGTTCAGGAGCAAGTGAAGCGGGTCGTACGTCAACGTCGGCGGCGAGAAAAACCCGCCGCGGAAAAGGCTGGACACGAACGACGTTACCGCGCCGCTCTTGTCCTTGAACCCGCCGGGGGTTGGGCGCTGTAGGTACCATTAGTTTGCTTCACCGTATTCCTGAGAAGCGGCAAATATTGGTGTTCTTGGACTGGGACCTACTCTACTGGCCCCTCCCACTTCTTGACGGCTGCCCAGCAGAGGCGTCCTTGTGTTGGAACGATGATCGGATGACATCTTGAACCACGGCTTGAATATTCGAAATAAAGGTTGGACGAGCACGGGGGCTCTTTCGAATGTAGAATCATGAATTGCAGGTCATCAACCCCTCAATTGTCTTGCAATCAGGCGGCACAACTGCATGTAGACCATACCTACGTCATGATGAGGTCCTTTCCCAAATTGAGGCGGTTTGGCGCATAACATCACAGTATCACTCATTACATAATCGGATTCTTCTGCCAGCCCCCAATCCAAGGTTTGATATATCGACCTTTTAGGATGCTTTGAAAGAACGGAACCATCCTAGATGCTAAGCCCTCTTCTCATTCTGTGCCACTTTGAAGATGGTGTC
Organism: Colletotrichum falcatum; assembly: GCA_019425465.1. Lineage (NCBI taxonomy): Eukaryota > Fungi > Ascomycota > Sordariomycetes > Glomerellales > Glomerellaceae > Colletotrichum > Colletotrichum falcatum. Next base: position 87,553 of record SWKJ01000027.1, read on the forward strand.
GATACCAGTACAATGTGCTCGACGCTTCAAAAAGCCTGAATTACTGGATAAAATGCTAGAATGAGGGCCTAATCCTGGCAAGGAGTCTGATCCATCAGGCACGGCAATTTTGATTGCTGCGTCGGTTTCATAAACTTACAGTCTTTTATTCAATTGTGGCTGGATCCACTGCCTGAAGAGAATTGACTTTCCCTACCATACGTGTATTCATCATTTAGCTTCGATTTAGTTTTTAGGGTAACTCTTCATGCGGATGAAGATAATGGTAAATAGGATCCGTTCTAGATGATATCATAACTATGGAAAGATACAAGCTGCCGTTACCCATGAGGCAAACACAAGTATATCGCCCAGTCTCGTACTGTATCTAGATCAATGTACATCGGCGATGTACATGTATCCGCAACCCGCGTAATCAGATACAGTCATGACGAAGCAAATGACGGCCGCACATATCGCCATCGCAAACACCGATACAGCATCTTTGACACCAGTCATTCTTCTTGGTAGTCGTCCGGCTCCCGCACCAGAAGCACCAACTAGGCTTCGAACCGGCTCGCAAAAGCATCCTCGAGAGCTCCTCCCGCGCCGGTCGGCTACCACTTCCAATGATGTCCTCGAGGACCTCGCTCCTGCACATGTCCCTCTCCAGCCTCGGTAGCCACTTGACCCACGGAATCCATTCCCCCGCCGTGCTGGCGCCCATGATGAGAAACTCACCGGCGATGTCTTTCCTGACGAAGACGAGGCTTTCTAGCCCACCGAGCACATCTTGGGCTTTGACGTCGTGGCCGTGCTCTTCGGCCTGCTCGAGGATGAAGGCCCTAACGGCGTGCCCGATGATTCTGCTCAGCATGGCGAGATTGCCCCGAGTGACCAGGTCGATTGCAGCCATTGCTCGGATGAGGTCGGGAAGCGCAATGGGCTTCAGCAGCCGGCTCTGCCACTTGCGAATGAAACGGCGGCGTGAGCCTGCAAAGACCCCAAACCTCTTTAGGAACTGTCCATCAAACCCTATAGCTGTGCCATGAACACCAAGAGCCTTTCCGATAAAGACCAAATCGGGGCGTGCTGCATTGCAGTACTCTTCCCGTTGGAAAGAGAACGGCGCTCCGCAGCGGATAGCGGTAAGGGTTTCGTCCACAGCCAGGAGCAGGTGTTCTTCCGTGCACATGGCGCCTAGTCTTTCAAGCATGCCGGGGTCCATGACCCTTCCATTGTATTGATCTTCCACGATTTCCACTACGATGCCAATGCATCCCTTCTTTCTTGCTTCACCGAGCTGCTCTCTCAATTCATCGTCAGAGACCCCGTCAGCATGGATAAGAGCAGGATGTCTTCCGTAGGACTTCTGGGAGCTAAAGAATCTGGGGGTAGATTTCTCCAAAGGAAACACTTAGTCATTCGTGCTTTTGTTCAAAGAAGAGGCAATTCTGACGTACCCCTGAGCTGGTCCTAGATGAAGTGGTTGCTGCGGCGTACGTGTGGGACAATAGTGCCCAACATGGCTCCCTTATCTGAATATCTTCCCATCCCGCTCTTTTCAGGGTGTTGTCTTCGTCGGTAAGGGGACTCTGGGATGATTCTGATGACTCGGACATCGAAAGTTCTGCCAGAGAGAGGACCATCTCGACCACCGCGTCGGGGTCCGTGATCCGGCTGCTTGAAGTTGCGTAATCGATGGGCATATACCCACCAAAGTACGTCCTGTCGAGTTGGTATTAACTACTTGACTCATGGTTCCCATGGGTCACTTACGCAAAAGACTCTTCATAGTATTGCAGCATCTGTCCGTAACGCTTTTCAAGGGCCATGCGGCTTCCAATAAACTCTTGCCAAAGTGGATTGGACATGGTCATAGACTGCATCTGGTCGTATGACAAAATGGTTCCTTCGGCATTATTGAAATTGTGATCCAGTCTTCGAAGAGGCAGACCAGCTGAGATTGCCATGTTTGGGCTCGGTGCTGTCGACATTTTCGCGGAGACCTCGAGTACAGAACAAACGCGAGGTTTTTGTATCTCACCTTCGGGTCAAACCATACCAAAGTGTGTTTCCGCAAGTGGGTAGATGAAATATAAAGGCTTTGGTGCCATGAAAAATGTAATGATAATCCGGATAAGACATTCCTTCGGAGTCTTCTGTAGTTAGTCCAGTGTGAATTGAATGCTTACCATCTCACTCGCAAGCTATATATTCAAACTTTATGCCTCGCATGTACCATTAACTGAATAACCGCTCCTTCAAACCGGTGTCGCGTATCGGTTGAAGTTCGAGCACCAGGGTCCCGCCGGGGAACTTGCATACGCCCGATTTGGCATTCATGTTCGCCCAGGCTGCATCCCACAGAGGGCGTCAGCCATAATTACCAGGGCTGTGAAGATGCAAAAGGTATTAGGCAGCCAACTATACATGTAAACCGGAGTTCGCGAAGGCATACGGTTTGCACAGGGGCCATCTTGGCTTTGACGCTAGTATTGAGTATCCATGGTTGGTAGTTCTTCGAGCTCTTGTTCTTCTGAATTGGCCAATGACCCTACATCTTGCATTTTATATCGGTGCCTGGAATCTTCTGCGGTGCTTTGAATCGGAGGAGGGGGGGGGGGTCACGAGAAGACACTCAGTCACGCCTGAGGATGCTAGGCTGACTGGTGTGAGCAGACCCAAGCTTTAATGGACGATGAACGAGGCCATAACGGGAGACCGCAAGGGGTTGCTAAGCCTTGCCGAACTCCATCCACATGCCTGTGACATTTGATAGTAGGCAGTTCGCCATGAAACAATCGTCATCATCACGGACTCTCGACATGGCTTAAGGGACACTCTCGGACATGGCCGACAGTCATGGTCAAGACGTGCCGTAAGTGACCGTTAGGGGCCTGGACAGGATGGCAATAAACCGGACGAACGACCTAGAAGAATGCCTCGTCATGAACAGCTGCTACCAATGAAATTAAGGAACAGTTTGCTCTTGAAAAGATTCATAGCAATGATTAGCTCTCATCATCGCGCCATTGGGGGAAAGGATTCGGCGGACCCCTGTGATAAAAGACTTATCCTTGCCGCATCCTGGCACAAAGTCCCTTCTGAGCCCTGGTCGATCGGCATTCCGCAATGACAAACCAATCACGATTGCAAGATCTGACATGCAGTAACATGATCGCCTCTGACAACATCGAATCCTTTCCGTATTCAGATCCCGTTGTGGCTCAGCAACCTCCTTCCATTCGCCAGGGGTCCCGCATCGATTGCTGTACTGCAACACCTATCGTTGCACCATCACAAACAACGCCACCTACTATCCTCAGGTGAACGAATGCCATGGGCCGAACTCATCAATCGAGATTTGCCACTTTGATGCGTCGTACTGAATACAGAGAAAGTTGATTGGGCTAATGCCGAAACCGCCACCACGCAGGCAACTGCGAGAGAATTGAAGGGTGGCTGATGCTGTGGCTTTGAATGCGTCAACGACAACACTCAGATTCGGGGTCACCGAACAACAATTTATCCCAACTATGCTAGGACCTGGTGAGATTACACGCCCGTTGCCCGCAGTCATATGACAGAAAGGTGGTGATTTGTATGGCTTTCGAGAAGGGTCCCAGGGACTTCAGTTCGAGGCTGTGCTGTTAAAATCCTGCTGCCTGACATGTGAATTGGAGTGATGTGTTAAAACGATTCCTCTTGGCCAGGGTCTACTAAGAAGCATTTGCAGTGGGGGGCGGATAGACAGCTACACACCCTGTAGATATTTGTCACAATAAAGAAAGGCATATGAAAATAGAAACAAGACGGATATGATATTTCTGTGAAAGTGAAAGTATGAAAAAGGAGGTCCTATATGTATGGGCAAGTTATGCTAGTAATGAGCGAAACACCATGTGATGTAGGACATGATGAGATTGATGCTTAGTGCTGGATACAGGTGAAGCTGTCGAGGAAACATCACTCGTAACAAACTAAAGTCCTCAAGGGGCTTTGCGCCCACCACCATCTCAAGAGCACCCTCGCACTCATTTGAAGCTTTTCAGCTCAGAAAAAGGACTGAGGCGCGGATTTGACTTTGAAATTTCAAGCCGTCGAGGTGGATTGTATCTTGCTGGCCGCCTCTTGCCCATCGGCCTCTTGGCCTGGGTTACATTCGTGGTATCGAAGATTTCGTAGCAAGAGGTAAAACCCACAAGCGATCGCCGAGCCAAAAATTGGGCCAAGCCAGTAGATCCAATGGTAGCTGGGAAAGTTGCCAACCACAACAGCAGGTCCAAGTGATCGTGCAGGGTTAAGAGAGCCGCCGGTAAAGTACACGCCTGACAAGTCGAAATGTTAGCATTATCACTGAAAAATTCTAGCTGAAGAAGCATTATAGAATCCTCACCTGTAAGCTCAGCGAGGAAAAACGACAAGCCAATGGCCACAGGAGCGAGGAACGTAGATCGGTGTTTCTCAACCGCCACCATAAGGATGACGAAAACCAGCTGCGTCGTCAGGAAAGTCTCGATGAAGAACCCCTGAGCAACGTTCGCGCCTCCTCCCAAAGTTGTGGTCACGGCCAAAGGACCGGGGAACAGCGCGGAAGCAACTCCCGCTGCACACAGTCCAGCTATGATTTGTGTCGGCATGATGAGGAGGGCGCGCAATACGGGAAGGCCACCGCAGACCGTTAAAGCAAGAGTGACCTGTTTGATTCAGATCAATGACTGCTCTTGTCAGACTACCGGACTGGGAAACTTACGACGGGGTTGAACATCCCTCCAGTGACTCGGTAAAACGCCCATACGTTCGCAGTCAGAGCGACGCCGAAGGCAAGCGCAATGAAAATGATGCAGGGCAGATTGGGATCCGAGTTTGGTTCTCCGGGGGGTGTGTTGGCGACTTGTGTTCCGGCGAAGGAGAAGAGCAGGAACAGAAATGTGCCCACAAACTCCCCAATAACAGCGACGATATTGTTCCTGGCTGTGTTGGCAGTGCGAAGCATAGGTAAAGATCCGTTGTTGGCATCGCTGATACCAGACGGCTTGCGTCCAATCATCATGTTGGGCATTCTGGCGACAGATCAATAAGTGAAGTAGAGAAGATTAGAATGAGTTGGTATGCAGGTTGATGCTCAAGTCCATGATGGCCCAGAGAGCATGAATCTTTCATTTTACCTCTTATATATCCTCCATGCCGGAATCTTTCTTCCGGGACGAGAGTATATCAACGACAGTCCTTCTGGACATCGTTAGCCTCATAGTGATACATCACAGGAAAATCTGATATATCACAGTAAAATCTGCATTCAGTGTCACATCCCGCTACACGTACATGAAGCTCAAGGCGGGAATGCCTCAAATATGCCGGCCAACAGCAACAGCACGCGTTCAATTGGCCGGGCACAAATGTCAAGTGACAATGCCCAGACCTCCTCTTGTCTGGAACGAGGTCGACATGTCTAACAACTGTTGATGCACATGCAACTTGCAAAGCCACAGGTATTGTCATGATTGGATCGTGGCCTGGTCTGCTCACGGAAGCAACTGTTGTTCTTGATCACCGTTGGGGCTGAGGCATTCATACATAATGCCGAAAGAATGGCCCTATTCAGGAGCCATTTTATGGCACACTGCATAGTGTGGTTGCAACGGCAACTACACATCTGTGACCTGTCCCGCTGGTTGCAGTACATTAGCTGTGTCTGCAAACGATGTTCGTTTCTGTGATTGTCTTTCTTCTTAAGTTGTGCCCCATGTCCTACTGATCAACTTCAAGCATACAACGGTAATTCAAGCGCGCCTTCCAAATGAAGGCTTGAATGATGGTGAAGTCCCAATCTATGTCTTTGTAAAATCAGGAAAGCAGGCGGCGCTTACTTGATGTACTGTACTGATGGCTCAAGCCCGCCGTCTGAAGTCAGGATTACATATTATCGATGCTGTGTGATGCGAAGCTGGAACCACAGTCGCACTGCTACAACTGTGTTCTACATACTATCAAACATGTTGTCTCACCAGTCTTTGCAACCCGCCGAAACAGTTGGCTCCAGGGCAAAGTCTGAGGCCCTATGACTTATTAGGCTGTGTGACACAACGAGTTAGGCACTGCTGGCCGAATGCGCCTTGAGTCTGCACGGATCATGTCAGGCAGCCATGCGTGCCATGCGTCGATCACCGCGTCGGCCAACTCAACCGAGATAGAAATTGATACATATGATGGCTGGACAACGTTACAATTATGACGAGCAGCCGCACTTCCGTGGAGTAATACTGCCAGATGACGCGAAGCGAATTTATGAATAATAAATTCACTCGAACCCTTGACGGTCTACTTCACGAGGAGATTCTGTGTGCGGGATGAGTAGTTGCAACGTCTGTAGAAAACGGCAGATGGTTTTGAAGAAGTGGCCAGATGATATCATTTACTCAGTCTGCGCTCAATGGGATGTTGGCATTCTCGTCCACCTTCGTCGCTCCATTGTACGTCTTATGTACAGTATATGAAGAAGGAGAAAGCCCCGTTGTGGATTGCATAATTTATTTCCAGAGTAATAAACCTAGTACCATGTCAATACCACGTAGCCAAGTGGTCGTGAGGGGTAAGATTGTAAGTGCCTGGCTTTTCGTCACCCGTCTGCTAGGTAGTGCAAGTGAGGCTGATGACATAATATGAGACGTGTGGCCGTGCATTGTGAGACTGGAGAGTTAATTATAGTACACATATATATACTGTAACGCCAATGTATCACCATGTATCCGTAGTTTGTCAGCAAGAAGATCCACCAACTTCGATTAGGTGAAAACACGTAATAAATCAACTATAAGTACATGTAGTTGTGTTCTGGTCCCACTAGAACTAGCGTTATACAGATCTGAATTTGGCTAATAGTACTAGGGACTAAGGTAGAAAATAACTTTCATCTCAACGTCACTGCTCCAACGTTTTAGTTCGACCCCGTACATATAGAGCGCAAAACCAAGATTGAAGCCTCCCCCCTTTTTGCCTTTTCTTTTGGATTGAGAGGTGTGTGTGTGTTGGGGGGGTTGTCAGAGTCTAGAGAGCCCGTGTAATTTCAAACCGATTCTTATAGCCCGTTTACACTTACGAATCGGTGTTAAGTGGTGTTCAATCATACAAGGCTATTGAGATAATTTAGGTGGCGAATAGCGGCGCCACTAAAGGACTGTACCGGTCTGTTGTTATAGCGTACACTAGTATTAAGTCCGTCTTATGTTTCTATAGGACGGTGATTCCGACCTTTGTAGATCACTTTGGTTTCACCCCGGCCTCATCCTGGCATCTCCCTGGCTTCACCCCTGGCCTCACCTAGGCTATTGTAAAAGGTGAGCAAAAGCGGCGAGACTCACCCAGCTCACCTTGTTCGCTGGAGCGTGCCGACCTGAAGAAATATCAAATGCAGATTCAACGTAATAGCATCGTCCTTCTTTTAATCTCTTTCAAAAAAAGACATTAATATATGCTCATTACATATGCATTTGACTTTGCAAGAAAATCGAGAGCTGTTGCTGCCTATGTGCGGATAAGACGACTTGTTGGAATCCTTGAAACTTTTGGTCCTCGATACCATCTGGCGGCATGAAGTCCTCGACAACGGCGGGTTTCACGATGGAAGCTCGAGTTTCTTGGTGCCTTGAAACCCCGGTCGACAATGCGTTATGTCTCGGTCGAAATCTGACTACAGCATGGCCGATTGTCTGTCAAAGGACCGTACAGTACGGAGTATACAACCCACATCGGATGTGTGGGGCCGAGGGTCACGTGATCGGGACGCAACACGCGATAGTAACAAACAGCGTGGGCACGAAAGGGGGCAGCTTTTTGGATCATCACTACCTGGGACCTATCAACAAGACAGTAGCGTGTTCGTTTATCGACCCAGTGTCCACCACCTTTGACAGTGTTGGGATGTAGAGGAAGGACGGTGGGTCACGTGTGGTCACGTGACTCACCGCCCGCGGCAGAATCCTCACCTTCAACAAATAGTCCATTGGCAGCTCTCCTTCAAGAATAGAAAAACCACGCTGCAACCATACTATTATTTACCCCCTACGTGTGTAAATAGTAGCAAGGTGTAAGACGCGTTAATTAGACTAGGATATCCCCTCTAACAAACTATGGTTAAACTAATATTAATTAATAGTTAGATTCTTTAACTGTAGATTAACAAGGTTCACTATGTATTAACTTTATAACTTTACCTCTCTTACTACCTTATCTATCGCGAAAGTTTGTAACTAACAAGCGTTAACAGAGACTTCCTTATCTCCCTAATTCATTACCGTGAAAGTTGCGCGGTAAGTTACTATTAAAAATCCCTAACAACTAACCTATCCTATCGCTACTATTATAACGACTACTAACAACAACGTAAACTTATAAGAGTTGTAGTGACTACTAATCCCTGCGTTGATAAGGATATACGTTGACTATACCTACTTTAGCGTTAACCTCCTTCTTAATAAGAAAGACCCTATGAAGGTATTATTGTACCTTGCCTATTAGATGGCTATCTAGAAAGAAGAGGATCTCTATAGTTGAGATCTGTGGGAAGCCTATCGCTGCGAGTTTAAGGATTAGTCTATTAAGCTATTCTCTATGGCTAACTTAAAAGCACTAGGCATTTTCTATAACTTCCTTCTTTATTAGGGAGTCTTTTTCTCTAAGGATAGTAAACCTATTACTCCTAAGCTTATTAACGTTATTAAGTAGGATTACTTTTGCCTATAGACTGATGAGGAGATAGAAGCCCTATACGCTAAGTCTAGCTAATTTAATAACCTTGTTAATTATTGTAAGGGATTTATTTGCAACCTCTAACGCAAACACATTAGCCTAAAGCAATAACGTTAGTTATAGGCGTAGTTACACTTACAGAGTAGTTAATTGTAAAGTAGTTAATTATAGTACACCGCAGTGGAGATTAAGTAGCAGCTTACTGTAAGTTAACTAATATATAGTTATCTAGCATCTAAACAACTAGCTATAACGTTTTTACCACTCTAACCGCCTGGAGCGCTATTAGCATAGTTTAGACCTTAGTACCCTACTATCCCTCTGCTAAGTCTACTAATGGGATAAAATAGTCTAGCTATAGGACCTATTTAACTACCACTTTATTATCTAGTCGTTAACATAGATAAGGCTAAGGATTACTATTAAGTAGTAATACTAGCTATACCTTATGACTTTACCTCCCGCTAACCTATAGAACCTCTATCTCTAGCACCGTAGCCTACACTATAGTAACTAACTAACCTTGTAAAGTTACTAACTAACGATATAAAATACAGCGGTAAACAGTATAATGTCTTTAATGTAAAGTTAAGTATCTTTATAGATAACTATAGTAAGGTTAATATTTATACCTACTAGTTAACTCCTACCTTCTTGCTAATACTTTGTAGTAAGGCTACTACCTTCTACTATTAACGTATCTACGCTACTAGTATTAAGGATTTCACTACTATAGCTAACCTCGTTAAGAATTACTTTAAGAACGCTAAAGTAACTCAGGCCTACCTTATAGAGTAGCATAAGACCACCTTCTTTTGCCTCGCGTGTAATAGCCCTAACAAAAACAAGTTATAGATACTTAAAGCGCTAATTAATAAGCTTATAATTATTTAGTGTACCCTACCTAAAAACTTCTATAGTAATAAGGTCCTTAGGATATAACTTCTAAATATATACATAAATATATAAGAGTGTAAACTCTACCTATTTAACCTAACGCCTACGCTTAAGGGTGTTACTAACTAGTTATATTTATCTATAGGCACTGCGGTCTAACAAGAGTAAGCTACCTATTACCTCTCTAGCTAGCCTATTAAACCTAATAAATAGTATTAAGTTAACTATACCTACCGTAGTTAAGGATATAATAACTAATTTAACAGTAATAATAATAGTAACACTTACCTATTTAACCATAGACCTCCTCGCTCTTATTAAGGTAACCTTAGTAATAAGAAGTACTACGTCTACTATAAGACTAGTTATTAGTTAAGTAAGCATACTACTAACAAGCAATAAGAAGCATATAACTAATTTAAGGCTAACTAGTATATCTAAGATACTCTGTACACTACGTATTAATAGTACCTTACCTTCCTTACTATATACAAAGGATTAGCTCCTACACCTACTACTAATAGTATTAAGACTAGTAATAATAAAGACCTCTGCTATTACTTTTAAGAACTTACAGTTAGTAATAATAATAATAATAATAAAGGACTACTAAATAATTTATTTTTTATAACCACTACATTCTTTAGTACTACCTCCCTTGATAGGAATATTCTTACTACTAACCTTGCAGATTAATCTATTAACTATTAGCTTACTAAGGTTAACCTACGCGACGATACTGCAAAGACTCCTATAACTGCATTCACCCTTAAGAGGTATTTAGTAGAAATCTTCTAAGGCATCCTACCTAATATAGGAGCTTTAATATATTTAACAGTAGGCTACCCTTAAGCCTTAGCTTTATAAAAGATCTAGCTACACACAGTTATTAATAATACTAGTAAGGGCTAGGCTAACGTTAGATTTAGTAACAGTAACACAATACCGTTAATCAGTACTATTATAGTCACTACGCCCTTTAGGTCTATTACCTTTTACGTAGTACTAACCAACACCCTATTCCTCCTCTACTTAGCTAATATAGACTAATTACTTATTTACTTTAATAACCTCGCTAATACACTCTAGTAAGGTAACGTTGTTATACTTATTGTCTAAAAATAAGGGCACCTATAGATACTACTTAGACTACTTAAGCGAAGCCTAGTAGATAATTATCTTACTACTGCTAAACTTTAGCGACTTTATTGTTGCTTTAGGCACCTATTAATCTAGTAGCTCTATAAGGTTCTTTATAACGTAGGCTACAATAATATTAAAATAAAGGTAATTAAAAGACTTACTAAGTACTATAAGCACTATTAACTCTATAGTAGTGCTCCTTTTTACTTTTAATTTACCCTACATAATGAGTACCACTTTAACTATAAGGTTATTATTAACATTATATACCTTAATAGCAATAAGCTAGTCCTTTATATAATTAACTTATCTACTGCGTTTAACGCAGCTTACTTTCTCTATAACGTATCTACTAAGACTACGTAGGAGGTAATCTACCTCTACTAGATTAATATATACTAAGGTTTACTTAACTTTATCATGGTAGACGCTAGGCGTAACTTTACATCTATAGAGTTTAACCGCGAGGCTTAAGCAATAGGTATTTAAGTTAAAATTATACTAGTTAAAGTATATTACAGTATTAAAAAGGTTAAGAGATACTATGCTATTCTCTGCTATACTTATAATATTATTAGAAAAGAGTACCCTAGTATCTTATGTAAGTTAGCGCTTTAGATAGTAGTAAAGGCTATTAACGACACCATAGGACCTAATAGTATTATCCTAACCCTTCTTGTCTTTAATGCTTACCCCTGTATAACAACTAAGTTACCGCCTTTACCTAACGTTATTTAACGCGCGGCTACTATATATAAGGCTAGTAATAACCTCTATAAGCACTTTATAACCTAATAAGTTAACGAAGCGTTGAATACGCGTAATGGCCTTGTTATAACTACACTAAAGAAACTGCTAATTAGTAGCTACGTCTACGTCTAGCGTAAGAAAGGCGGTTAGTCTAGACTATATAAACTTCTCTTTATTAATAATAAGAACTATACTGTTAACGTTAACAGCCTACACACCTTTTAATCTACCTCTATTAAACCCTTTTATAATAAGAATAATAAAGATAAGCTTACTGTAGTTAGTAATAAGTAGTCTATCTTTAATAATAATAATGGTAACGTAGCTAGTGAGAGGACTACTATAGATATAGTAGTACTTATTCCTACCTTTAATAGTAAAGAGGGAATTACGCCTCTATCACCACCACGCCGCGAGACCTAGTTTAAAGGTACAAAGCACCTATAGGTTAAGTTTATAACTAACACTACGCTCCTACCTAAGACTAATAGCAATCACCACACCTTCTTATCGCTAAAGGAGCAGGAGGCTATAAAGCTTACTACCACCTTACGCGCCTAGGGAGTTATTACTACTCTAGGTTAGCCCTTTGAGGAGTTAACTACTAAGGAGTATTAAGGTCTTATTAACCACAGTATCTTTAAAGTCGTCTAATATAACCCTAAAGAATACACCAGCCATATCTTTAAGTCTTATATAGTTTACAAGGTTAAGGATATTAATAGAAAACTATATAAGAAATTACACCTTATTATATAGGGTTACTCTAACAATAGTAAGGAAAAAATCTTTATCTAATCCCCTACTATCTAGCGCATAAGTTAGCGATTAATTCTTATAATTACGCTATTGCTAATTCAATAGGGTCTAATTATATAAATCTATGACATTACCTAAGCCTACACCTAGTTAGCTAACGCGCTTAAGAGACTAATCTATGCCCTTCTTCTAACTAAGATCTACTACCTCTACCCTAAGGGATCTATTATGATTATTTAACAACCGCTTTACAGGCTTATAGAGGCAGGCACCTACTAGTAGGTTACTTATAGCACTTATCACAAGGTTAACCTTAATATAGTAATAACCTTATATAACCCCTGTCTGCTCCTGTTATCTCTAACTAACCTAGAGTTTACCTTAATTAGTATATAGACTAATAATACCCTTAGACTTACTATAACCTAATTCTCTGACTAAAAGAACTAAGAGCTTACTAACGCAAAACTCCTTGCTAAGGCAAAGACCTTCCTTAGACCTAATAAGCTACTAACCTTTAACAGCAGCATTGTTATAATTAACTCTGCTAATAGATTAATTACTCTACGCTAGAAGGGCTAAGGGAAAAAGCTATAACTTATTAACTTAACCGCGCCTACTGTAAAAAAGGATTACATTTAGCAACGCGCTTATGGAGCGTATATTGCCTCTATTTATTAACTAGAGGCCTACTTTAATCTATCTACTATAGCCTAGTATAAAGACCCTAATAATAAGGCTATTAAGGCACTTAATTGTTAATTAAAGTAGTAGATAAACTCACTTAACTGTAGCCTTTAATTTATCCTACTTAACTTAACTACTACTAAGCTATTTGTTTTTGTAGACAGCTTATTTGCTAACAACTATAATATAACTTTATAATTAGGTTTTCTTATTATACTTACTAATAAGTCTATTAATAGTAATACTAGTGAGTTTACTATTAAAGGTAACGTTATCTATTTCTTATTAACTAAGTTAAAGTAAGTTACCTATAGCGTTCTTACTAGCAAAGTATATAGTATAGTTGTGGGAGTTAATATAGCTTATACTATCTCTACTACCCTCGCTATAATCACTAATAAACTAGGAATACCTATAATCCCTATGGTTGTACTTACTAACTCATACTCTCTCTACAAGTACCTCGTTAAACTTAGCACCATGCAGGAGAAGCGCCTTATAATTAATATTATAGCCCTCTGCTAGTTATATAAGAGAAGAGAGCTCTATAAAGTGTAATAGATTAGTGGAGGAGACAACCTAGCGGACAGACTTACAAAGTTATCCCTAAATTAATCTCTTAAAAACCTTATTATAACTAACGAAACTAAGATACATATAGAGGGATAAGTAACGCAAACATAAATATAGGATAGGCGGGTATAGATATAGATACAAGGGAAGGATATAGGTAAATATATATTATTTATAGGGCACTAGCTAACAGTAGTTAAGTCCTTCTAATGAGCAAATACGCCTCTAATAGCTGCGGCTAAGGAGAAACGCCTTGCATTTAAGAAGGTGTAAGACTACGCTAGGGACCTATTAATTAATTATAGAGGAGGAATAGTTTTTCTAGGTATGTAACCTAAAAAAGTATAATACTTTTTAGGCTTCTGTTTTTATTATATTTTTAGACGTTTTAGAGGAAAAGGGAGAGGTAGCTATTTTCACAAGAAGGAAAAAGTTACTAGTGTTAGGATATAGAGGAAGGACGGTGGGTCACGTGTAGTCACGTAACTTACCGCCCGCAGTAGAATCCTTACCTTTAACAAATAGTCCATTAGCAGCTCTCCTTTAAGAATAGAAAAACCACGCTGCAACCATACTATTATTTACCCCCTACGTGTGTGAATAGTGGCAAGGTGTAAGACGCGTCAATTAGACTGGGATATCCCCTCTAACAAACTACGGTTAAACTAACAGACAGTCTGATATAATACACTATCGTGTCGCAGCCATGCCATGTCCGTTGCTTTCCGGGGGGGGCCGAGGGGGGGGGGGGAGGGAGAGACATGGCACCCCTTGACCAATATACAGCCCTGCTAGCGGCCGCCAAGACCGTATGCTCAAGATGCCCAACGTGTGGCGTGGAACTCCATAAGGCCGTACCACTGAATGACGCTTCCGGTAAGCAGAGCAAAAGCTGCGGGGAAGGCAACCACCGAGGCCCCAGGAAAATTGCCTTGCAACAGAAGCACGCCGGTGAGGGCAAGCCCGGCCGAGCCGATGGCGTTGCTGCACGCGCCCTGCCACTCGCCGGACCCGAAGTTTGGCTTGTACCAGACCTCCTGCGCGAATATCATGAGCGTGCAGTTGGCGACGAAAAACATGGAGCCTCCAATGACTTGCGGCAGGAAGGTGAGCATCTGGGTCAGGAAGAAGTTTCTCGGGTCGAGGACCCCGGGCATGCCGGTCACGGCGGATATGGACAGGATCGTGCCGCCGAGCTGCAGCACCAGCCCGGCTTTGAACGGGAGCACCTTCAGCAAGGCACAGATGTGGCCCATGCTCGGTATCCAGATCCACGCCGCGGAGCCGATGAGAGCCGGGCGGTAGACGACGTTGGGGCCGCCTTCGAGCGATTTGCCCTCGCTCGTCTCCAGGGTGCCGCGGTTGGCGTTGAAGGCGGCGAACAAGCCACACAAGCCTCCCACCACGAAAATGCAGGAGCCCGCAAGGATCGTGGCCGGCTGAACAATGGGGGCGGTTGTGAGGGCCGGGTTTATAAACGGGAGCAACCCCATGATCGCGTGGGCGACAAAGAGGGAACTGCCGACGACGAACATGATCGTGACGACCCAGCTCATGTCTCTATACGGGAATATAGTGAACATGCGTCTGACCCGCGAGCTGCCGGATTTCCCGACTTCGACGGTCGAGTCCTCGAGGGAGTAGTCCTTGATCGGGGGAGGCATGGAATCATCTCGTTGCTCGACGCTTCTCGCCTGGTAATCGCGGTAGTCCAACGTCTGGACTACTTGCTGTCGCTGTGCATTGTCGCCTTCAACACTCTGGGGCCAGAGGGTCCTTCGCTTGACGCTCGAGTCTCCCGAATCGTCACCGGCAGGGGGTACCGGTATGAGCACCGACGTGCGGATATAAGACCTTCGCAAGTTGGCAGAGGCATTCATGGTGACGGCGAAGCTGTGGTCTAGGATGCCGGGGTTCTGGGTTGATAGACGAGGCCTGCTCGATGAAGGAACCAAGAGGTGAGAGAAGATCCAAATGCAAATGTAGGGGAAAGATGTTTGTACTAAGACACAGGACTAAGAGAAGGGTTGAATTGGGATGAAGGTGGAAGAAAGAAAAATGAAATAGTTGAGATGTGCCAGCATCACAGGTTATGATATTAGAGAAGGGAAAAAACGGTCCCTCCGACTATTTTGCCCATCTGAATCTGCCACAGTTATAAATATCGGGCTGTATAATGAGTGGGACACGTGTGTAGTGGTTGCGTCCAATTCCTCAGCCACGGCCCGCGCGTACACCCACTCAAAGTGCCGAACAGACAGGGTATACAGGCAGATCATACTTTTTTGGTCAAACATGAAGTGATGCACACGATGATCCCTAACACAACCATCCTGTTACACTAGGAGCAGCTCTCCAGCCTTCTAGTGTCAGATACCCTATACCCTGCCCCCTTTCCTTCCTTCTACATACTGACAAGAGATGATTTAATGTTTAATATTGCGGGGGAGTTCCCGATTAATGGTTTTGATAAACTCCTTCCAAGTCTCCTCACATAAGGACCTTGGCTTTTGCCGGAGGGCCAGACTTGGCCGTCGAGCATCTTCTCTGACACCGCCGGTGCCTTTCTCCTCCCTTTCGGCAGACTCAGCGATCTACACGGCGGCTTGCCAATCTTCCCGGCAGGTAACGCGTAGATAACTGCCAAGATGCTGATACAAGGACGTCCCTCTCAAGCCCGGACAGATACACGGTATTGGCCACACACTGTTATAAGAACACTGGTGTGAATGGCTGCGTGGTCGTTGATAGGCAGTTTCAGCCATAAAAAAATCATTTTGTCGTCCACTCCAGGGTCTGGGGAGGGGGGGCCGTTGCGTTTCTGCGGCACCTTTTCATCTCCCCCGGCAATGTGTTTGCCGGCCAAGTGGGGGGGAAGCAAAGGAACCATACATACTATCAGCCCTTTCACCCCCACTTACCGGTCCACCCAGCCATGACAAAATCATCGTCTTTACGGATAGTCTCCACTGTATTGAACATCGTGTACGGATACATAGCTGCGCGACCTTGAGGGGAACTACCTTCAGTCTTCAGTCCCCACAGAGGCTGCGCTCTGTTCGGCCTATTGACCAGGTTCCTTGCCGCTGATGTCAGCGGCCAGTTTCTGCTGTGGATCTGCTTTTTCTGTGTGTTGCTGACCACCGTCCTGGATGCACCCGACTCGCATGCCCATGGACTGACTGCTTGGGCCGCGGAATTTCTATTTCTGGCTTGATGCTCCCCGTGTTTGCCATCACGGGTGGCCCCGTTGTTGAGAAGGAGTCGCAGATTCTTATCCCCTTTCTCCCTGGTACATTGTATAATATTCCTCGCCGCCTTCGTCAACGCCGAAGGCCTGGGTGTCCCCTGCTTACCTTTCTTCCCGTGGACTGTTTGCACCGGAAAAATACCATCGCTTTACCCTATTATCGTTATGTTGTATCCAAAAGTTTTGGAATCTACCTTGTCTATAGCCGCTTCTAGCAAGTCTTTCTCACTTTCACCTATGAACCACCCAGCGGCTTACCTTTGCGTATGCAAGACCAAAAAGTCTAACTACCATTCTAGCATCGAACCATTTTACCAATCGAAATGGTTTTTCCAATCGAAACCAATCCCCCAATCGAAACCGTCCCCCAATCGAAACCGCCCTTCAAACCGAAACTCGTCTTGCCGCGGCTTGGTTTGCGCCACTGGCCATCGGCCGCATCATCACCGCTTTTGCCGGCTCTCTTGTCCTTCACCGCCTCTCCTCTCGGTTTCCGGTTTTCCTGTCTCTCCTTTCTTCATATTCATTCCCCGCGATACCAATTCCTAGGCTTGGGCATTACCCGCCATGAACTTTTCCACCGTCAGCGTCGAAATCATGCACAATGTCGCCGATTGACGACCTCTACTTCGGCGGCCAGCCGGCCAGGCAACACTTTGCTAGGTGCGGCTTCAACAGCCAATGGGCGCTTTCAGCCTCGTGACTTTCAAAAGGCTGGAGTCGGAGACAAGGTTGTGATATTTCACTTTGGGTACTGAAAGATCCCCCCTCTCCCCCCACACCTAATCAGTGTAGGCAAAATCCCTGAGATACTCCGCAACCCAAGTCCTTCGCCGTCAGCCGCCAACCGGGCCGCCGCCGCCTGCCGACTTCGTCGCCCCGATGTGACCCGACCGATGCCACCACACTACCGCCGTCCGCGAATGCGCCAAGCGATCCATCCTAGTACACCTCACCTATCGACACTCGTTGTCTACTAATAAATAGCATAGTCCACGGCGTCTAGAACATCAATCAAGTAACTTGTGACTTCTAGGTCGGCCTTAACTACCCTGATCTCTTTCGGAGTGGTTACATCCCTTCTACACCGTATAGCCACTTCTATTTAACTAGCCTACGCTGTAGTAAGGAGCTCTAGGATAGGGGCTGCTACACTTGGCTTTATAGTGGTATGAAAAAGATCAACTAGGTAAAACATGCTAGAATGGCCAGGGAGATGCGCTGTCATGCTCACCAGGCACATACTATCTCACAGGCTCATTCAGTATACAGTGGCCCTTCTCGAGGACCTCACTCCCAAGAAACGTCAACGGATGTAGACTACGCTAACCTACACCTCTATTTACATATTACTCGATTTCATACTCTGTTACGCGCGCGTTGCTTGTTTGCCTCAAACTCACTGCGTCTCCTCTATTGCCCAAGAGCTCAAGACCCGTTTGCCGTGTCAGATCCGAAGCGGTGTCCCGAACAAGGACTTCAATCAGTGGGCACGCAAAGTGCAAGTTGTAATTGGATTGGACTTTGAGTATCGATCCAAGAAACCCCGCCTCCCGTACACCCAGCACTAGAGAAAACAACACTTTGCCCTTGGTCAATTAGCCACGCCTCGCAACCCGGCCATTTGCCGTCAGTGAGCGCTCTCTTGGCGCTGATGCCACTTTGTGTACACGCTGGGGATTTTCTGGCGGTCAACTGACAGGCGGCCGCCGGCAGTGAATGTCCCAAGCATGCCGCGTTGTTACATAGCATCACACCGTAACTCACCTATAGGCGGTCTCATCTTACTTGGCCCGTATGGCCCCCACCACCTCCTATATGACGTTTTCGAAAGATGGCACTCTCAATAGCACTAGCGGTTTCGGGTGGTTCTGGACTCGCCGAATCGCTTGGTTGACTTATTGCTACCACTAGGTCAGACACATCTTTCTGCAGAAGCTCTAGACTAAAGGTAGCTAATTCCGCCTTATGATCGAGAACTAAACTATACACAATGCCTCGTTATTAATAATCCAGAAACCAAGATATGTAGCACGAGTGCTACTTTTAGAGTAAAATCTGTCGAGGTGGAGGTCATGGGGCCCATTTTACACCTCCATCTGGCTGGTCTCTGCCTGTCACTTTCTCTTCGTCTGCCAGCCCACTTCCCGGGCAGACTTTCTCCCACTTCACGATCGCAGACAGCGATATACGCAGTTAATGCTCCCACTCCCGTTGCGACCCTCCACAATATCTATGTGTTACACTTGACGCGTGGTGGTTCTGTTGGTTTCACAGGGTCCAGCTGGAAAGGTGATCACCACCAATAGTTGTATTGTTGCTAAGTGAGATAATAATGATAATAATAGAGAAGAAGAAGAAGGGAGGTTATCGCCGCTTGGCCAGCAAAGATAGATATAATGCTCCGGCTTAAGGAAGGTCACGTGGTGGCACGCGTAACCTTAGGCTAGTCCCTCCGTTGTTCCGTGGGATACATCACATCGTAACACTAGTAACTTTCTAAAGTAATAATAACCACTAGTATACCTATATTCTAGCCTAGATCTAGTCTATTACTAATAAGCCTAAAAATATAATAAAAATAAAAGATAAAAAAGTATTTAATACTTTTATTTTTATATAATTAATTATAGGGTCTATAAAACTTATTCCTCTATTTTAATTATAATAGTTTTATTATTAATGTTACAACCTAAGAAGCATAAGGCAGTATAACTAATAAACTAACCCCTCTTACATAGGTAAGGGATAGCTAAATAGATAAGTAGGCACAGCTAGCGCTTACAGGTTAAAACAGAAGAACTATAGATAGAAGATTATATAGAGATAAGGTAGTAATTAATTAATAAGGTAATTACCTAGCGTAATTACCTAGTAATTAATTACTACCTATCCCCACTAAAGTAATTACTATAATTACTTATACTAGAAAGGCATAAGAGGACTTTAAGTATATAGATAGGACTAAAGCCTAGTACTCTAGGACTCTCTATAGCTCTTTAGTAATTAACTTATAACTTAGCCTTACTAACTCTTAGACTAACACTATTGTTTCCTATTTAATAATCTAGCTATATAAGCTACCTAAATAACCTTTAACTATTTAACTAATTACTAAGTAATCCCCTAATACATATACTAGTTTACTATTACTAAGTATTAAACCTTAGCTATACTTCTAGTAGAAACCCTACTATTAGATATCTAACTATAATACTTTAATTACTCCTATTAAGTAAGTTAACCTTTAATACTACCTAATAGTATTTAGATAAGATATTATCTTTAAATACCTTACCTAAGGTTTAAACCCTAGGACTAACTCCTAACAAGGGTAAGTAACCTTAGAACTTAGCGTAAAAGATAGCTAATTAAGAAGACAAAGACATAACTAACGCTAAAGAAATAACTCCTTAGTAAGCCTTTTAAGTACTATAGAAAGAAGTTATAAGAACTAAGAGGAATAATAAGAAACTCTAAAAACTTTTTAATAATAATACTACTAAGCTAAATAAGCTTAAGAATAGTATCCTTAAAGATCTTAACCTAGTTAGACTTTAAGAACTCTAGGAGGAAGTTAATACTTTTTATGCTATATCTAATATTATTAATACCCCTATAGAAGCTTATAAGAAACTTAAGCTTAATAATCCTTAACTATTTAATAGAACCCCTATATAGCTTAAGGGATTCCTTACGTAGGTTAAAGCTTATTATTAATTCTATAATATTAGCTTCTAAGATAACTAAGAATAAGTTATCTATACTACCTTATTCCTTAAAGGTAAAGTGCTTACCTAGTTTAAGCTATATCTTACTAATTTTATAACTAAAGTATAAGATACACTTAAGACTAAAACTTAAGAGATCTTCTTTAAGTATACTAGATTTAAAAAAACACTTCTATCTCTATTCTAAGACATAGATAAGAAGTAATAAATAAAATAAGACTTAGCTACTCTATAATAACTTAAGTTAGCTTTACTATACGTAGTAGAATTTAGGCGACTTATAGTAAGACTTAACACTATAAATAAATCTTAAATCTTTATATTCTACTAAGGACTAAAAGATAATATTAAAGATAAACTTACTAAGATTATTATACTACCTAAAGATTTTCTATAATATATTAACCTTACTATTAAGATTAATACTAGACTATTTAAATAACATAAAGAAAAAAGTAAAACCTAATAACTAACTACTAATATAGGGAAGAGATATAACTAAGGACCCTAAATAAGACTAATAACTAGCAGAATAAAAGATAATAAAAACCCTAAAATAACTAGCTAAGTACTTTATAGGGATACTACATAGGACCTATAGATATTAGTATAGCTAAGTAATAAAGTAATAGGCTACTATATAATATTAAGAATATATAATATTATAATTATAAAAAGATAAAACACTACGTAAGCAATTATAAGTAACTAAAGAGACTATATAATAAACCTTTACTAAAAAGCACTAAAAAGGTAAATATAGCTACTAAGGAAACACTATATAACTAGATATTATAGACTATATACTATAAAGATAACTATTTAGTTTATAGGGATAGCAAAGAGTAGGTAGGATAATACCCTAAGGTACTAAAAACTAAGACTATTGCTATAACTTAATGGTAATAAGAAATAGTTACTAAGGAAATTAATAATAGGATTAAGAATAAGACCCTTATTAAAAACAATTTACTAGTACTATAATTACTTAAGCCTACTAATATAAAACACTACTATAATTAAGTAATAATTCCTAAATACTTCTATAATAAAGTAACTAGTAATAAGAAACTAACGTTTAGACCTATTACCCTAGAAGAATATAACTAATAATATATTAAGATTTTTAGTAAAGCTTATTATAAAGGAAGAAAGTAACTTAAAGAACCTTAGTAAGCTACTACTATATAAATCCTAATAAAATAACTTAATTAATAAATCTATACATAAGGTAACTAGAAAAAACTACTTAAGTTAAAAGCAGTCCTCTAAAAAGAAAATATACTAATAAGGATAGTTATAGTAGGAAGAAGATAAACAAAGGAAATAAGATTTCTACCACTATAACTTACTATATATAAATAAGCACTATAAAACACTAAACTATTAGAATTAGGAGAGTCCCTAGATAAGTTTACTACACTAAGTAAAACTAAATAATAAGCTATAAAATAACTAGTAGAATTACCTTCTATTACTATTAGATAGACTAAGTTATAAACTTAGTATATTTAATAATAAATATAAATACTACCTACTCTTAATAGCTAGTTAGACAAAGACTATAACTCTAATAAGCCACTAGTAAAACAAACTTATATAGACTTTAGTAATAACCCTTTAGTTATTAAAAAACAAAAGGAAGTATAACCTAAAGTATAATAAGACACTAATAACTAAAGCCTTAGCTTCTATAGGATAATAGACCTAAATATTAATAATAAACTAAACACCTTAACTAAAGAAAAACTTATATTTAGAGACAAAGAGCTATTTAACCCTTAGAATACCCTTTACTACTAACTATTCTAGGCTAACTATATTTATAATAACTATAAATTTTATAGCTCTAGTAAAAAAGAATATAAATTCTTTCTAAGATAACCTATAGTAGGATAAGCTATTAAATAGGTCTATAAAGCTAATAACCTATACACTTAGGAAGTATAGGAGTACTAATATAACAAAATTATTTTTACTTTTAGCCTAAAGTAACCCCTAAGATATCTTAATAGTATAACATAATACTAGTTAAACTACCTTTATAATAAATATAAATACTACTATATAGAAAAAGTAAAGATATAGTGAGAATAAATTAAGAAGGCTAAACCTTCCCTACTTAAGATAAAAAATAAATAACGCTAACTATAAAGGGACTATAGGCGGCAATAAGCTTAAAAATAACTAAAATAAGATCCCTATATACTATAGTAAAGCTAGACTATAAATATTTACTCCTTAATATTAAGATTAAAAGATAGCCTACTAAAGTTATAATTAATAGTAGTATATAAGTAAACCTAATATTACTAAGGTTAGTAAATTAGTAAAGAATTTAGTAGAAATTTAAAGATAAACTATATAACCTATAGATAGTAAAAAGAGAAGTAGTTATATATAACAGAGGATCTATTAATAGAGAGACTATATAACTTTCTATAAATATCTAGGATTATTATAAATAACTAGTCTTTAATATAACTACTATAGGAGGGATAGACATTATTCTTAGTATCCTATAGTTATAAAAGAATAACCCTAACATAGACTAGAGAACTAGCTAACTTTAGTAAAGAGATTTAACTATAAGGTAGTATTATATACTGTAACCCCTAAGTAAATCTAAGTAACTAAGAAGATATATTATATTTATTAAAAGGATTAAGCCTATAAGAGACTAGTAACTTATATCTATAGTAACTATTAGAAATATAATATAAGGGAAAAGCTATACAGGCGATAGAAACATAATATAAAAGAAAGTTAACATAAAGGATTTAATAGAGGACTATCTTAATATAGTACCCCTTAAATACTAACAATACGTAAAGCTATTTACTAAAAGACTAAAAATAAGCTTACTAAAATATAGTCTATAGGACTATAAAATCTAATTACTTAAAGAAAAGACACCTAAGTTTAAACTAATCTACCTACTTAACCCTATAGAAAGGGAAGCACTTAATAAATAGCTAAACAAAAACCTAGTAAAAAGATATATTAGACTATCTAAATTACTAGTAGGATACCTAATCCTATTTATTCTTAAGAAGAATAGAGAACTATAATTATATATTAACTACTAAAGACTTAATAATATTACTAAAAAGAATTACTACCTATTACTACTTATTACTAAACTATAAAACCTCCTATATAGAGCTAAATAGTTTATAGTACTTAATCTTAAAGGAGCCTATAACCTTATTTATATTAAGGAGGGAGATAAATAAAAGATAGCTTTCTATATATAATAAAGACTATTTAAGACTCTTATTATACTATTTAGACTTACTAACGCACCCACTACATTCTAGATAATAATTAATTACATTCTACGTAAGAAGTTAGATATCTTTGTTATCTACTACCTAGATAATATCCTTATCTTCTTAAGGAACCTTAAAGAGTATAAGGAATATATACACTAAGTACTTAATAAACTCTAAGAAGTAAAACTCCTAATTAAACTAAAAAAAAGTAAGTTTTATACCTAGAAAGTAAACTACCTTAGATATATTATTACACCTAAAGAAATCTAAATATAAAACAAGAAAATAGCTATAGTTAAGGAATAGCTAACACTATAGAACGTTAAGGATATTTAGTTATTTAATAAATATATAAACTTTTATTAAAAGTTTATTAAAGGATTTAGTAATATCGCTTAACTAATACAACAACTTACTTAGAAGGATACTAAATTTAAATAAATAGAAGAATACTAATAATTATTTAATAAAATTAAGGAACTTATTATAATAGAACTAGTCTTTATAATCCTAGATTTAGATAAATAGTTTAAAGTTAAAGTTAATACCTTAGACTTTACTATAGGAGGATAACTAGGATAATAAGATAACTAAGGAGAATTACACCCTTATGTATTCTTTTTAAAAGCATTTATAGGACCTAAACTAAACTATTAGATCTATAATAAGGAACTTATAGTAATTATTTATATATTCTAAGAATAGAGACTACACCTATTAGGAACTAAATACTAAGTTATTATCTACTTAGATTATAAAAACCTCGCCTACTTTATAATGTCTAAGGTTCTTAATAAACAATAAATCTAATAGTTAGAATTCCTATTAAAATATAACTTTAAAATTATCTATTATAAAGAAATAAAAAACAAAAGAGCTAACGCTCTTAGTAGAAGACTAAACTATAAAGTTAAGGTCCTAGAGGAAATAAGGGTTATCCTTAAGGAAGATAACAATAGTAATATTATACTAGCTTAAAAGCTTATTATAATTAGTATACACGTTAATACTAGTATAACTAGAAGAATAATAGCTAACTAGATACATAAGATATATAGAGCTAAAGTATATAGACACTAAGGAGTCACAAAGACATATAAATAAATATAATAATATTATAACGTATAAGTTATACAATAAGAAGTAGCTAAAGCAATTAAGGACTATAATATATATAAGAAATTAAAGAATAGTCTATATAAGCTATATAGACTTATTTAACTATTACTAGTACTACTAGAAGCATAGCACTTAATCTCTTTAGACTTTATTATTAAACTACCTAAATTAAGAGAACTACTCACAAAGACATACTATAATAGTATCCTCGTTATAGTAGACTAACTCACAAAATACACCTACTTTATCCCTTATTTAGAATTAAGTATAGTAGAAAACTTAGTATATACTTTCCTTAAGTATATTATTAGTAATTATAGAATACCTTAAGAAATTATGTTAGATAGAGATAAACTATTTACTTTAAAGTTTTAGAAATCTCTAATTTTATAACTTAGTATAGACTATAAACTATTAACCTCTTTCTATCTATAGACTAATAAATAAATAAAATAAATTAACTAAATACTTAAATAATATCTACGCTACTATATTAACTATAATTAAGATAATTAGGTATAATTACTACCTCTAGCCTAATTTATATATAATAATGCTATAGGAGAAAGTACTCTTAACTTATCTTTCTACCTTAACTATAGATTTAATCTAATAGTATATAGAGAACCTTAATAAGGACTATAAGCTCTAAAAGCTATAGTAGACTATAATAAACTATAAGAAATCTAGACATAGGTTACATAAGACCTAGAATTTATTAGACAACGCATAACAAAGTATACTAACACCTTAAGGATTAGAGGACTAACCTTTAAAGAGGGAGATAGTGTATACCTACTATAATAAAATATTAAAATAAAACAACTAAGTAATAAATTAGACTATAAGAAACTTAGACCTTTTAAGATCCTTAAAAAAATCTTAGACGTTAACTTTAAACTTAACTTACTAAATATAATAAAAATACACCTAGTCTTTTACATTACACTACTAGAACTAGCACTATATAGATTAAATATAAATAACTATATTATTATTAAACTAAATAAACTAAAATATAAAGTTAAAAGAATTATTAACCACTAAATTAAAAATAGTTAAAAAGAATACCTTATTAAGTAAAAAAACTATAGACATAAAGATAACTTATAGGAACCTATTAGGAACCTCTAATACTCTTAAAAACTCTTAATAGACTATTATTACATAAGAAATTCAGAGTCTAAGGATTCCACGGTAAAAACAATAAGTTAACCACGCTAAAACCACTACTAGACTACACCTCCTTTATAGCCTTAGAAATAGGATTAACTATAGGCTTAGTAGGCTACTCTACTATAGACGCCTAACCCTACTTAAACGCCATCTACTTTTTACTCCTTAAACAATCTAATTTAGCTAAGGACTTATCTATTTCTACCTAAGCCTTATATAATAACTCTAATTAATAACATAACGCTTTAGCTTTTTCCTAAAGGCGCTCCTCTTCTAATAATTTAGCTTTATCTAACTTATTTAGATAACTTAGGATATAATCCACTTTACTTATTAGGGATAATACACAAAGAAACAACAAACTACTCTAAAAAACTTATATTTATAAATTACGTTACTTTTACTATTATAAGAACAACCCCAGCGGGTATACTTATAGTACTTCTTATACCTAGCTAACATCTTATAATAAACCCCTAAAGACTAATAATAACTACAAGGTATATTAATCTTAATTCTAAGCTTATAGATCTTTAAAAAATTAGTAAAACGTTTCTTTATAAAGTAACTTTTACTAAAAGAACAAGATTTAGGCTACAATAGATTAGCTAAGGATAATATAGTAGAAAGACAATAAATAAAAAAAAAAGAAAACACTACCCCTAAAGGGAACCTATTTACCTTTATAGGTCTAGAGGGCTAGACCTTAAGAGGGGAGACCTAATATTATAACCTAAGAAGTATAAGGTAGTATAACTAATAAACTAACCCCTCTCGCATAGGCAAAGAGATAGCTAAATAGATAAGTAAGTATAGCTAGTACTTATAGGTTAAAATAAAAAAACTATAGATAGAAGATTATATAGAGATAAGGTAGTAATTAATTAATAAGGTAATTACCTAGCGTAATTACCTAGTAATTAATTACTACCTATCCCTACTAAAGTAATTACTATAATCACTTATACTAGAAAGGCATAAGAGGACTTTAAGTATATAGATAGGACTAAAGCCTAGTACTCTAGGACTCTTTATAGCTCTTTAGTAATTAACTTATAACTTAGCCTCACTAACTCTTAAACTAATACTATTATTTCCTATTTAATAATTTAGCTATATAAGCTACCTAAATAACCTTTAACTATTTAACTAATTACTAAGTAATCCCCTAACATATACACTAGTTTACTATTACTAAGTATTAGACCTTAGCTATACTTCTAGTAGAAACCCTACTATTAGATATCTAACTGTAATAATTAACTAGCTTCTCTAGTACCTTATTTAAGGCTATCTTTATAAATCTATTAGTAGAGTTATTATTACCCTTAATTTATTAGACTTTATAAATCTCTTATTATTTATATAACTATTATAAAGCTATAATATTAATTATTAGTTATTTTTCTTTTATAGTACCTAGCTTTATAAGGTACTTATATAATAAGTATAAATTAGTATAGAGGATTATAGAGATAATTAGTAACTTAAGGTAGTTAGTTACCTACTTTATAGTTATAGAGATAGCGTAGGCTATATTAACTTTTATAATTATACTATAGATCTTACTAGTAAGTATACTTCTTATTACTTATTTATACTTTATTAAACTAAAGTAAATAATACTACTAGTTATTTTAAATTAATTATTAAAGGTATTATTAGTAGCTTTCTTAGTTATAAAGATAATAATAAAACTTAACTATAAGGTTAAATCTTTATTATTAATAAAGGAACTATTAATAAAAATAAAGAGGTTTACTTTAGTTAAGTTAATTAAGTAAAAAGTTAATCTATAATCTAAGTTATTTATCTATTATTTAATATAGTAGTTTAGTATAGTAATCTTATTAGTAGTTAGTATAATAGGCTAGTACTACCTATTATAGGCTAGTAGTAGTAAAATATAGTTAATTTTAAGCTAAGGAGGAAATATCTCTAAGTATATATAAGGGTATATATATACCCCTTTTATATATATATATATATACTTACTTTATATATTTACTATAATTATATACTAACTTAATTAGTCTAGGTAGCTTAAGCTATAGTAGGCTATAGCCTTACTATACCTTCTATAGTGTAGCCTATAATATATACTCCCTCCCCCTAATAGGCCTAGAAAAAGTAAACTTTAGGGTTTTAGCTTTTACCTTATTACTATTACTTAGATATCTTTTAGTTACCTACGTTAGTAGACTTCTTTTTTTCTTTTTTTCTTCTTTAGCTTTATTATTATTAGTTATTATTATTATAGGCTACGCTATAGAAGGTATAGTAGGGCTATAGCCTACTATAGCTTAAGCTACCTAGACTAATTAAGTTAGTATATAATTATAGTAAACGTATAAAGTAAGCATATACACACATATATAAAAGGGGTATATATACACCCTTATATATACTTAGAGATATTTCCTCCTTAGCTTAAAATTAACTATATCTTACTACTACTAGCCTATAATAGGTAGTACTAGCCTATTATATATTCTAAGCTTACCTACTTTACTATTACTAATTACACTACGTAATAAGTAGCCTAGGAGCGCCTAACATAGGCACTATAGCTAAAGATTAAATTACGTAGCTAGAAGAGACCCTTATAAGAGTAATAGATAAGCTCTAAGTAGTATATAAGGCCACTATAATACTAGTAATAATAGAAAGCGCTATACTAGCGGCTAGTATAGTAATACTAGCGCTTAGTATATAAACTAATAATATAGTCTTTTACTAAAAGCTATTATTAAGCCCCTCTAAGTTTAGTAGCTTATATAAGCTTTATATAGTATAGGTATACTAAATATATAATAAACTAAAGATTAACTTAGTTTTTTTTTTATTTAACTATAAAGCTTAGTACTATATAAACTTATACTTAAATATAGTCCCTTAGTAGATAGTTACTATCTACTATAAGTATAGTAGCTAAGATAATACTTATAATATCTTTAGCTTTATAGAGTACCTAGACTATACCTTTAGTAACCTAAATATATATAAGAAAGCGTTTACTATACTAACTACTAAGAAAATAAAAAAAAATAAAACCTTTATATTATTTTTTTTAAAATTTAAATATATTTTAGCTAAAGTAGGAGTAGGTACTTAGCTACTTACTACCTAAATTATACTCTTAATAAATATACTTAACTATTACTTAAGGGTTACTTTAGTTATAATCCCTATACTTAATATATTTATAAACACTATCCTTATAATTAAGTAAGTTACTTAGAAAGTAAAAGACCTCTATTAGCCCTATAGGTTATAACTTATACTAAAGAAAATAAACTATAATAAAAATAGTTTAATAATAGGCTTTATATAATTAGTATAAGCTATAAGTAAGGATAAAAAAAAGAAATTACTAAGGAAGTATATAGAGTATATAGAGATATATACCTATTATATATATAATAAAGTTAGGTATCTAGCCTATAATTATCTTAGAAAAGAAGCACTATATATAAGGGTAGTAAAGAAGCTTTAAAATAAAAAAGAGAAAATAAGTAGTAAAGACTTAAGTAAAAGAAGCTTAGGTAATAAACTATCTATATCCTCTAAGTTAAAAAAAAAATAGCTTTAGAGTAAAATTAAGCTCTAAAGCCTATACGTAAAGAGTATATAGGATAAGAGGAATTCTAGTGTAAGTAAAAAATAAGTAGGCTAGTAATACTAATAAAAGCTTATATTAATTTAAACCTTTCTACCTATACCCTTATTAATACTAGTTATAATATTTATATTATAGTAAATTAAGAATATATATACGCTTAACGCTTACTATATATTATATAATAAAAAATCCTACTAAGAGGATTTATAGATAAGACTATAAAAATAGTTACTAAAGGAGTTATAGTCTTTAACTTAGAACTCTATAGCTATTAGTAGTATATTTATATATATATAGTATATAACTTAAACGTAAATATTTTCTTAGGGAAGCTATAGATAGAGGATAATAGGGTTATATATAATATAGCTAACTAGTTAGTCTACTATAAGAAGGTAAAGCTAACTCTCTACCTTACTAAATAAGAAAAATTAGTATATGTATACTAAATCTATAAAGTATAAGCGCTCTCTATACCCTTATTTATAGTAATCTACTAGTATATAGTATAAGTAAAGCGTAGTCTATAAAGTAGCTTTCTAAGGTCTACTAAGGAATAAGCCTTTACATAAATCTAAGTAGTTAATATAGCTAATATTAAGAAGGCTTTATAGCTAAAGGAGGATAAAGTAGTAAAGTAAGTAGTAGCTTACACTACCCTCCTATAATAAGTATATAATAAATTTAGTAACCTTTTTAACCTTATAAACATAGAGCTTCTTCTACTTTACTACCCTAGAGAAGACTACTATATTAAGCTTAAAGATAGTACTATACTACTATAGAGACCTCTCTATAGAATATCCTAAGAAGAACTTCTAGTACTTAAGAAGACTTTATAAGACCTCCTTAATAAAGGCTTTATTTATACTAGTAGTTTAGTAGCTAGTATACTAATCCTCTTTATATAGAAGCTAGGTAGTAGGCTATACTTCTATTATAACTACTATACCCTAAATATAATTATAAAAAAGGACTACTACCTACTACTACTTATTACTAAGACGCTATAGTATATAAGAAGTGTAAAGTAGTACTTAAAGGTTAACGTAGTAGCTATATTCTATAAGATTAAAATTACTATAAGTAAAGAGTATAAAACTACCTTTTATATAAGGTATAGGCTATTTAAATAGTTAGTTACCCCTTTTAGTTTAATAAATACGCTAGTAACTTTCTAGTAATATATTAATAATACACTATAAGAATTCCTTAATAACTTTATAACTATATATATAGATAATATATTAATATACTCTAGTAGCTCTTATAAGGATTATAAGAGTAAGGTCTATATAGTCTTTTATATACTATAAGTAGCTAGGCTAAGCCTAGATACTATAAAAAGTATATTTACTACTAAGAAAGTAAAGTATATAGGTTTTATCCTTAAGGCTAAGAAAAGAGTTTTAGTTAACCTAGAGAAAGTATATACTATCTATAAATAAGTAGTACTATAAATAGTAAAAAAAGTATATAGTTTCTTAGGGTTTACTAATTATTATTATATATTTATCTAGGACTACACTATAATAGTTAAGCTTATAAATTAACTTATAAAAAAAAAGGTAAAGTTCTACTAATTAGAGGAATATATATAGGCTTTTATATAGCTAAAGTAGTATTTTTAATTAGCGCTATTAATATATAACTTTAACCCTAAAGCCCCTATATTTATAAAAATAGATTACTTAGGGTATATACTTAGTAGTATACTAATATAGCTTAATAGCTAGGGTAAAGTCTAACTAGTTATATTTTACTTATAGAAGCTTAATCCTATATAGTATAACTACCTAATATATAATAAAGAGTTATTTATAATTATAGAATACTTATATATATAGTATATAAAGCTATATAGCGTTAAAGACCCTTTTAGAGTAGTAACTAACTATAAGGCCCTAGAGTACTTTATAAAAAAATAGGTGCTTACTAAGCACTAAAGCCGCTAGGTAAAGAAGCTTACTAAATATAACTTCTAAATTATATACTACCTAGGTAAGTATACTAGTATACTAAATACACTCTTAAGGTATAAATAGAACGCTTTAACTAGCTAAGAAGATAAGGGTAAGTAAGGTAGGGTAATTTAGTTAATACCTAACTACATAATCCCTAGGGCCCTAACATAGGATAGACGTAGGGCTAGCGCTAATAGTATACCCCTAAAGTAAGTTAGATATATAATAAGTAATAGCCTCTAAGCTCTATATATAGTAACGCTAAAGGATAATAACCTCTAGTAGCTATAAAATACTATATAGGATTAAGATAGAGACTTCTAAGAGGTATACTAGGCTATTATAAGTAATAAGTAGGTACTACCCCCTAGCTTAAGGCTATATATATAGATTACTAACTACGTAATTAACTTAGTAGGTAGACTTACCTAGCGAGGGTACCTTTAGGTGCTAAGTAACCTAGACCTTAACTTACTAGATAATACCCTCTATAGTAGCTTTATCTAGAGAAGCTATAACTCTATAATTATAGGCTACTTAGGCTAAAATAGTACTCTTAAGATAGTATTATACTAATTTTATTAGCCTAGGTAAGTATAAGTAGTATATAGATTTATATATAACTATAATACCTATAGGAGTAAAAAAATCTAATAGAAAGTAAAGAAGGGCTACCTTTAGCTACTAAAAATACTAGAGTGTTTATATAGTAATCTATTAATAGACTTTATTATAGACTTACTTACGTTAGGCTTATAGTAAGTATACTACTTATAGGTTATTATTAATTAACTAAGTAAGTTAGTAATATTAGAAGTAATAGCCTCTATAGAAATAGAAGAGTATATAGAGTACTTTCTCTATATATACTTCTACTTCTATAGGTTCCCTAAGAGTATTATAAGTAACTATAGGAGTAATTAAATAAGTTACTTCTAGGTATACTTCTATAAATTAGTATATATTAAGTATAAATTAAGTATAGTATACTACCTATAGAGTAATAGTAGGACTAAATATTTTAATTAAGAGATCTAAATAATCCTATATATATATATTACCTACTTTTAGGATAATTAAGTAAAATACCTCCTTATAATATAGCTAGTAATTAATAACTATATTACCTCTATAATAGGCGTAAGCCCCTTCTTCTTAGACTATAGTTACTATATAGACCTTATAGCTATAATAGAGGGTAAACCCCTAGTATAAAACTTATATAAAAAGGCTATAAAAAAGCTAGTAAAAAGAATTATAGATATTACTATAATAGTATAAGCTACCTTAGTAGTAGCCTAGTAAAATATATAGGATACTACTAATAAGTAAAGAAGTATAGCTAATTAATTCTATATAAGAAATAAAGTATAGCTAAGTATATATAACTATTACTTACTATACCTAAATTATAAGCTAAATTAGCTATACTATAAATATTATATAATAAAAGTAGTAAGCTTACTAGTAGTAAAGTTAAATATACCTAGTAGTATATATAACTAATTCTATATAGACCTCCTCTATAGAGTAGCTAATAATCTACTACCTAAGTAAATAATAACTAATCCTTAACTACTACTAATAATTAAAAATAGTAAGTAAAAATAGTATATAGATAAGATCCTCTATATAAAATAGTATAGATAAGGTATAGGCTATAAGTAATAGGTATTAGTCTACTAAGAAGAATTTATAAAGCTTATATAGGAACTAATAAGGCTCCTAAGTAACACTATAGCTCTAGATTAATATAAATAGAAGTATAGCCTAATTAATATAAATAATAGTAATATTACTTATATAAAAAATATATAAAGTAAATATAAGTAAAAGTAAAATAAATTATTAATTAAGGGCTATAGCCTAAATATAACTAGCCTTATAGGGTATTTAAAGGTAGTAGTAAAGCTATATAATAAGTAATAAAAATATATAAGGTGTATAGGAGATAAGGCCTTAAAGAAGCCTTAGAGCTCTAGGGAGGGAGTATAAGTAGTAACGTTAGTAGTAGTAGTATAGTTACTCTAGATAAAGGTAATAAAGGCTATAAAAGAGCTAGTAATACTCTCTTATACCTTAATAAGGTACTCTACTTAGTTAGTTAAAAGACCTCCTAAGATAAAAGTAGCCTTACTAGAAGTAGTAGTAATAGTAGTAGTAGCTATAGTAGTAGTAGTAAGCGTAGGGAATAAGGGTATAGGTATAGGCGTAAATATAGAGGTAGTAGTAAGTGTAGAGGTAGTATCCTCCTTATATAAGTAAGTATACTTAGCCTCCTTTATAAAGATATTAATAGTATACTATATATTAGTTATCTTAGCTTTTTAAGCCTTAGTAGTATAATAGTATATTTAATCTTATATAATAAATATAAGTTAGTAATACTATAAATAAATAAAGGAAATATAAGACTTATAAGGTCTCCTAGGGAGCTCTTAGGGGTAGTAATAATAGTAGTAGTAGCCTAATATATCTCTCTATAGAGAGAGAAAAAGAAAGAGGGTATCTAATAACTATTAGTATAAAGCTAATATAAAATAAAGTATAAGAATAATATATATTACTAGGGTAGATATAGCTACCCTTAGTATACTAAGTATAGTAAGTACTATTACTAAGAATCTTAGTATACTCCTTTATATTATAATAGGAGGTAAGATAGTAGGTATAAGCCTAGTAGGGTATAGCTTAGGGGCTAGCTTACTCTTTATAGTATTTAGTAGTAGGAGTATCCTCCTTAGGGGAAGTATTAACTATATTATAGTAGTAGTAGCGCTTATTAAAAGTCTATTATAATAATAGTTAGTACTCTATAATTAAACTAAATATAAAACCTCTAAATATATAATAGAAGTAGTAGTAGTAGTAGTAGTAGTAATAATAGTAGTAGTAGTAGTATTAATAGTAATAGTAGTATTAGTAGTAGTAGTAGCGTTAGTAGTAGTAGTAGTAGTAAGTAAGCCCTTAGGTAACTAAGGGTTAAAGACCTTAAGGTCCTTAGGGGAGGGGGAGTAGCTTAGGACTATAGGAGGCTATAATTAAAGTTAGCTTATAATTACTTAGTATATATATATATATACACTAGGGAAAAAGTAATTTACTATTATAGTTATTAATTATTATTTATTTATTATCTATAATAGGTTAGATATATAAGTATAATATATATATAGTATAAATAATAATAATAACTTATAATAACTAATAATAGTAAGGCTAAAGAAGAGAAAAAGAGAAAAAGAAGTCTACTAATATAGGTAACTAAAAGATATCTAAGTAATAGTAATAAGGTAGGAGCTAAAGCCCTAAAGTCTACTTTTTCTAAGCCTATTAGGGGGAGGGGGTATATATTATAAGCTACACTATAGAAAGTATAGTAAAGCTATAGCCTACTATAGCTTAAGCTACCTAGACTAATTAAGTTAGTATATAATTATAGTAAATATATAAAGTAAGTATATATATATATATATAAAAGAGGTATATATATACTTTTATATATACTTAAAGATATTTTTTCCTTAGTTTAAAATTAACTATATTTTACTACTACTAGCCTATAATAGGTAGTATTAGCCTATTATAATTATAAGTTATTATTATTATTTATACTATATATATATTATATTTATATATTTAACTTATTATAAATAAAAAATAAATAATAATTAATAACTATAATAGTAAGTTACTTTTTTTTTAGTATATATATATATATATACTAAGTAATTATAAGCTAACTTTAATTATAGCCTCTTATAGTTTTAAGCTACTCCCCTCTCCTAAGGACCTTAAGGTCTTTAACCTTTAGTTACCTAAAGGCTTACCTACTACTACTACTACTACTAACGCTACTACTACTACTACTATTACTATTACTACTATTACTACTTTTATTATATATTTAGAGGTTTTATACTTAGTTTAATTATAGAATACTAACTATTATTATAATAGACTTTTAGTAAGTACTACTATTACTATAATATAGTTAGTACTTTCCCTAAGGAGGATACCCCTACTACTAAGCACTATAAGGAGTAGGCTAGCCCTTAGGCTACACTTTATTAGGCTTACACCTACTACTTTACCTCTTACTATAATATAGAGGAGTATACTAAGATTCTTAGTAATAGTATCTACTATACTTAGTATACTAAGAGTAGCTATACTTACCTTAGTAATATATATTATTTTTATACTTTATTTTATACTAGCTTTATATTAATAGTTATTAAATACCCTCTTTTTTTTTCTCTCTTTATAGAGAGATATATTAAGCTACTACTATTATTACTACTATCCCTAAAGGCTCCCTAAGAGACCTTATAAGTCCTATATTTCCCTTATTTATTTATAGTATTACTAACTTATATTTATTATATAAAATTAGATATACTATTATACTACTAAAGCCTAAAAGGCTAAAATAGTTAATATATAATATACTATTAATACTTCTATAAAAAAGGCTAAGTATACCTACTTATATAAGGAGAATACTATCTCTATACTTATTATTACCCCTATACTTACACTTATACCTATACCCTTATTCCCTATACTTACTACTATTATTATAGCTACTACTACTATTACTACTACTCCTAGTAAGACTACTTTTATTCTAAGAGGTTTTTTAACTAACTAAGTAAAGCGCCTTATTAAGGTATAAAAGAGTATTACTAGCTCTCTTATAGCCTTTATTATTTTTATTTAAAGTAACTATACTATTACTACTAATATTACTACTTATACCCCCTCCCTAGAGCTCTAAGGCTCCTTTAGGGCCTTATCTTCTATATACCTTATATACTTTTATTACTTATTATATAGCTTTATTACTACCTTTAGGTACCCCATAGGGCTAGTTATATTTAGACTATAGCCCTTAATTAATAATTTATTTTACTTTTACTTATATTTACTTTATATATTTCTTATATAGGTAATATTACTATTATTTATATTAATTAGGCTATACTTTTATTTATATTAATCTAAAGCTATAGTATTACTTAGGAGCTTTATTAATTTCTATATAGGCTTTATAAATCCTTCTTAGTAAACTAATACCTATTACTTATAGCTTATACCTTATTTATACTATTCTATATAGAGGATTTTATTTATATACTATTCTTATTTACTATTTTTAATTATTAGTAGTAGTTAAAGATTAGTTATTATTTACCTAGGTAGTAGATTATTAGTTACCTTATAGAGGAGGTCTATATAGAATTAGTTATATATACTACTAAGTATATTTAACTTTACTATTAGTAGGCTTACTACTTTTATTATATAATATTTATAATATAGCTAATCTAGCTTATAATTTAGGTATAGTAAGTAATAGTTATATATCCTTAGCTATACTTTATCTTTTATATAAAACTAATTAACTATACTTCTTTACTTATTAGTAGTATCCTATATATTCTACTAGGCTAATACTAAGGTAGCCTATACTATTATAATAATATTTATAATTCTTTTTACTAGCTTTTCTATAGCCTTTTTATATAAGTTTTATACTAGGGGCTTACCCTCTATTATAGCTATAGGGTCTATATAGTAACTATAGTCTAAGAAAAAGAGGCTTATATTTATTATAGAGGTAACATAGTTATTAATTACTAGCTATATTATAGGGAGGTACTCTACTTAATTATCCTAAAAGTAGGTAATATATATATATAAGATTACTTAGATCTCCTAATTAAAGTATTTAGTCCTACTATTACTCTATAGGTAGTATACTATACTTAATTTATACTTAATATATACTAATTTATAGAAGTATACTTAAAAGTAACTTATTTAATTACTTTTATAGTTACTTATAATACTCTTAGAAAACCTATAGAAGTAAAAGTATATATAGAAGAAGTACTCTATATACTCTTTTACTTTTATAAAGGCTATTACCTCTAATATTATTAACTTACTTAGTTAATTAATAATAACCTATAGGTAGTATACTTACTATAGGCCTAATATAGGTAAGTCTATAATAAAGTTTATTAATAAGTTACTATATAGGTACTTTAGTATTTTTAGTAGCTAAAGGTAGCCTTTTTTTACTTTCTACTAAATTTTCTTACCCCTATAGGTATTATAGTTATATATAAATCTATATACTACTTATATTTACTTAGGCTAATAGAATTAGTGTAATACTATCTTAAGAGTATTATTTTAGCCTAGGTAACCTATAATTATAGAGTTATAGTTTCTCTAAATAAAGCTACTATAGAGGGTATTATCTAGTAAGTTAGGGTCTAAGTTACCTAATACCTAAAAGTACCCTTACTAAGTAAGTCTACTTACTAGGTTAATTATATAGTTAGTAATCTATATATATAGCCTTAAGCTAAGGGGTAGCGCCTACTTATTACTTATAATAGCTTAATATACCTCTTAGAAGTCTTTATCTTAATCCTATATAGTATTCTATAGCTACTAGAGGTTATTATCCTCTAGTGTTACTATATATAAAGCTTAGGGGCTATTATTTATTATATATCTAACTTACTTTAGGGGTATACTATTAACGCTAACCCTATATCTATCCTATATTAAGGCCCTAGGGATTATATAGTTAAGTATTAACTAAATTACTTTACTTTACTTATACTTATTTTCCTAGCTAGTTAAAGTATTTTACTTATACCTTAAGAGTATATTTAGTATACTAGTATACTTACCTAGGTAGTATATAATTTAGAAGTTATATTTAGTAAGCTTCTTTACTTAGTAGCTTTAGTGTTTAGTAAGTACCTATTTTTTTATAAAGTACTCTAAGGCCTTATAGTTAGTTACTACTCTAAAAGGGTTTTTAGTACTATATAGCTCTATATATTATATATATAAGTATTCTATAATTATAAATAACTCTTTATTATATATTAAGTAGTTATACTATATAGGATTAAGCTTTTATAAGTAAAATATAACTAGTTAGACTTTACCCTAGCTATTAAGCTATATTAGTATACTACTAAGTATATACCCTAAGTAGTCTATTTTTATAAATATAGGGGCTTTAAAGTTAAAGTTATATATTAATAACACTAATTAAAAATACTACTTTAACTATATAAAAGCCTATATATATTCCTTTAATTAGTAAAACTTTACTCTTTTCTTTATAAGTTAATTTATAGGCTTAACTATTATAGTATAGTTCTAGATAAATATATAATAATAATTAATAAACCCTAAGAAACTATATACTTTTTTTACTATCTATAATACTACTTATTTATAGATAGTATATACCTTCTTTAGGTTAACTAAAACTCCTTTTTTAGCCTTAAGGATAAAACCTATATACTTTACTTTCTTAGTAGTAAATATACTCTTTATAGTATTTAGGCTTAGCTTAGCTACTTATAGTATATAAAGGACTATATAGACCTTACTCTTATAGTCCTTATAGGAGCTACTAAAGTATATTAATATATTATTTATATATATAGTTATAAAGTTATTAAGGAATTCTTATAGTATATTATTAATATATTACTAAAAAGTTACTAGTATATTTATTAAGTTAAAAGGGGTAACTAACTATTTAAATAACCTATACCTTATATAAAAGGTAGTCTTATACTCTTTACTTTTAGTAATTTTAATCTTATAGAATATAGCTACTATATTAACCTTTAAATACTACTTTACGCTTCCTATATACTATAGTATCTTAGTAATAAGTAATAGTAAGTAATAGTTTTTCTTTATAATTATATTTAGGGTATAGTAGTTATAATAGAAGTATAGCCTACTACCTAGCTTCTATATAAAAAGGATTAGTATACTAGCTACTAAGCTACTAGTATAAATAAAGCCTTTATTAAGGAGGTCTTATAGAGTCTTCTTAAGTACTAGGAGTTCTTCTTAGGATATTCTATAAAGGGGTCTCTATAGTAGTATAGCGCTATTTTTAAGCTTAATATAGTAGTCTCTTTTAGGGTAGTAAGGTAGAAGGAGCTTTATGTTTATAGGTTTAAAAAGGTTACTAAATTTATTATATACCTATTATAAGAGGGTAGCGTAGGCTACTACTTACTTTATACCTTTATCCTCCTTTAGTTATAAAGCCTTCTTAATATTAGCTATACTAACTATTTAGATTTATATAAAGGCTTATTCCTTAGTAAACCTTAGAGAGCTACTCTATAGACTACGTTTTACTTATACTATATACTAGTAGATTACTATAAATAAGGGTATAGAGAGCGCCTATGCTTTATAGATCTAGTATATATATACTAATTCTTTTTA
Organism: Colletotrichum falcatum; assembly: GCA_019425465.1. Classification (NCBI taxonomy): domain Eukaryota; kingdom Fungi; phylum Ascomycota; class Sordariomycetes; order Glomerellales; family Glomerellaceae; genus Colletotrichum; species Colletotrichum falcatum. The sequence goes on from SWKJ01000027.1 coordinate 127,521, forward strand.
TTTAGTAAGGTAGAGAGTTAGCTTTACCTTCCTATAGTAGACTAACTAGTTAACTATATTATATATAACCTTATTATCCTCTATTTATAGCTTCTCTAAGAAAATATTTATATCTAAGTTATATACTATATATATATAGATATATTACTAATAGTTATAGAGTTCTAAGTTAAAGACTATAACTTCTTTAGTAACTATTTTTATAGTCTTATCTATAAATCCTCTTAGTAGGATTTTTTATTATATAATATATAGTAAATACTAAGTATATATATATTTTTAATTTACTATAGTATAGATATTATAGCTAGTATTAATAAGGGTATAGGTAGGGAGGTTTAAATTAATATAAGCTTTTATTAGTACTACTAGCCTACTTATTTTTTACTTATATTAAAATTCCTCCTATTCTATATACTCTTTATGCGTAGGCTTTAAAACCTAATTTTATTTTAGAGTTATTTTTTTTTAACTTAGAGGATATAGATAGTTTATTACCTAAGTTTTTTTTACTTAAGTCTTTATTACTTATTTTCTTTTTTTTATCTTAAAGCTTTTTAGTTACCCTTATATATAGTGCTTCTTTTTTAGGATAATTATAAGCTAAATACTTAACTTTATTATATATATAATAGGTATATATCTCTATATACTTTATATACTTCCTTAGTAATTTCTTTCTTTTATCTTTACTTATAGCTTACACTAATTATATAGAGTTTATTATTAAAGTATCTTTATTATAGTTTATTTTCTTTAGTATAAGTTATAGCCTATAGGGTTAATAGAGGTCCTTTACTTTCTAAGTAATTTACCTAATTATAAAGATAATATTTATAAATATATTAGGCGTAGGGATTATAACTAAAGTAGCCCTTAAGTAATAGTTAAGTATATTTATTAAGAGTATAATTTAGGTAGTAGGTAGCTAAATACCTACTCTTACTTTAGCTAAAATATATTTAAATTTTAAAAAAAATAATATAAAGGTCTTATTCTCTTTTATTTTTTTAGTAGTTAGTATAGTAAATACTTTTTTATATATATTTAGGTTACTAAAAGTATAGTCTAAGTACTTTATAAAGCTAAAGATATTATAAATACTATCTTAGCTACTATACTTATAATAAGTAGTAACTATCTACTAAAGGATTATATCTAAGTATAAGTTTATATAGTACTAAGCCTTATAGTTAAATAAAAAAAAATTAAGTTAATTTTTAGCTTATTATATACTTAGTATACTTATACTATATAAAGCTTATATAAGCTACTAAACTTAGAGGGGCTTAGTAGTAGCTTTTAGTAAAAGACTATATTATTAGTTTATATACTAAGCGCTAGCGTTACTACGCTAACTACTAGCGTAGCGCCTTTTATTATTACTAGTATTATAGTAGCTTTATATACTACTTAAAGCTTATCTATTACTCTTATAAGGGTCTCTTTTAGCTATATAATTTAATCTTTAGCTATAGTGCCTACGTTAGGTGCTCCTAGGCTACTTATTATACAGTATAATTAGTAATAGTAAAGTAGGTAAGCTTAGAATATATAATAGGCTAGTACTACCTATTATAGGCTAGTAGTAGTAAAATATAGTTAATTCTAAGCTAAGGAGGAAATATCTCTAAGTATATATAAGGGTATATATATACCCCTTTTATATATATATATATATACTTACTTTATACGTTTACTATAATTATATACTAACTTAATTAGTCTAGGTAGCTTAAGCTATAGTAGGCTATAGCCCTACTATACCTTCTATAGTGTAGCCTATAATAGTTAGTTACTAGTATTATACTATAATAAAGTAATTAAAATATACTTTAAGTTAGTAGACTAATATAATATAGGCTTTATAAGCTTATTACTTAATATATTACTTTATAACGTTAAGTAAGTTTACTTTAATAAGTTAAAGTTTTTTACTTTAGTCCTTTTACTTAAAAACTAGTAAGCTATTAGTAGTTAGTAAGACTACTCTACTATTAAATATAAATAGGCTATTAATAGTAAAGGTCTTCTTTAGCTTAACTATAAAGTTTACCTTTATAAGCTCTTTATTTTTATAAGTAGTAAATACCTTATTTAAGAGACCTAGAGTATTATTAGTTTATATTCCTACTACTCTAAAGTTTAAGTTACTTATCTTAGAGATAAGTAGGTATAAGTTATAAGTTAAAGTCTCTATCTAGAGCTTTTCTTTATAGTAGTAACTATATATTACCTACTAGTATATATTAGCCTCTATAATCTTATAGAGTAGTTAAATTACTTATATAATAGTACCTTTAAGGTAGAGGTACTAAATCTATAGTAGAAGATATACTAAGATAGTTTATAATAACTATATAGTTAATTAAAGGTATACCTAGGTAATATCCTTTAGCTAAAGAGTAAATCTATATAGTTAAAGTATTATTATAGTAATTATAAGTATTAATTACTAGCTAGTATATTATATAGTTAAGGATTAAGTAAAGATAGTCTTTTTACTATTATCTATATAGCCTTAGATTATAAGGTAGGACTTCTTATAGAGTATTTTATTTTTACCTTTAACTTTATCTACTATATATAATATAAAAATCTAAAATCTATTATAAAAGGCCTTATTAAATTAAATAAACTTAAAGACTTTATAGTTAATTAGACTATTAATTTTAACCTTATAAGAGTATTAAAAGAGTAGTCTAGGGGTTATAATAATACCCTTTTTATATAGGTTAAGAGAGAATAGCTAGTTAGCCTTTTTTTTTACTATTATAAAGGTATATAAAAAGATAAAGGTAATTACCTTATAGGTTATAACTAGGGTAAAGTAAAGACTTATTTTATTAAAGAAGTAGTTTTAGTAGTATAAGTATCTTAGTCTTTACCTTAGGCTAGTATTAATAATAATAGTATCCTTAGCCCCTTTAATAGGCGTAGCTATAAGCTTATCTTTATTATTATTACTAGTATTATTAGATAAAAGATTATCTTTATTACTATTACTCTCTAGAGGGTACTCTTTATTACTATTACTCTCTAGAGGGTCCTCTTATAAAGGGTTATAATAGTATAGCTTAACTATAGTAGTTTAAAAAGTTTATAGGCTATAAAAAGTATTAATAGTATACTTAGTTTTATTATTTATAATAAAATAAAAGGGTCTTTACTAACCTTTTTTTTTATAATAAACTTAGACTATTAATTAAAGTAAGAGTATAATAGTCTTAGAGGTATCTAGGCTATTATATATAGCTATTACCTTATTAACTTAGTACTTTATATAGATCTACTATACTACCTCTATTACCTTTTTTACTACCTTTACCTTTTTTATTATAGTAGGTAATAGGGGTAAAGAGTCTAAGATCTATAGGTAGGCACTAAAGACTAGTAGTATAGAGATAAGACTATTTAGACTAATAGTATTATTAACTACTTTAATAGCTAGCTAAAAGGCTACTTTAAGTATAGTACCCTTATTATAGAGGATCTTATAGGTATAATAAAGAGGGGTATAGTATTATTTAACTTTACTAATACTATAATATACTTTAATTAGTATCTCTTTTATATTAATAAAGAAAGACTATATAGACCTCTTAAAGGTATTTAAATAAAAGTTAAGGCCTATATCTATAATAATCTAATTAGGTAGGCTAAGATATATATTAATTTAGTATACATAGAGTACTTCCTATATATACTCTACTATAAGGTTCTCTAAGAATTTTACTACTTAAAAGGATATTACTATATTAATAATATAAAGAATAAAGTAGTTCTTATTAATATATATTATATTAATAATAACTTTATAGTTAAAGTTATAATTATCTTTTATAGTAAACTTAAACCTCTTAGGCGCCTTTATATTTATTTAGTACTAATAATATACCTTAGTAATCTTCTTAAAGATAGTAACCTTAGTCTTATTACTAGACTTCTATAATAGTTAGTAAAGTTATTAAATAGAAGGGTACTTAAAGTAATAATAGATTTATTTTAACTTAGGCTTTATAAGATAATACTAGGCTATATTTTATGCTAGTTAATTTAGTAGTATCTATATATAGCCTTATTTATAGATAATAGATACTATATTTTTATCTTAGATAAGTTTATTAGTAAGGTTATTAAACTTAATCTCTTTATAGTCTATATCTTTAAGATAAAGTAAAAAAGAAGTATTTATAGGTATTATATAAAAAGTAAAAGTACCTAGGGGTATATTAATATTAATAGTTTTTTTTAAGATAAAGTACTTACTATTACTAAAGTAAATCTTTACCTACCTAGCGTTAGTAGTATCTATAGTAAGGTTTCTATTAAGAAAGTGTTATAGTATAAGGTATTAATTAAACCTAATAGTTAAGTATTCTACTATACTAAAGTTAAATATAATACCTTAAAAAACTACTAATAAATACTAGGTATTAAAGGTAAAGATATTTAAGGGTTCTTAGTAGGTTATATTAGCTATTTCCCCTTAAAGATCCTCCTTTATAATAAAGTATAAAGTTAACTAATTTTAAAGAATAAAAAAAAGAGTTAGGCTATTAATAATAGTTAAGCTAAAGAATATTATAAATATAAAGAATACTATACCTAACTTATTATTATTATCCTTCTTTCTATAATCTTTATTATTAAAGTTAAGTAGCTTAAATCCTTTATATTTAGTAATATATTAATAGAAGCTCTTATATAATACTTTAGAAGGGTATTAGTCTTTATACCTTTAGTATAATTATTACCTCTTATCCTTAGAGTATTTAGTTAACTAGTATCCCTACTTACTATAGATAAAGTACTTTTTTAAGTTACTATTACTACTAGGCCTCTATTATTAGTTATAGTTAAAGGTATACCTTAGGCTACTACTACTACTATTATAGTAGCTATAGTAAGTACTACTATACCTCTACTAATAACTACCTTATTTATTATAAGTATAGTTAGTTTAGTATATATTATTACCCTTAAAGTTAAGGTTCTCTATCTTTATAGGGTATTAATAAAGTTATTATTTAAACTAAGCTATATTACTAATAGTAGAGTATAGTTATATATATATACCTATAAAGGTTATAGCTAAGCTAAATAATATAAGGGAGTATTTCTTTACTCCCTAATAAAAGCTAAGTAGTATATTATAAAGTACTATATCTAAGGGTATACTAACTCTTATAATAAAGTAAAAAAAAGTTATAATCTTCTTAATAAATAGCTTTAATACTTTAGCCTTTATTTTATTAGGGTTATTATATATAATAGTTATAAAGTTAGTTTATTAAAGCTCTATAAGGTTTAACTAGTATACCTCCTCTATTTTAAAGTTATTTTTTATCTTTAAAACTATATTATAAAAACTATAACTATTAAAGGCGTTATAAAGGTAGTTAGTATAGAAGTTAAATACCTCCCCTTAAGTATAATAAAGAAGACACTAGTAAATTAATCTTATAGAATACTAGCCTTAAAGTAGTAGTTATAAAAGATAGTAAGCTTTAACTTAAGTAACTTATATACCTCTCTACTATACTTTAACTCCTCTAAATATAACTTTATAAGGTTAGTTAACTACTATATTACTAAATTACTAGTAATAAGGGGGAAAGCTATTAAGAGGGATTAGGTTAAGTAGTAACTAAGACCTTTATATAAGTAAAACTATAGTTAGTAGTATAAGTAGGCGTTATATAGTTACTACTATAGAAGATTATTATTAATATATATAGTTATTACCTTATACTTACGTTTTATTTAGACTATATATATTAGTATTTTTATAATTTCTCTATTATTTCTAGCTCTTTTTTATTTATTTCTTTTAATTAGATCTAAGAATTAAATTCTCTATTATTTTATATATATATTACTAATATCTAAAGAGGCTATAAGGTTAGGGTAGTTTTTATCTTAGTCTTCTCTTCCTTTATATTAGTGGTCTTTACGCTTTCTTAATAGTACCTAGAGGTAGATCTCTACTTTCTATCTATTAGATCTAAGAATCCTTTAGATAGATTATAAGTCCCTTCTATATAGTCTAAATAAACTAGCTAACAACATAATATAACTATTATTATTAGAAGTAGAAATTAAGAGATAGTTAAGCTAGATATTCTCTAAATAACTACCTTTTTAGATAAGAAGGTATAAAGGCTATATACTAGATTAAATAAAAAGATAAAAACAAAGAAGACCTTAAAAAACTCTCCCTAGGTGCTAAGGGAGAGGATAATTTAAAGTTATTAAGTATATATTCTCCCTTATATATTAAAGAGTATCCCTTTTAAATTTTATAAGATTAATTACGCGTAATAGTAGTAATATTAACTTATAGTAATACTACTAATCTAAGATACTAATATAATAAGTAAAGATAGTAGTCCTACTAAGCTAATAAGTATAGTAAGATAGTTATATTAAGCTAAAACTAATAAATTATAAAAAGAAGTAAAAATAGTAAAATACTAATAAATATAAAATAAAATAGTATAGAAGATATCTAATAATATAAGGAAGTATATTAAGAAGAATACTATATACCTAGCACTAAGAGTAAAGAGTACTTACTTTATTAACTATAAAAATTAACCTAATTTTAAAGAAGAATATAAAACATTTAAATAATAAACTATTATAAGAAAATTAAACCTAACTATATAATAACTTTTATTATTTTATTCTTAGATATAATCTAAGATATCTAACCTACTTATAGGGAATATTAACTTAGAGGGTAGCCTATCCTCTAAGGGTAAAGTAGTTAAATTTCCCTAGTTTACTAAACTAGGCTTTAATACTTTATAGCTATAGGCTAAAGAAGAGAATAAAGGAAGGCCCTTAATAACCTTAAATAGCTTTTTATAATACTTAGCTATACTTATAACTAAACCTACTAAACCTAAGCTACTAATAAAAAGAGCTTTAATAGTAGCTAACTATATAGAGTTAGCCTTAATAATTATATAATAACTAACTATTACCCTAATAACCCCTTACTTTATAGGAGCCCCTAAGTTTATAGGTATAAATATCTTAGACTTCTTAGATAAATATAATAATCTTATATCTTTTTCTTAGAAGACTAATACTAATAAAATTAAAGAGATCTATATATATTATACTACTAACTTTACTAAGGCTATTAAATCTCTTACTTCTAACTAAACCTCCTAGGATCTTATAAAAGATAAGTTAATAAAGGTCTTTAGATTAGTAGACCTAAAGACTTATTAGGATCCTAATAAAGAGTTAAGAAACCTTATTAATAGTAATTAGATTTTAGATAATAATCCTAGTAGTATAATAACTCTACTATTAACTATTTAAATATTACAATATAAAGCTAAAGCTTAAGGAGATACCCCTCTTATTAACTTAGAGCTTATTTATATTATCTTTTATTATTTCTTATAGTAAGTAATAAGGGTAAGTATAAAGACCTTTAATTATAAGGTTATAGATATCTTTTATAAGACTTAGACCTCTATTAAGGATACTTTAGTTTAATAGGTAAAAGGTTAACTTACTCTTTAATAACTTAGTAGTAAGGTAAAATTAAAGCCTATTATATTACTCCTAAAACTTAATTAAAAGAAGATCTTAATATCTAAGTCTCTTAAGGGTAAAGTAAATAATACTATTAGTTAGGTAATTATAATAGCTATTAACACCCTTACTAATAACCTTAAGGGCCTCTCTATTAATAAGGCTAATATATAAGCTTAATTTTAGGTAGTTATAAATAAGATTATTTAGCTTAATAAATAAATAACTCTTAATATTATAAACCTTAATACCTTAACTAGTTACTACTAATAAGGGAATAATTTATAGACTTATAGTCTTAGTAACTATAGCTAAAGAGGTAGGTTTAGTTATAGGTAAGGTAGTAACTATAATAGAGGTAATAGCTATAGGGGATACTAAAACTATAGTCCTTAGTAGTAATACTATAACCCTTTCTATACTAATAATACTTATTAGTTCTATAAATTACCTAGCTACTTTACCTATAGCTACCTAAAAGTATAAAGATATCTTTTTAGTTATTTCTATTATTATAAGGCTCCTTATTAGTATTTAGGTATATTAGATAACCTTATAATACTTATAGAGCTTAGTATTATTAATAAGGGATATAACTATAGATAGCCTAATAGGAAGACTATCTTCTATTATATTTTAATATACCTAGAAAGCTTTAAGATCTTAATAAATACTATAAGATCTCTTATAAAAGAATAGTAGCCTAAATTAGAAAGAGAAGTTATAAACTTTAGGGTATACTATATAAGTATACCTTATTAAAATAAATCTATAAATAACTACCTAGTAGAGGATATTTTATTTATAAAAGATTATTTTAATTCTTTCTATATATTAATAGCTACTAAAGTTTTTAAGACTATCTATAGCGCTAAGCGTATAAAAAAACCTAGTTATTACTAAGAACTATATAAAACTTATTTAAAGTATACCCCTTATCTAGTAGACCTCCTAGATATTAGATAGCCTAACCTTAATATTATAAACTAAATTATAGAACTTCCTAATAAAGATAGAACCTTAGTAGTTAAACTAGATATTATTATACCTCTACCTAAAAAGAAATAACTAAACTAGCCTACTATATTTAAAGGATTTACTATATAAGGCTCTTAGTCTCTAGCATAAAAGCTACTTTATAAAAAAACTAATAATAAGATTTTAGTACTAGAGGATTTTCTTTATTAAGTATAGCCTAATTATAATAGTCTAGTCTACCTTTAGGCTAAGGCTACTATAGTAAACTATAAGGCTTATTAAGCTTAAGAGAAATAAAATATCTTTATAGCTATAGATAAATATCTTATATACTATTTTAATAAAGTTAAAACTTATAAAAATATAATTCTAGAGTAAATAAGGAAGTAAAACTAGACTATAAAGACCTTATTACCTATAAAGACTTTATAATTAGTAGTAACTATAGTAATATAAGATTCTTAGATCTATTCTATTAACTTTAAGATTAATTTAATTAATATAGTCTTTAAAGAAACTAACTTAGTAGATAATTCCCCTAAAGATAGTATTATTACCTCCTTATAAAAGATTTTAGTTTATAACTTTATAGCTACCTACTAATAGCTTATAATTACGCTTTATAGACCTAATAATATCCTAGTAAGAGGTATTCTAAATAGTAGCTTAGCTATTAATATTATTAATAAATCCTTTATATAATAAATAGGTCTATAAAATATAACTATTAAGACTAGCCTTAGGATTAAAGGTATTATAAATATAATATATTATATTTAATTCTTAGGTACTTTAATAGATAACGTTTACCTAGGGAATAACTATATAAAAGATATTAGCTTTTTTATCTACCTAAAGGGAACTTATACTAAGGATTTAGTCCTAGGAGTACCTTTTATCCTAAAGACTTATATATCTTTAAAGTACTCTTAGAATTAGATTATTAGTTTATTTTAGTTTATAAATATTAAGATCTATATCCTACTTTCTTTCTATACTAATAGCTTAACTATATAGTTCCTTAACTTTATTACTAATATAGAATACTTTAAAAGAGTATAGTACTCTAGATTACTTCCTATAAAGGAGGGGAAATAGAGGCCTCTATTATAAATCCTAATATAATAGTAGGCTATTTCTTTCTAGGAACTAATTTAACTACTAATATTATAGAGGAGAAAAAAGAGATTAAAATAACACTAAGAAGTATTAAGGAATATAAAGATATTAATACTATATAGGCTAACTATATTAAACTAATATAAATAATACTATAAGACGTTATAAACTAACTAGATAATAATAAGGAAATTATAGTAGTTATTAATAAATATAGAGATATTTTTAATAACGTTTTAGAAGTAATAATTAAATTAGTACTATACTTATAACTAAATTAAATTACTAAGATAATTTTAAAACTTTTAAAGTATATAGAATCCTATAATAGTTATTCTCTAAACTTTTACTACTGCGTTTATAAACTTAAGAAGTATAAGAGAAATAAATAGAAGAAGAAAAAGACCCCTTATAAGAAAGGCCTAGAAATTATTTTAGTAGTAGATACGTCTTTAGGCTAGTAATAGAAGTAAATAATAACACCTACTTTAGAAATTTAGAATTATATTTATAAATCTAATTAGTTAACGCTATATTAATAGAAAAGATTATAATAATATATAAAATTAAAGATAAAAAGGTTATTTTAGTAGATAATATACTATTAGATAGTTTAATACCTAAGGGTAACCTAGAATAGAAACTTAAAGCTTAAGAGAAGGTAAAGAAGAACCTTAAACTTAACCTTAATAGCCTATTTATACACCTAATAACACTAAAGTTTTTAAATATTAAGAAGGGTTTATAACTAATAAAAGATTAGCTTAAAGTAATTATAGATATAGTTAACTATCTATACCCCTAGGAAAAGAAACTCCTAATAGTAATTTTATTTACTTAAGAAAAAGCTTTAGTATAGGAGTTTCCTTATTATAAATAAGTTAACCCCTTAGTTACTCTACTATAAAAAATTAAGACTATCCCTTATAGGGTATAGTAAGTAAGAAGTATTCTTATTCTATATACCTTAGAGGAGGAGGTTATTAAGATCCTTAAAGACTATTTTACTTAAGGGATACTTAAATATAGCTACGCTATATATTATAACTCTTTCTTCTTAGTTTATAAAAAGGATAGTAAGATATATTTTATTAATTTAGTAACTAAGGTAAATACTATTACTATAAGAGATAGTAGGCTTCCTCTAATAGTAAATAACTTTTTAAAAGATTTTATAATATATAAGTTACTATCCCTTATTAATATTTTCTCTAAATATAACTAAGTCCCCCTAGCTATTAAAAGTTAAAATTTAATAACTTTTATAACTCCTCTTAGCCTCTTAAGGTACTATACTTTACCTATAGGAGCTATAAACTTAGTAGCCTAGTTTATATATATTATAATTTATATCCTCTATAACCTTATCCTAATATATTATAAAGCCTTTCTTAATAATATTATAATCTAAAGACTAATAATAATATATAATAATAAGGAGCTTTTAACTTATCTTAGTATTTATAGATTTATTTTTAAGTACTTTATTAATATTAATAAAGTCTTAGTTAACCTTAAGCTTATAGGCTACACTATTACTATTATTAAGTTAAAATAAGCTTAAACTATAGTTATAATTATAGGATATATTTATAGGACTTCTAGACGCTATCCTAACTAGAAGAAAATTATTAAGATCTATAAATAAGTTAAGTATTTAGATATATCTAATTTAAAGTCCTTTCTAGGTATTACTTCCTTTTATTAAATTTAAGTTAAAGACTTTTTAACTATTACTAAGCCTCTTACTACTATACTTTAAAAGAAGGTTTATTTTATATAGGGACTAAAGTAGTAGTCTACTATAAATATCCTAAAAGAGAAATTAACTACTACGCCTATTTTAATTATAATTAATTATAGCCCTAAAGGAGGATAAGTTTACCTAGTAGTTAATATAAGTAATAGGGGCTAAGGTAGAGTTCTTAGCTAATTTATTAGTAATAAATAAGTAGTCTCTAGGTTTAAGAGTAGTATATAGTTAGGCGCTAAGCTAATATATAACGCTAGTAAAAAAGAGCTCTATAGAGTCCTTAAAGCTCTAAAGTAGGTATATAACTACCTCTATAGATAACACTTTCTCCTTAAAATAAATACCTAGACTTTAGTTATATAACTTAATAAGGTAGCTATAGATATCCCTAGTATCTTAGTTATTTATTAGATTATATAGATTTATATATTTAACTTTAAGGTTTACTATATTAAAGGATTATAGAATACTATAGCTAATAGCTTATTATAAAAACTATATAAACCCTTAAACGTAATTAATAAGGAAGCTAAAGGAGAAATAGATAATTAAATTAATTTATAGATCTTTTTTACTAACGTAGAAACTAGATCTTTCTTTAATAAAGCCTAGTTATATAGTAATAGAGAGTAACTAAAGGAAATATATATAACTAATAATAACCCTCTAGAGGACTTACTATCTATTCCTTTAACTATCTTAGATAATTCTTAAATCTATTTAACTAAGTTTAAGAGGATTATATATTACCTTTTAACTTAAAAATAACCCCTAGGAGTATATCTTAATAAATATAAGTAGTTCTAAGAAAATACCCTTAAGTATATATTATAAAACTATCTTCTTTTTATAAGACTAACACTAGTAAAACCTACACCTAGGTAAGTAATTAATAACCTAGAGTAATAAAATATCCTAATTATAAATACCTATAAGGAGAGTAGCTACTAAGGTAAAGAGGTTATAGCTAGGCACTTAGCTAATTAATATATATAGGATAGGTTATAGCCTATAGTAGTAGTAGTAATTTAAATATACTTAGACTACTAGAAGTAATAAAGTAAATAAATTAATAATAAGTAGATATTTATAGAGCTAAAAGGACTACCCTTTATAAGAATCTCGCTAAATATATAGCGTATTAATAAATACTATTTAGTTAAAGTAAGAGATCTCTTTTTAGGCTAGCCTAAGGCCTAGTAGCTAATAAAAGCCTCTTTAAAGAATATTACTAAGTTTATATAGGAAGATATTATCTACTACTATAGTCTATATAGTAAATTAATTATTAATAAAAGACTAAAGAATAAAGACTATATTATTACTTTTAATAAAAAGTATAAGACTAAAAGGAGGGTTACCTTAGTATATAACCCTAGGGTAAATAGAGCTATTAAGATAAAATATTAACCTATTATATATATACTTTTAACTTTTATAAAAGAAACTAAAGCTAACCTATAACCCTACTTACTAGCTATACTATTCTTAGACTAAATAAATATATATTAACTAACTAGCTTTAGCCCCTTTTACCTTTTATATAGATATAAAGTAGTAACTCTAATTAAGATATTAACACCTATATAGAGAGTCTTAGACTAAAATTTAATATTATCTTAGGAAAATAAGGTATAATTACATTTATAAGCCTTTTTATAATTAGAGAAAGACTAAGAGAAAGCCTAAGAGATAATTATAAAATAATATAGAAAAATAGCTAAGTATTATAATAACTATAATATATAAATATAGTAAGTATAATAACTTAAAGTAGGTAACTTAGTTCTTATATATAATATTAAGGTATTAATTAATAAATTATTAATTAAGAAGCTTAACTATAGATAGGATAGGCCTTATAGGATCCTATTGCATACCCCTAAGATATTATCTTATAGATTAGTAACTATATCTAGGGATAAAATAATTAAGAGAACATTTAGAGGAAATTAATTATATAAATTTATTAAGGCCCCTAATAGATATTAGGAACCCATTAATTTAGATATTCTTAGATCTAATATAGAGAAAGAAATTATAAAAGTCTTCCTACTTTTAGTAAAATACCTTTAGAAGAAGATAGTAATAATAAAGAGGAGGTTAAAGAACTACTAGTCCCTAGAGAAAGTAATAGGGATAAAAGCTTTTAGAATATTATTACGTAGTTAAAGTAATACCTTAAAGACCTTAAGAGAGCCTATAAGAAGATATAGGTATAGACTCTAGAGGTAGTACTACTACGTATAGATATAAAAAAAGGTAAGGAATATATATAGTTAGAAAAACCTAATAATATATAATTTCTTTTATTATAAGAAGTTAGTTTTATTAACTATTAGACCTATTCTTATATTTCTTTCCTTACCTAACCTTTATTTTCTCTTAAGAGACTAAAAACCTATTTCCTATATTTTTTATATCCTTTTTTATTTCTTCTTAATAAGCTAAAGTCCTAAAGAAGATATAATATCCTCTAAGCTAAACTATATAGGCTTTTAGCCTATAAAAGGGTAGTAGGTATAGTAAAAAAATACTCTAGGATAGTACTCTATAGCCTAAATAGGGTAGTTAACTTTCTCTAGTTAAGAAAAGTTAAACTAGTTAATATTATAGATAGTAATAGTTATAAGGATATATAACGCTAAGATAGGCTAACTATTAAACTTACTACTTTTTCTATAGTATCTTTTTTTCTTAATACTATATCTATATTATTCTTAAATACTAGGGTATTTATAAAAATAGAATAACTATATCTTATAATAAAAATAGTTTATATAAGGGGTGCCTAGTAAAGAGATATATTTAAAGTAGGGACTATAAACCTAGGCACTAGTTTTATTATTATAAGTAATATAAGTATACTCCTTATAGTAGTTACAAGGGATAGTATTATAGTTACTATAGGCTTAAATAAAGAAGCTATAGGCTATAGTTATATACTTAAATACCTTTAATATCTATATACCCTAAATTATTAAGATAGATTAATAGATAAATACTTAATAACAGAGGTTTCCTTAGCCCTTAGTATAAGAGAATATTTATTAATAGTCTTTAGGACCTAGGTACTTTAACTAAAAGTTTAGTTATATAATAATAGCTAATTTATTAGGCTATATCTATAGGAGAAAGGCTACCTTAAAGTATTTATTTTAAGGAATATTTAGAAGTATCTAGATAAAAAAAGCTACTGCCTACTACTTATAAGTACTTTTCTAAGCTTTAGTTTAATATTCTTAGACCTACCTTAAGTTAATTATTACTATATAAGATATATAGAGGAAAGTTATTAACCTTCTTCTTAAGAGGTAGGCTAGTATTAGTACCTAGTAACTATAGGATATACTTTAATAGTAAGTATTAGGATAAGGGTTATTAGTATTCTTAACCCCCTAAATAAGAAAGTTAAGATTAAATATTATTATAGTAATAGATTCTTAGACCTACTTAATAGTTACTAAGACTTATAGGAAGATAAATAGATTTTTCTTTTATATTATAATTTTAGGAGGAGGTAAAAGAAGAATTATTCTCCTATTAATAATATAAGAGGATATTACTAAAGGATTTATTACTATTATACCTATTAAAGATAAAGGAGGAAGAAGAGTAAGTTAGTTACCTAAAAAGGTTAGGGGGGATTTTCTTTACTTATAGACCTACCTTATTTACTAACTTTACCTTTTATACCCTTTAATTACTTATAATAAGTTATACTAAACTTCTAATTAATCTTATTAACTAATATTATTACCTTTTAAAGGATAATTTAAGGGTAAGGTTTTTTTTATTATCTTATTATATTTCTTTTCCTTTTTATCTCTTTTAATAACTTTTAAGTAAGAGTAAGTCTTTATAGACTTTACCTTAATCTAAAAGTATTTTAATATTTTTCCTATAATAACTTTAAATACTTTTAACTTTATTTATTAAGAATAGATCTAAGAATTAGATACTTAACCTTAAATTACTAAGCTTAACTAGTTAGGTAATAAAATAATAATATACTACTACTTTACTTTATAATAATAGCTAAGGTAGTCCTCTTCTTAAGTGCCTCTAAGGTTAGACTATAGCTATTAATTTTAAGAACCTATTAATACCTATTCTATAGAAGGTTATAAAGAGTAAGTTCTATACTTAGTAAGATAACCTTAGTAATATTACTTTAACTAAAGTCCTTTTACTACTATAGCCTCTAAGAGCTAACCTTAAACCCCTACTCCTATATATATTTCTTTATAGATATCTAAAGATAATATCCTAGTAAAAGAAGACTTAGTTAATAACTAGTAATTAGTCCTTAATAACTATAGTAGTTAAATATAGTATATAAACTAATAGAAGCTTTATACTAGGGTATATAACCTTATTAGATCTCTTAAGATAGAAGTTATACTAAAACCTAATAATATATATACTAGACTTCTTTACTTAGTCTATTACTTACTAAGTGTTAAATCTATAATTACTTAGCTAGTTATTAAAAGTAATAGCCTATATAGTAATACTAATAAGATAGAGAATCTTTTACTACTACCTATAAAAGACCCTCCTTTACTAATCTTCTACCTCTATAGTTTAATTAAGTATAAGTAGATTTATTTAGGTTTAATAATTAATTAGAAGACTAGAAAAACCTAGTTTTATAATAATTAGTAGAAAAATAAGGGTATAGAAGAATATATATAACTCTTAATTTAGGGTATAACTAAGACTTTTAATAACTCTTTTATAACTACTAAAGAAATTATTCTATATAGTATAACTCTTATTAATCTAAGTAACTTAAATATTAACCTATAGGCGTTAGGGTTAAGTTCTTAGACTAGGTCTAATACTTCTTATATATAGGATTACCTATTCCCTTAGTAGATAGTATTAATACTATATATAATATATAGTTAAATAACCTTATTAGTAACTTTATTAATAATAATATCCCTATAAATAGTTAGTTATATCTTTAGCCTACTTAAGAGAACTATAAATAATAGATAACTAGTTAATAAGTTACCCTCTATAATATAACTTAATAAGATATTAATACTTATAAGGCTATACTACCTACTAAATATTTCTATAAAGAGAAAACTAGTTTTTAATATTTAAAATAACCCTCTCCTTAAAATAGATCTAAGAATACTTTAATAAGAATATATTAATAACTTTATTATTAACTTATAAAATAAAAGATTATATATTTATTAATATCCTTAAATACCTTATTACTTAATATAAGTAACCCTAGATAAATAACTACTAAATATTCTCTAGTAATAAGCTAAATATTTAGTACTTAATGTATTATAATATACTCTTATAGGGCTTAAAGAATTAAGTACCCTATTATAAACCTACTTTAATAGGTATTAATACCCTAATAAGATAATATAAGCTTATAAAAGAGGCTAGTATTTACTAAAGCTAAGTAACTTACCTTATTACTTTCTAGTAATCCTAATACCTATTACTTTATATTAGTAAATAGAAAAAATTAATACTTTTACCTTTTAACTAATAATAATCTAATACTTAATAATCTTTAACTAGTACTTATAACTAAATAGTATACTCTTTCTATTAATTCTTATATTAACTAGTTATACTAGTATTTATAGTTATACTATAGATTTAGTAGTTAATACTTTAATCCTTAGACTTAGTAACCTTATCTTAAATAGTTATAGATAGCTATAGACCTTTATAATATAGCTAGTACTTTATAGTAAAAAAAGTACCTTAATAATAATAAGATTAATACTTTTATTAAATTAAGTTTAAGAGGTTATTTAACTACTTAGTATATACCTATAATAAGTATAGGTTAAATCCCTAGTATAATACCTACCTATAACTCTATAGATATATTTTAATATAATCTATAGTCTCTACTAAAAGCTAATATTACTTTTTTTTTTTAAATTTCTTAAATAACTACTAAGTACTAATAATAGTAAACTAAAAATTAGACTATATTTACTATACTAATTCTCTCTAGACTCCTAACTATAATAACTTATTTATAGAGGTAATAAAAGCTCTTTAGAACTAGTACTTTTATATAAGTACTCTAATTAAGCTCTATAACCTACTTACTAGCTAAGCTTAGGTTATTAATACTATATAATAATAAGATACCTATACCTATAGACTATATATTACTAAATAGGCTAGAGTCTTTACTTAACTTAGCTATCTATTGCCTAGCTATAGTAGCTACTATAATAAGAATAAAAAGTATAAGAAACCTAGATATATACCTATTATAATAAGGATAATATTAATTATATTAGTAGACTTTTCTCTTATAAACTATAATTATAATAACCTTCTACTATAAAAGATTATATAATCCTATAATTAGTTTAATTAAAACTTAGTTTTTTTTACTATAACCCTATAGTACCCTTTTAGACTAACTAGACTACCTCCTATTAATATAAACTTACTAAAGGCTTTATAGACTACGCCTATAAAACTAATAATAGATTTATAAACCTAAACTATAGGTAGTAATAAGAGCTCTTCTCTTTCTCTACCCCTCCTTCTAATAATAGAATTAATAGTCTTACTATTATAACTAGTAATCTAACTATAGGAGATAAGTCTCTAGATAATAGTAGCACTATATTAAGTCTAATAATCCTAGATAGACTAAATTATCCTCTTTAGCCTATAGTTTTAGACCCTTATAAGTATACTTAATAAGAGTATATTAATTAAAGGATTAATTATTAGAAGTAGACTATAGATAATACTATTAATAAAGTTATAGACTATAACGTTTTTTATCTATAGTTATAGGGAGGCTAGTTTTAACTATACTAGGGCCTTTACTAGAACTAGGTTAATAATTAGCTATAAAGTAAAGTATATAGTAATTAATATTATAAACTATATAATAAGGTTATACTATCTATAGACTTTAATATTCTAATGTAACGTGACTACTACTATAAGTAATAATTTATAGACTTATTTTTTATTTCTTTTGTTTTTTTCTTAAGGGCTAGTATAGGATATAAAAGTCTTTAGCTATAATAGATTAAAAACTTCCTAGGAGGCTATAGAAGGCTTTTAATAGGGATAATTAAGAGGGATTAAGTTAGGTAGTAACTAAGACCTTTATATAAGTAAGACTATAGTTAGTAGTATAAGTAGGCGTTATATAGTTACTACTATAAAAGATTATTATTAATATATATAGTTATTACCTTATACCTACGTTTTATTTAAACTATATATATTAGTATTTTTATAATTTCTCTATTATTTTTAGCCCTTTTTTATTTATTTCTTTTAATTAGATCTAAGAATTAAATTCTCTATTATTTTATATATATATTACTAATATCTAAAGAGGCTATAAGGTTAGGGTAGTTTCTACCTTAGTCTTCTTTTCCTTTATATTAGTAGTCTTTATACTTTCTTACTATAATTACTACTATTATATTAACGTTAAATATAAAAAGTAAATTAACTAGTTAGTTACTATAAGTATTTTAATTAATAGGTCCCTATAGGCCTAAGTTTAATACTAGGTTAGTAAGTTAATAGTAAGCTAGTATTACCTTAGGGATAGTACTTATAATATTATTTATAAAGTTATTATTATTTAGCTTACCCTTAAAGCCTTTACTCTTTATAGTATAGTAGTTTACTTCTACCTAGGTCTAGAGGTAAAAGTTATTAGTATTAATACTATTAAAGAGCTTAGTTACTACTTTTATATTCTTTATAGTTTATACTTATACCCCCTTATATATAAGGTAGTCTTTAAATTCTTAAATAATCTCTCTAGGTATAAGTAAGAAGTTATTAATATTTTAGTCCTTAAAGTCCTTAATAAGGGTATTTTATAGTAAAGAACTAGTAAGGTTTATAAGGCTATATTAAACTATCTAAATAGTAATAATATTAGTAAGTACTTTCCCTTACTTAGGTTAGTTAAGGGTAGTAGGGATATCTTAGATATTTATAATCCCCTATAGGGATATAAAAATATAACCCTAGTAATATTAAAAGATAGTATATAGGTAATTAATATTATAAAGGTAAACCTTATTATCCTTTTTTAAAAGAAAATCTCTTAGTATTATCTATAATAACTATTATTATATAGAAATAAATTAATAACTATTATTATATAAAAATAGATTATATAGTCCTTTATTAGCTTAATAACCTCTTAAATATAGGTATTTTTCTTTTATTTATAGATAAGGAAGTAAATTTATTTATTAGAGGAATTACTACTAATAGTATAAATAAAATATAAAGTAAAAAAAGAAATAGATAATAAAATAAAAAATAAAGTAAAAGATAAAAAAAAAGTTATAATAGTAAATAAAAAAAAGTCTACTCTAAAGTAAGTAAAGTTAATAAGTTAAATAACTTATTACTATATAGTTAAGCTATTAAGTTATATCCTTAGCTCTTAAAGTAGCTAGACTAACTAAGCTATTAAGTTATATTTAGTATATAAAATTAAGTAGGTAAATAAAGATACTAAAGGAGGGTAGTTAATAAAAAAGCTATATAGTTATTAAAAGTAAAGTTTTTTATTTACTACTAATATAGGTAGTTAACTATAAGTTACTATTAATATAGGTAAAGAGGCTATAAGTTACTACTAATAAGTAAAGTTCTTTATTTACTTAAAAAAAGAGAGAAAGAAGATAAAAGAAATAATAATAGAAGTAAGCTATAAATATAAAAAAGAGAGAGAGAAAGTTAAAAGGGTAAGGTTAATAAAGTTATTATTATTAGTTAATAAAATAAATAGTTAATAGATATAATAGATTAAAAGTTATAAAGGTTAACTTTTCTAAAAGTAATAAAGTTAAAGGTTATTATATAATAGACGTAGGGGTTAAAGAGGCCTTTACTAGATTATAAATCTAGGTATTAATCTTCCTTTACCTAGGTAGCACTAAAGCCTTATAACGGGGATAAGCTATTGCCTAGTAAGGTTATTATAGTCTCTTTTAGTAATCCTTACTAATCTATAATAGTAGTAACTTACTATAAAGTTAACTACTAATTAGTGTTAGTTTTATAGGGTCTAGCTAGAAAGGTAATTACTACTAATAATTATATTATTACTAAGTAAGATAATAATAATAATAATAGAGAAGAAGAAGAAGGGAGGTTATCGCCGCTTAGCCAGCGAAGATAGATATGATGCTCCAGCTCAAGGAAGGTCACGTGGTGGCACGCGTGACCTCGGGCTGGTCCCTCCGTTGTTCCGTGGGATGCATCACATCGTAATAGGTTCACTATCTAGAGGACTCTCTACGTTCTGGACTGTGGTCTTAATATTGGTCAACGAGATTAAGTGCAAATTATTAGTTGTCATAAGGCACGTGATTTGAGGCTTTCAGTGCTTCCCGCAATTCACGGCGTCGTTTTTCCGCGACATTAGTCTTACTGGAAATTAAGTCAGACATTGATAGAACGTATGTATTACAAAGTAAGAGAATATAACCTATATTATCGCCTTTTATATATATAACTAGACGTTATTGGGTATTATCTACTGTATTAAAATATTGAGATGTGGCACAGATCGGAGGTGCTTGTATTGGACTTTTACGTGTTATGATGGTGCATGGGTGCTGGGTGAGCTGCGATAGACCGCTTATAGGGGTTCAGAGGAACTACTACATCAATATTCATAACTATCTGCGGTGAACAAGGTTACTAGCGACAACTGCCTGGTGGAGTTTAATGGGTAGCTGATAATTTTTGATGAGTCCTTTATATAGATTTGATATAATAGCCATTTGCGTAGCTTATGTGCGATTTCACCTAACACTCTTGAGTAGTCATGACTTACGTTCTAGCACCTAAAGGTAACATATACTACCTAGGTACTATAGTTATTCCAGAGTTAGACTCAGTTGTTACTCTGCCTTGCGAGGTTTTGTTTACAGCCTCCATTAGAATATTGACATATAGTATAAGATAGAGATACTACGTACTAGGTTTTTACGTGGCATGATATAACAAAAGTCCGAGCTGAACTATACTAGAACGCTTCAAATGGTTTAGAGGCATGTTTAAGTTAATAAAAGATTACACATGGCTATTATTAACTCATGTAATCTATTTGACATTTGCGCATGACTTGTCTGCGGATCTGCATGACATTGTTTATGGTTTGGTGCTATTGAACGTTCTATTACCGAGAGGTCGTACTATGGTTGAAATAATGCCGAATTAATTAGCTGCCCCGCGCTACTGGGTATTATATGTTGTACTAAGAGATCAAGATGCCGCACAGCTTGGAGGTGCCGCGCATTATGGGTTATGATATTTCATATGTACCAAGTGAACTGCATTCGACCGCCTGTGAGGGCCAAATGCATGATTTATGAATGCACATTGGCGCCAAGATTTTCATCACCACATCACGATCATGAAGAGCTGTTGGCAGCACCGACATGACGGGTGCTTGTGTGAACGGTGTCATCTTCTTCCTCAGCTGGGCTGATTTGACATCTGTTGCCGGGGGTACTATGGATCTCGCTTTCGGCTATATGATTGCCCTTATGATGGAGGCGGGTCGCGCAGGTGCCTCTATACTGAGCGTTGTCTTCGGCATCAGATTTGGAAGAGCCGAGGGACGCACGACGGCTAATGAGCAAGAAGCACTTGAAAGAGTCGATGCTGTAGGTTCACATAGCACTCCGCGTCAGGGAAGCGATGAAAGGCCCCCACGAACAACGAGTCAAGAAGAAAGGTGCTGTTGTAACTGCTTAGACTAGTAATAATTCCTCGCCGTCTTCGTACAAGTAGACAATCCACGAGATCTGGTCCTCCGTTGATTCCCTCCACCCCCAAATCCGCTCCAGTGCGTGCAGGCCTCGCTCGATGCTCCTGGTATGGAGCAGGTTGTACATGTGGAGAAGGATATCTGTGGCCGCCAGGCGGTGAGCAGGATCGCTCGCTTCGGCGCCCACCACAAAGGCCGGCCAAAGACATCCTTTGAAGTGGCTATCATCCGGGTCAATCATTTGCAGGTGAAATACGGCGTCCTTGAGCACTTCTTCCATCTCTGCCGGCTCGAAATCGCTCCCCAGCAGGCGCCATCCGTAAATTTTGATAGCGGCCTTGTAAGAGCACGCAAGATGGTACCGCGTCTCGACGCAGTTTGCTTCGGGAAAGGTGACCGACCAATCCCAGCAGGAGAACCCATCCAGCCGGTCAAACAGAGCCTCGGCATGCTCTTTCAGCTCGGGGGCCAAGGGGTCCGCTGGAGACCCATTGGCGCAAAGGCCATTGAAGCTGCACAGCACCTGCATGAGCTCCGCTGGACAGCCTGTCCAACTCCTCATCTCCGCTCTAGATAAGATGTTTTCAAGAGACGCCTCGCCGAACATCTCTGAAAGATCCATCTTTTCTTGGCTCAGGGTCGACCCGAACGTTTGGAGACTTCACGAAATCAGTTGCTGCCTGGGTCGGCCGTGATTTGAAGAGTGACTTACATGACGTATACTTCCTCCAGGTATTCGTCGAAGTTCCAGGTCTTATTCGATGTTAGGGCAGAATCGTCGTTGCCGTCAGGGTAAGACGACCTCGTCCGAGAGAGCATCAGACCCCTCATGCCGCAGAGATGATGTCTCCAGGACTGGTACCCCGACTCCAACAGCTCCACCCAAATTAATAACAGGGTAGAAATCACGACCGAGTCTGAGTGGTCTGCGGCGGCCAGAGCCTGCCGCAGGTTCTGTATCGCTAGTCTGTGGTAGAACAGGGCCGCGGCATAATGGGTGGAGGTGAGAATCTGAAAAGGCACGCCGTTGTCGCATAACGAAACCCCTTCGCTTGCGTCGTGGGAAGGAGAGCCAAGCGTCCTTGGCCAACGCAAGGGCGTGGCGCTACGCACCCGGTGGTGCGCCGCGAGGGAGACGATTGTGTGATGGACCAGAGGGCTGAACTGAATCAACGACAGGAACTGCCTGTACGGGTTGACGGAATTCTCTTCGTAAATGCTGCATTCCATGCAACATCTTTGTTCGTCTTGAAGCCCGGGTTAGATCACGTTCTAGAGCGAGGCGATCGAGATGGCTTACAGTATTGGATATACTCCAAAGACTCCAAGCCGTAGTTGACAACCAAGGGGTCACTTGGGCTTTTCAGCATTAGACATTTCGTATCTGCGTGTTCAAGGGTTGAGATGGCGCTGCAGCATCCCGTGGTAAACTTGTCTTTGTTAGCCAAAAAGCACCCGCAACAATGAGACGCTTTTAAAGTGAGACGAAGCTTACACGCTCTTCATCTACTATGTGTATCGACACCTCGGTCGTCTGACTGACTTGGCTGATAGTCGCGCCGTTGTGCCTGGGCTTCCCGGTCTCGGCCCGCACTCTGGAACTCTTCTTGGCCCGGCGAGGCATTCCGACCCATGACAACGGTTTTGTCGGCCCATAGCCCAGGCACTGAATGCCTGCTCTGGTGCACTTTACGCAAGCGGGCCTGATGGCATCGCACCGGACTCTCCTCCGCCGACAGCTCCAGCACGGCACATCCGCGATGCGCTCTTTGAGATGAGACCAAGTTCCGTCGACGACGGTCGGGTAGTTGTTGTTGTTGTTGTTGTTGTTATTGTGCATTGTCGTTGAATTGAGTTTGGCGGGGAAGTCATTCCATGGTTTACGTTTGTAGGGATCAAGGCCATTGTAATATATTGAAGACTCTTGGTCCCCCGGCGGTTCGCCGCGCGGGAAAAACATCACACCGAAAGTTCCTGTGAAGAGATATGACTCGCTGACGTGTTTCAGCTGCTTGCTTCCAAGAAATGCCAACTGCCATCCCAACCCCAGAATTAGGAGGGTCGACGGACGTTGCATCACTCTATTGTTAGGTGTGACCGTGTGATGCGGAATCCCGGCTTATGCATATTTTGTTATCAATTGATACCCGCAAGCATCATGCCTTATCAACGCAACCTAAGATCGGCTCCTCCGTCGCCATCACCTGAATACTGTTCCTCTTACGGAATTAAGCTTTGCTCGCGTCGCCTTTCGCAACACATCCCCGCTAAGATCCCTGTCACACGTCGTACGCAGCAGGACAAAGGACAAATCGGGATAATGGAAG
The DNA here is from genome assembly GCA_019425465.1 of Colletotrichum falcatum. Taxonomy (NCBI): domain Eukaryota; kingdom Fungi; phylum Ascomycota; class Sordariomycetes; order Glomerellales; family Glomerellaceae; genus Colletotrichum; species Colletotrichum falcatum. Next base: position 152,041 of record SWKJ01000027.1, read on the forward strand.
CGCCCTTCTAGAACACTCCTGTGGAGCAGTATAGTTGGGTGTATGATAGTATATACCTACTTCATACATGGCAGCTTACTATCTGATACATAGGTAGCAAGTCCAAAGCCTTGATTGGTAGGGCTTTTAAAAAAAAGCAATATCCTACAACTATAGTTAATGCAGGCGTTGTTCCCCTCATAAGATCAACCAGGCGCCCAGTAGATAGTAGGTAAAGGCGCTTTTAATGGACCTCGGGTTCTTTCCGGTTTGTTCTTGGTTTCGCTCTTCAGAAACACGGTCCTCTGCCACGAGACATGATCGCATCAAGGTGGCGTTCCTCTTGAGACGACAAGGCCTCCTGTGCGAGATGGCCGGCAACTGTCCATCTGCGATGCTGAATCATGCCTCGGCAGAGGCTCTCTGGAATGTCCCAACTGGGGCTACCCCCGGCCGCTCGGCTGCTCGGAATGCGAGCTTATGTGCACGTCCAGCTATCCCCATTCTTGGGATCCAAGCCTCCACCCTTGTAGGTGTTCCGGAGCGGGTACCTGCAATGCCGACGCTGGAAATCCACGCCCAACGCCTCAGTGTCGTTGACAAACTTGGTCCCCGTGATGGTCTCGGGTGCCACCCCGGCCTCGACCCAGTCCACGACGGCGGCGAGAACGTTGTGCGCCGCGTCAAAGGGCAGGTCGTGGGCGACGGCGGCGCTGCCCCCGCCGCCCTGGCCGATGAGCCACGCGCCGGGCCCCGTCGTGCAGTGGTTCATTCCAGAAATGCGGAAGAAGCGGGCGAACTCGTCCATCCCGGCCCGGTCCAGCCCCATGCCCCGGGACAGACGGTCGTAGAAGATGGGCGTGTGGAAGCTCGTGATCTGCTGGTCCTGCTGGCCGTGGTACATCAGGAGCTTCCCGCCCCTGTTCTTGAACGCCGAGAGGTCGTCCGGGTTCGTCCTGATGTCGCCCGGGTTCTTCTGGTCGGCCGAGGCGGCGTCCCTGTCGAGATTGAAGGTCGCCGCGTCCCAGCCCGGGTCGTTGTAGACGGCGTAGCGGAACCAGTTCTGGGAGAGCGCCCAGGGCCTGCCGCTGTACAGCCCGTCCGCCGTGACGAGCTCGCTCCCCGGATTCATGCCCGGCCAGAACAGGTTTCCTTGGGCATCTTTGGTGGGGCTGAAGATGCTTCTCACGATTTCGACTTGCTTGCCCGAAAGACAGTCGGTGCCGTCGGCGGCGGCAGAATCGTCCTGGCACAGCAGAGTCCCCGGGTCGAACTGGCACAGGGCCGGGTCCTCGATGATGCCGTCCTCTACGCCGTCGATCTTGTCGCACTGCCGGAGCACCTCGTCGTGTATCGTGGTTTTCCACACCTCGGGGTAATGAAGTCCTCAGAGCCCACGGCCCCCGTCCGGGGCAGGAAGCTGGCCCTGAAGGAGTAGAGGTTGTTGAAGTCGACGGCCGGGGCGCCGGCCACGATGCCGTCAAAGTCTCCCGGGAACATGTCTGCGGCCTTGATGCCTTGCCGCCCGCCCAGGGAACACCCCAGAAAGTACGAGCGTGATGCCGCGCGGCTATACAACGGCCGCGAGAGCTGCTTGCCCGCGATAACCCCTACGTGTATCCTGCGTATCGGCATGTCAGCACAGGCTATCATATTAAGCGGTCGTTTCTGTTATGTAACACGCACGCCCGCCAAGAGAAGTCAATCACCACGTCCTCGTTGTCTAGGAACTGAACCCCGGTGGTTCCCGCGTGCCCGTTGTTCGTACCCGCAACCGCGAACCCATTGGCTGTGGCGTACGCCATATCTTCGTAGTGGATACCTGGCCGGATGGACCATCTATAGTTAGAAAAGGTGTGATTGACGTCTCAATCGTGAATCACGAAGCCACTCACAACCATCCAACCCCCCGCCCGCGACTGTGACCAAGCGGCCGTTCCAGTCCTCGGGGAGCCACACCTCAGCAGCGACTTCTGACCTGGCCGAGGTCGTGATGTTCATGGCGACCCGGCACAAGTCCGCCCTGACGACCTGGCTGGCCCTGTTGCAGGACGCATCATGCTCCGGGAAGGAGAGGTTCGTGCCGGACGTGACGAATTCCAGGGTTTTCACGGTAGAGTTCGCCACCGCCGCCTCGGGAGCGAGAGCGAGGCAGTCATCACGGAATGCCGCGAACGCCCGCCCGCCGCCCAGCCCGAGGAGGAAGACGGAGGCCACGAACATTGTTTGCCCGCGCAGACAGCGGCAAATCTTCAAGATAGGTCCAGCAGCGCTTTGAGCTTTCGCCTTTCGCCTTTCGAAGCCAAAAGGTCAAGGGAGAGTGTGTCAACTCGGAAAGCCAGAGCGTCCCGCCGTCGGCGCGCGTGGCCGATCTTGGATCATTATCGGTGCAACCATTACCCCGCTCCCTGTCGTTCCCCGCGGGGGCCGTTGGACAATTCCAGATTAACCTTAGTTACTTAAACTTAAATTAGACTAGTGAATTGTGCTAGAGCACATCTGACTCGGAACCGACGATGGAGTCAAGGAGCGTTTTGAGCCACTGCGCTACCGGCCCCAATCGTTCTTTACGCATCGCCCATCATCGTTGAACAGAAACTGCCGGTTTCCTTTCTCAGCACTGCCTCAAACTCTCAGGATTATCCCCTTGGTATTGCTGCGTATATTGTCTGCCTTCAGCCCTCGCCCCGGCAGACGCCGATCAATCCGTCGACAGCTGCCGGCGCCGCCTAGCGAATTGCCGAGTTTCGCCTCCTCAGTTCATCCCATTCTTGGCGCCTGTGAGCCCCGAGTCATGATCCCAGCCGAGTCAGTAGATGGCCTGATATCCAGACATATACGGCAAGGCGTTGAAGTGTAAATAGGTAGCAACCTTGACTAAGTGAACAGTCCCCAAGCCTTCAGGGTCATGTGTTCGTGTCAGCAACCCGAGGACGAGTCGACGACCGTCGCGACGAACCGGAATGCCGGCCGGCAACTACCGCGCGCCCTTGCGTTTGGCCCCAGGACACATTCGTTGTTGTTGAGGAATGTACAGCGTGATCAATTTACCGTCCGCGTCAGGGGCCTCTTTGGCTGCTCGTTTATTGATCGCAGCTTTGCCTCTAATACTCAGAGTACCTATTCTCATTCCTCCATCTGGACAGTTCAGGACCCAGTCCCTCTTCCTCGAGCCTACTGAGGTCGTTTCTCCACTCCGGGAAACCCCCATGGCCCTCGAAATTGGCAATCAAATCGCCGGGCTTGCGGCCAACCGAGTCCTCGAGCGAGACGTCCGCGCCAGCCTCCAGAAGTGTGTACAACGTCTTTCTCCAATTACTGAACCAGAACTTGACCTTATATCGGCCCAGGCGGCTGTTGGCGATGCCCCGCATTAGGGAATGCAAGGCCGTCTGTTGGTCGATGTTTCGGCTGTTGATGTCGGCCTTTCCATCCTGCAACAGCAGCCTTGCAGTTTCGTAGTAGCCCTTGTACGAGGCCAGATGGAGTGGCGTCTTACCTTCAACATCCCGAGCGTCGACTGTGACTCCAACGTGGCCCAGAAGCATCTTGACGCAATCACGCTGTCCCCTTTCTGCGATTCGATGGAGCGGCGTGCGCTCTCTGTAGTCTCGGGCGTTGATGTCAACGTCTTTTACCGCCATTAGTAATTCCACGATTTCTTCAGACTCGGCAAAGTGCAGCGGCGTTAGGCCGCCATGTTCTTTGCTAGTGGACAAGTCAACAAGATTCCATCGTGGGTCGAGGAGCTCTTTCAGCATCTTCGGGCGTCCGTAGCCGGCTGCGAGATGGAACGACGTGTTCTTCTGCTTGGCGCGTGCTCTTGCGACGGCCGGCCCGTGGGGGCTCTGTAGGATGACGCGAAGGGATTCAACGGACGCCAACGTTTCACGCTCCATATCTGCGTCTCGGATAATGCTGTGAAGGACAGAATAGCCGTCATCGTCCGTTGCCTTGGCGTCTGCCCCGTGTTCGATGAGTAACTCGATCAACTCTGGCTTGCAGTATTTCACTGCCCTTTGGAGTGGTGGCTGTACGTAATGTGGACCATTTACTTTTGCACCGGATCTCAGGAGTAACCGAATCATTTCGAGGGGTGCGTACTCGCAAGCAAGTGTGAGTGGCGCCCGATCCCCTCCATCACATGACCGAGTTTTGGTTTCGCGACCATTGACTTCTGTCCCTCTTTCAACCAAATACTTGGCGACTTGGATGTGGCCCTTGGCGATAGCAAGGGCCAGAGGGGACTCGAGGTCTTTGGCTCGCCGACTCCGGCGCAATAGGCCCCGGTCTAGAAGCTTTCGCCGGGGATGAGGAAAGGCAACATGAAGTCGAGGCCCACGAAGCAGGCCATCTCCAGAAGATTCTTCTTTGCTGAAGTTAGAGAAGATTCTATCAGGATAATCCAACGTTATAAGTTCCCATCGCATCCAGGCTTCTCGCGCGGGGGAGTCTTTCCGGAAAAACTCATCATGTTGTTGGATTACCCGGTCCTGCTCTGCTGAATCTCCCACGTTGCGCAAATGCTCATGCCAAAACCTTGAAGCGTACAAGAGAAGCCCGTTTTCCTCGAATATTATTTGGGAAAACTTATTTAGCCCCATCTTGCCTCCCCGAGAAAGCTCTTCGTTTTGTCGGGTTTCCCTCTGGAGACGCCCTAGGCACTTGGATGCCAGTACGGAGTGCTCCTGTTTGGGATCCAGGGGGGCTAGCCATGTGGTCGGGTTCTTCGCCTGCGGGATCGGCATCTCGATGAGAAAGTCTTTGGCACTCTGGTGGACCAGCTCAAGCACGTCGGTATCGCGCTGCGTCCTCGGGATAAACGATGCCTTCTCAGACCCAAGGAGTGATGGCCGGTCGAGGAATACAGCTGGCCAGGAAGAATTCTCATTTCTGACCAACGTGACGAAGCTCCCACAGTAAGCAACATAGCTCCTGGCTGCATCGATGGCGTGCAAAGGTCCGGGGGCGGGTGTTTCGGTCTCCAGAGCGGCAGCCAGCTCCCATAATTCCAGCGGCCGTTGGGCAAATGTGCACCAGCGCAGTATCGTCCGAACGATGCTACGTCGGCTGTTTTCCACCTGGTTGAGCATTCTGGCGTACATGTTGTCGAGCCCTTTTGGGAGCTGTTCGAGGCATCTCTCGACCTCCGTGGCCTCCTTGTTGCGGAGCTCCTTGACAACGAAGCTGACCCAGATGAAAGTGCCGTTGGACCTTTCCCTGAGCGTGTTCTTGATCCTCTCGACAAGTGCGTCAGAAAACTGGTTCGTCATTTCCGACTGCAGCTCCTCGACGCTTTTGACAATGTACGCCTCGAGACCGGAACGGACCTCGTCCTTGTGATCGGGGTCGAGACGGATCCGCGGTATCCGTCCCAAAGCGACTGGTAGACACTTGGGGTAGTCGCGGCTGACAATGATGACGCTGACGCGGGGGCGGTTTGCGGAACAGATTTGATCTTTGTGAGGAATGTTTCGAGATCCTCTGCAGATTCACATTCATCGAGGCCGTCGACAACGCAAGACACCCGTCTGATACTAGAGTGATTGACCACGTCGATAAAAATGCTCCACAGGGACTCGAAAGATGACGGCTCGAACAGTCCGGCACCCTGGACCTTGTAACTGGGCAGGATGTACTTGATGAGGTCCGGCGCGCGCTGCAGAAGCAGCGTGAGAAGGCCCCTGATGATGGCAGTAGGATGGTTCCTGCGGTTGTCCCTGTTGTCGCAGAAAAAGTACGCGGTGAGTTCCAGCCCCCGTTCCGACAATGGGGTTGCGGACTCTTCCAAGTGCGTGGCGAGGAAGATGGACAGCATCGTCTTCCCCAGCCCGGGCCCGCCCGTGATCCAGAGCAAGCTGCCGTCATCCTGCCTCCAGCGGGCAAACTCGTCGGTTTCAATGACCCAGTCGCAGGTTCCCTGAACAATCTGGCCTTTCCTCGTAACCAAACCAGCTCGGTCTGCGACCGGGTCTGTCAGGAACAGGGCGGCAAGGCATTGATCCTCATCGGAACCAGCAGACGCGGAGTTGAGCGCCATTGCATCAAGCTTTGACTCCACAGAGGAAAGTCCCGACCCGGTCATTGAGGCCCTGATTCCTTGCCTGTTAGCCACCTGGGATGGGACGTAAAGATACCCCATCTGCCTGCACTTACACTCCAAGGAGGAGGAGAGAGTTCAGTGACTGCTTTTCGCGCACCAGTGATTGCATGATCTTCATGATGCCATCTTCTTGGTCAAGGGTGCAGATGGCTCTCCATGTCTTCCGCAGAGTTCGCTCCTCGGGACTGAAGGACAGACTGCGCAACTGAGCCTCTAGCCTGCGCGTGAGAGCTTCACACCGAACGAGGATCCTCTCCGTCTCGTCCGAGTGCAGCTTGGCAGTGGACCGAATCTGCTCCGCAATACCGTTGAGGGTCTCGAGCTCCTCGAGCCAAGCCGTGATTTGTTCGGGGCCATCTGCGACCTGAGAAACGACGGCGCGGATGAACCCGGCGACTTTACAGCCTTGCTCGAGAAACTGCCCAGCAGCGGCAACGGCGCCGACAACCTCGAAGCCCGACATGGCGGCAGGGTTAGCATCGGCTGTGGCTGGCCGTCAGTGTGTGTTATCAGACCGGAATAACGGTTAGCAAATGGCGAAGCAATGATACGGGAATGCGACCAGGAAATGATTGACTGTAATAAAGAACAAAGAAAGAAACAGGCACAGGCATTGCCGAGGCAGGCGAGGGTGTTTAAATAATTACGAATGCTTATCTCGCATGGGCACTCGCACCAATTAGAACGGAATGCATAGATACATGCTGTTCTTTGCTCAACCTCAGCCTGCCAAGGCGCAGCAGCTCCTACGGCCCATTTGCACTGTCAGATCCGGAATAGCTGCCAGGAGGGTGTGTTACATGCTGTGTACTTCATGAGTACGGCTATTTGGCCGTATCTAACCTTGGTGAATCGACACTCGTACAGAAGTTATCGCCTTTGCCTCATAAAATGGGCCAACAGTTGCCCCATCTAGGGTTTCGTATACCTTCTTGGGACCGAGTATTGAGTTGTTCTTGGACCTGACTAGAAGAAGCTCGGCGTTGGAAGCTGACGGGGTCTTGAATCATGGCAGAGAGCGTGTTTTGTCACGTAACAAAACGACATTGTTAGTTACGGAGCAGTATTAAACGCTCATATATTCCGTGGCATGTTTTGTCCCATAGCCTGGTGAAAAGATAGACGACACAATCATCTAAGGTATACAAAACCGTGAGCTACGGTAGCGATTGCGGGTTCAGCGGGTTCAACGGTCGGTAGGCGAAGTTAAGCTGGCGGGTTCTTGAACCGTAGCAGAGAGCGTGTCTCGTCCCATAGCCAGTTGAAGAGACGGATGAGTTGATTATTGCCTGCTCGGGGAGTGGGGGTTATCAAACCGTGAGTTACGGCGGCTAGGCGAAGCCGAACACCAATGCAGGCCACCGAATTCGCGGCGGAGGGCGTGTGGCGCGTAGTGCATACTTTACCACCAGTCGGTCTGGTGGAGTCTCATCTCGCCCTTCGTCGGATTCTTCAAGAGCCCAATGGCCTCGACAGTATCCATACTCGAGGAGGGCTGTGTCAAAAAGGTAATTGACATGTAGGAGAAAGAGAAGGATGCGTGGTGTGCCGGAGAGGCCTTGCGACGCCGCGCTACAGTCGGCGACGAGCTTGCGGGTCGTCAGACATGTGTCTAGTTCCAATGAGGTATTACGGATACTGCCAAGTCACAAATCACTGGTCAAGGCGAGGTAACAGATAAACGTCTGACGAGAAACCGCCTGCTCGAACCATTTCATTCACGTCGTCAAATTAGCCAACATCTATACATGTTGCCCTCGGACACACCGTCACACACACACACACCCACTCAGTAGACGTTGTGCTCGCCGTGGGAGCAGCTCTTGGCGTGCTCGGCCTGCTCGGCGGCGAGGGCCCACTTCTGGAACTCGCGGCGGATGGCGTCGCGGCTGCGGCGGGCGGGGGTGGTGGTGGCGCGGCGGGGCAGGGCGGCGGGGAGGTCGCTGGCGAAGTCGGCGGCGACGCGGGCGGCGGCCTTTGCGTTAATGGTGAGGGCGTCCCAGTTGATGTTGTCGAGGGTGTCGCAGGCGAGGTGGTAGCAGGGGTCGGTCGGTGCGCCGGCGCCGGTGAAGATGCCGGAGGAGGGGATGCCGAGCTGGAGGAAGCCGACGTAGTCGGAGCTGGAGCCGAAGCCGCCGAAGGCGGCGGGCTTGCCCTGGGCGGCGATGTAGTCGAAGAGGGGCTGGGCGCCAAAGACGTCGCCCTCGTTGTCGCCGCGGTAGACGTTGTAGACGGGGTTGATGGAGCCGATCATGTCGTAGTTCCAGTAGAAGCGGATGGCGTCGGCCTCGGCCGCGGACAGCTGGGCGGTGTAGTAGAGGGAGCCGACGAGGCCGCTCTCCTCGGCGCCCCACCAGATGAAGCGGACCTTGTTCTTGAAGCCGGTGTACTTGGTGAAGGAGCCGGCGATCTCGAGGAGGGCCGAGGTGCCGCTGCCGTCGTCGTTGACACCGGGGCCGGCCTGGACGCCGTCGAGGTGGGCCCCGAGGACGACAACGTTGTTGGGGTCGCCCTCCTTGGTCTCGGAGATGATGTTCCAGGTTTCGCGCTCATCCCAGACGGCATCGACCAGGAGGTTGACCTCCAAGGTCTCGCCGGCTGCGAGGCGGGTTCTCCAGGCCTCGGCGTCCTCGAGGGGGATGAGACCGACGGGCACCAGCAGGCCCAGGTTCTCGGCACTGAGCGTGGCGGAGCTGATGTCCTTGCCGGGAGTCTGGTTGTAGAGGATGACACCGACGGCACCGTGGGCCTTGGCGAGCTTGAGCTTGTCGGAGATGGCACAGACGCCGCGCTTCACGAGGGCAAGCTTGCCGGTGGCGTCAATGCCCTCCCACTGGTCGGCGAAGCAGCCAGAGCCTGTGCGCACGGGGGAGGTCAGTCGGAGGGCAACTGAAGCGAAATTGCACTACGGAATTGCTTACCTCGGGCATCATCGACGGGGGTGTCGATGAGCGGGGCGGTGTTGCCGCCGGGGAGCGCAGTCGGGTGGTTGTACTGGAGGGCGACGACATAGACGTCCTCGCCGTCGGGGCCGGTGACCTTGAGCTCGCGGGTCTGTGCGAAGGTGTGGTTGAAGTACTGGATCTTGGTGTCGAGCTGCTTCTGGAAGCGATCCTGGACGCGCTCGAGGATGTAGTCGGACGAGGCCTTGTAGCCGGGCAGGCCGAAGGCGCGGTTGCCGCCGTTGTCGCGGGCGATCTTGTTGAGGTTCCAGAGGTTACGCTCCAGCCTGGGGGGGAGAGAGAAGGACATTAGCATCGGTGATACGTCGTCCAAGTTTGAGAGGTGCAACCCACTCGGTGGTCAGGATGTCGGCCTCGACCTTGTCGGCGGTGAGGGGGTCCGTCGCGAGGGATTGCAGCGCGCACAGAGCCGCGGCGAGGGCGGCGGCGGTCTTCATTATGGGCGGGCTCGCAAGCACGAAGGGGACAGACTCGACAAAAGCTTCAATGGATCCAAGCGAACAGACTGATCGGCGAAGACAACAGACTTTGGGGGAGGGGCGGCGCGGCCGGGTCGTTTATATACCATATCGGACGGGCTCGTGCCGCCACTGGGCGGCGCGGAGAGAGAATTGCGCGATAAGACGAAAGGCAGCGGGTGACAACGTTGGCATGGGCAATGGGACGGGTTGGGGGCTTGGCTCGGGTGGTGGCATGATAACAATCTACAGTCCCTGTCTCTGCAAGGACCTAGTGTAGGTGGTGTATCGGTCGGTAGTGTATCACCATCTGCCATGTCGAAGGTTAGACTGCCTGGTTCGCTCTTGGGATCCCTAGCCGTCGGGCGTACTGAGGCACCGGTGCAGCGGCGAGCGATGCTGTCTCGGGCAGGTGAGGGACGCGGGATGTTCTTGGTATTCTTGGCAGAATCATTTTTTTTTTCCCTGAGCCGAGAGGATGGCGGCGAATGTTGGTCTGGCAATGCTTGGGTTTCTTTGGCGGTGCCGACCATGAATGTGAGCAGGTCGACGAATGGCGACAGACGTGGAAATGCGACGTGCTCTCGGCCATCCGGGGCGGGTCCTTTCCCTGTGGATCATTGATGCTTCATCGGGCAGGTGCCAAGCCTTATTTGAGGGGATCTGTGGAGACGGGCGGGGTACGTACCTCGTCAAGTGGCTGAGAGAACAAGCCGCCTCCACGGCCTCCTAATCGGAATTAAGTTGGCTGGCCGCTCAGTTCCTTGCGCAACGCCATCACCCATCCGTGCCCTCGACCCGTCCCGTCTTCGGCGGATGAAGACGGCCTCGAGGAAAACCCCTCGCACAAACCCTCTGTTAGACTCTCGTGTAGGTACGTGTGTGTGAGTGTGCCTGCATGCTGCGACTCCAACGTTGCATCACACCAGCCGTGGCCGAGGGACCATCGGCCGTGTGCGTCCGTAGCTTTTGGACAGTGCGTGAGCGCGGGAGAGGATTGCGCAACCTTGCAAGCAAAGAAAAGGGTTCGTCCAATGTTTGACAAACAAACCATTACGGTCCAGCCACCCCGCCCCCTCCCGCATCCGATGGCATACGTAGTAGGAGATCCGGCCCGACGAGAAGCGACAACCCCGACCGCGTCCCCGAGATTGCCTTATCAATCCGCTCTTGTTCCTGCTCACACTACGTATATCCATCCGCATCTTGATTGCCACAGCTTGCTTCTACATCGGCCAGGGCCGGCCAAGAGGACGAGAAAGGCATGTGGCGGTCGGGGAACCCGGTCCTGACCGTCTTGGCTGCCCCCATCGTGCAGTCTCACAGTCTCGGCGAGGACGCCATCATGATACGATGGGTGGCGCAATGTTCCTCGTCTTGACACCCCTCCCCTCGCCGCGTCGGACTGGCAAGCCGGTCCGCCCAACCTTTGGACGGTCGGTAGTCACCGCGAACTGCGCGAGGCTTTACTCTGGCATATCACGAAGAGTCCTCCAAGTGAACATTACAACTATACCCCCCGAGAAAAACCCCCCAATTTTCGAGAGCTCAACGAACCTCGTCAACAAGCCGAAGCAATTCGGCTGTTTAACCCCGACTGCTGAGTCTCGTTGTCCGGAGGATTAGTGAAACGCCCGCATTTGGACCATTCCGTCGAAAGCCAAGCACATCCACACCCCAACAACCCCCACGGACCTCGGACGTCTTCGGTAGATTCCGATGGCGAGACTCTACGAAAAGCATCCAAAATTTGGGATAAGCTTTCCACGGCATAAACAGACAGGGAGCTGCCCGGGATGGCCTGCATTCGCCAGTATCCGAGTCCCGACTACCCGGGTCAACTTCTGCTGAAGGCGGGGGGGGGGGGGGGGGGGGGGGGAAGAACACCGATGGCTCGCCATGTGTTATGCGAGAACCTCTACGGCCTCTTTCACGTGTGTGTATTCTGCATTTCGTCCCGCGGGGGAGAGCGACCCCGCCGACCCTTCCTTCCCGCGACCCGGGTTGGCGGGGAAGGAGACTCCGGTCGGTTCCTGCTTCGTGTTGCTTTGCAGGTAGGCGGGCAGGCAGTTTAGTCTTGGGGGCCGTTATGCAAGGGCTCGTCTAGGGCTCCGCGAATGTAACACATCCTGCCGTGTGAGCATGGTTCCTTGCCGCATGGAGGTGTGATGTGTCCCCCGCCGCCGGTTCTGCGGCCGCTCATCTCTCGGATGTAGCTAGTCCAGGTAAGTTGAAAGCGTGTGGGTAATGCGAGGCCATCAAAGGGGCTGTGTTGGTATGTAGAGTCGTAAATCACGAGGCAACTTTCCCTTGACGTGCGCATCTGTGCTGTACCCACCGATAGATAGTCTGTTGCTCAGAACAACATTTGGCTAAACACGAGGGGAAAGCCCCCCTGATCAATCGTCATGAGGAAAACATGTAATTACCTCGTACCGTCACTACGACAGATATTTCACTATTTGCAGTCCCGCGACTTTTTGTTTATTCATGTCTCATTCGGTAATTATTTCCAACTAGCATATAGGTTTTCAACACCAACGACAAGTGGCCCCCCTCCCCCCATCCGGAGGATACCCAACAACGCTCCCCGCTCTATCAGATCAAGGAACCCCCGCCGCACGGCCCGTCGTGCAAGTGGCCCGTCAGCTCGGCAGCCTGCATGAGATGCATGGCCGTGTCGGCGGCCCACAGGCGCTTGGAGCGCGAGACGGGCGGGATGGTGTCCCAGCTCATCGAGTACGTCGCGACGCTGTGGGCGATGGCCTGCGCGTTGACGAGGTAGGCGTCGTGGTTGAGGTTGTCGATGTTGTCGCCCGCCTGGTGGTAGTTGGGGTCGTACGCGACCCCCGCCTGGCCCCCAAAGAGCGCCGCCTCGGCCTCCGTCTTGAGCGCCTCGGCCCCCGTGAAGACGCCCCCGGCCGGGATGCCGTTCTCGATGAAGCCCGCGTAGTCCGACCGCCCGTTGAACTCCGTCGGCACGTGCGGGAGGCCCCTTGACTCGTAAAACTGCTCAAACTGCTTCTTGATGACGTCCGACCCCGCCGGGCCCGAGAAGTTGAAGGCCTTGCCGTCGCCGTCGTAGATGGAGAACCTGTAGTTGGTGCTGGCAATCATGTCAAAGTTGAGGTACGCCCGCACCTTGAGGAGCTCCGATTCCGAGCTGTTGAGCTGCTTGACGTAAAAGTACGACCCCAGCTTGCCGTACTCCTCGGCGCCCCAAAAGGCAACGCGGACGGCGTTCTTGGTGCTGAACTGGCTAAGGGCCTTGGCGACCGTGAGGACGCCAACAGTGCCGGAGCCGTCATCGCTGGAAAGAAGAACGCGATTAGCCCGTCTCATTTACTTTGTCACTGTTGCTTTGACTTGTTTGTTCCCCAAGCAGAAGAACGCTCCAGAGAGGAAAAGAAAAAAAGGGGGGAGGAAAAAAAGAAAAGAAACTGCCCTGTAAACCAACTTACTTGATACCAGGGCCGGCGAAAACAGAGTCGGCGTGGCCCCCGATCATGAGCACGTTGTTGTGGTCCCCCCCTCTGGTTTCGGCAATGACGTTGTAGTTGGTGCGCTCCTCGTTGACGGAAACGAGGTTGAGGTCGACCCTGAGGTCCTGGCCGGCCTTGAGAGCGGCGAGGAAGGCATGGCCGTCGCCCTGAGTGACGCCCACGGACGGCGCGTTGGCGTCCGACTCCTCGCCAAAGGTGCCCATGAACGTGCGCTCCTCGTCGTTGTCGTTGTAGTGGATGACGGCGACGGCGCCGGCCGCCTTGGCGAGGGAGGCCTTGACGGACAGGACGCAGTTGCCCCTCTCGACGAGGGCGACGGCGCCGGCGACGGCGGCGGAAAAGTCCCGGGCCTCGCAGCCCGAGTTGGCGACGGCGACGAGGGGCGCGCCGCTGACGTTGCCGGCCGGGGTGTAGGTGATGGGGCGGAACTTGACCTCGGCGCCCCTGACGGCGAGGGTGCCCTTGGCGCCGGCGAAGCTCTCGGTGAAGGGCTGCTTGCGCACGTCGTAGTAGTCGAGCTTCTGCAGCTCGTCGACCAGCCAGTCGACCGTGGCGTTGTGGCCGCCGCCGCCAAAGGCGCGGTTCCCGCCATGGCCGTCGGCGATGTCCTGCAGCTTCTGCGAGCCGGCGAGCAGGTCCTGCAGGGTGACGAGCGCCTGGAGCTTGTCCGACTCGACAAAGGGCTTGCTGCCGTTGACGGCGCCGGCCACGGCCGGCAAAGCCATGGCGAGAGCGGCGGTTCTCATTGCGGGCTTTTTCTTGTGCTAGTCTCGGCCTCGAAAAGAAGGAAGGAGAAAACGAAGGAGACGCTGGAGAATCGGGTTGGAAAAGACGCTACCGCGAGGGCGACAGGAGGGCAAAAGGAGTCGACGGGCAATGGGAGAGCGACTGAGAGGAGTGAAGTCACTCCTCCTCCCGTAAACGATAGTCAGCGACTGGCCGTAGAGGCCATGTTTAATACACAGTGACGGCAACCACATGCGGTTTCGTCGCGAAAAAAGAATCTTGGCAAGACGAAAACTCAGGAAGATGTCGTTGCCGGTCGTCATGTCTCGGAATCTTGGCGCTTTGGAAGGTATGGAAGGCGAGGGCCCCCAGCTGCCCGAGCCGTGGCCCCGGTTACTAAGTGGGTGAAGGAGCACGCGAAGCCAGATAAGTGGGGTCTGTGGCACGGGTCGCTTTTCGAGATGGAGGTACGTACCTTGTTCGCCACGAACGCGGGGTAGGGGCGGAAGTGCCGGTACTGGCCAATCATGTCGCTGAGAAACATCTTATATAAGCCTTCGCGATGATGTATCCGCACTCGTCGCTCAGGTGCACAATATCAACCATGCCCAGTCGCAAAAACACACAAGTATCGTTGTCTTTACTCAACATAACCCAACGTCTTGGAAGAAATGCTCCAACAGGTATTCGTGAGTCTAGGTACCCTATCTGCCGAGTTTGTAAGTAACAGTCACAGACACGTGTACGTAGCAGAGGGCCAAGAAGAGCACCTTTGGAGAAGCCAGCCAGGAAGGGCAAATACTCTCTCTCTACCTGCCCGATCCAGGAACGGTCGCAAGTGCCAAGCGGAGGCCCAGTAAGCTTATTTCTTGGCGGTACGTATCCAACACCCCCCTCCAACGGTGATTGACTCTCCGATAGGCCAATGGCAACACAAACTTTTCACGATTCGTGCCGTGACCGATCCGATCCCCCCTGGTGTGAGCAGTCATTACGGACACAACGTAGGAGTACTAAACGAACATCTCGCTTGGGGTAGAACCCATCCATCCCATCCCACATCCACCCGAGGCCTTTGGTCTGAAGTCTTTGTTCGTATCTCGACTATCCCTTTGTCTCTAATTTTGTCACCTCGTCGTCGGATCGAAACACGGGGGTTTCCTTGCCATCAGTCCATAGCTGGGGTTTCATAACCGGGCATGTCCCATCGCTGATCCGACACTTGTCAACACGCAACGTCACTCATGGTGACTACTCGATTACGTTGTTGCTATTTTTTCGCTTTTGTCAAAGCCCGTCGGAAATATCATTGGGCACTCGCTTCCGGCAAAGGACTTCTCCCGCTCGTCGCACACGGAATGCCCTCGCAGCCGTCAGTCCACACACCCCTCTGCCGCCGTTCGGCTTCGCGGCTCCGTTAGCCTTTGGCAGTAGATATGCCTGACGCAAATCCAGCGTCTTCCTTGTCCGTCTCCGCCTCCCTTTGTTTGATAAGCTTAAAATCCTAGGGGGGGGGGGGCCTTTTGCGTGCCCACGCGGGACCAAAACTCAAAACCAGCCGTACTTCACTCGCTACTGCTCAACCAAAGTGACAAGACGCCACCAGGATAGATCCGTTTTCTAGTTTGCCGAGTTACTACGCGCGCTCGGCGTGAAACGATGGCTACTTCCGCAGCGTCGATGACACACCGCACCATCACGGCATCTTCAACACCAGCCAACCCTCCGTCTCGTGCTTTTCGCCGCCCTAGCTCGCGGGTCTGACCAGCTTGACCCGTGCTCTCCCTTCAGGCTCCCTCACCGCTCTCTCACCGAGGGCCGCCGCACTCCCCGTGCCCGGCGTTTCGAGCACACCGTTGTTGGGCCCGAACTCGTCCTTCCACTAAACTTCCCACAACCCCCCCGCGGCAAGACTATGGAGACCGGCAGCCTGCAGCGACGGTGCTCACGTCAATGTCTTGTTCGTTCTTGGCAGGCTTCAACAGGAGGCCGAAGAGCCGCGCGGCGATCCGGTGCGCCACGAATGCCGAGGAATCCAGCAATGACAGAACCCCCCTAGGGTCCGTACTGACGGGTTCTTGAAAGGATGCCAAGATTCCAAGCTCAGACGAACCCTCCGTGTTGACAGCCGTCTTGTCGCCGTCAAAAATTGAAAAGCCCCCTCCGCCCAGCGGTTCTCTTTGCAGGTGACCCTGTATGCGGTGCCTCTCAGAGGCTTTGGGCTTCAATGACCGATCATGAGCTGGAGGTCGCTAACGAACGCCGGCGGGGTGGGCCGGAGTAAAATGCAACGTCTTCATGGCCGTCTCAGCCGTAATTCCTGAGCTTGGCGTCCAACCGCTTGGGAGACGTGTTGTTGGCCCGGCCGGCCGTCACCCGCGCCCAGCCACCATCCAGGCAGGACGCCCGTGATGGATTTCAACGGGAGAGAATTGCAAGAGAAATCTTCCATGTATCACCTTCCCTCCGGGCGAAGCAACTCACAGATGTTTGCGAGCGTCTCCTTCAGGCTTGGGGTGGCGTGAAGCACGTTGACGGCGGCGACAAGATCGTACGACCTGCCCTCGAACCCCTGACCGAGGGGGTCCTTGGAGACGTCGAGCGCCCTGAATGACATGCTGGGGCCCCTCCTCGAAAGCCCTACTCTGCCGCGGCGAAGAAACACGCAGAGATGTACGTGCAGGTATACTCCGATTACAATGACGCGCCTGTCGGGCCACATGCCCGCTTGAATCCCATAGAAACGGGGACTGGGTTTCGAATGACCGAGAGGCCAGAACAGCGGCTCTCTGTCGGTGATGTTTGTCGAGTTGCACCCTTCTGTCCGGATACCATTCGGGATAAGTGCTTCAAGAGACTCGACCCCCACCCCCCGTTGAAGAACGGCCCGAGGTTGTCGAGCATGACGTCGGCAGACGAGAACGGTCCCATCTGACTTGCGCTTGCAAAAGAGGAGCCAATACTGGCGGTGTCGGTCGGAATCTCTTGCCTCTTAGGCCAATAGTGCTTGTGAGATGCGTATGCGCAGTCTCGACTCCTTTCAGGCTCTGCAGAGCCTTCTTGATGCATGGCAAGGCAACCTCATTGGCGGGCTGGAGGCCACCCTGTTCTGGACGCGGCTCGGTGGGATCCGACGCTTTCGAAAAGTCGGCGGCAGGCTGCCAGGAGCCTCGCGCGCCAGCATGAGGGTCTGCATCCTCAAAGTCGTCATCCTAAGGGGGGGGGGGCTCACCTCGACCCCCTTTGAAGGCGAAAGAGACCAACCGCCCGAGGCAGCTCAGACTTGGCTTCTCCGGGGCTGCGGTCGTTGCATTCCAGGCGCCGGACCTGATGGTCTCAACGCGCCGCCGGCGAGAGCAAGAGGACACGCAATGAGACAAACAGGAACGGGGGAATGTGTCAAAAGTGGCCAGCATACGTGTACGGATGAGGGACGAGTACTGCCATTTGGCCGTGGGCGACTTGATATTTGGCTGCATTGCCACACAGCCGCAACAGGCCTTGCTGTGCCCCTCGCAGAGGTACCACCAGCTGATGCTTCTGGCAAAATGCTTTCCAATTTTCAAGCAGGTCACGCAGCGCTCATATCTGACATGATGCTCGGCGATAGTCTTGAGGACCAATCCCCAGCCTCTCTGCAACCGAAGCCTGTCATTGGACGTAATACGCACTCTGCTTGGTCCTCCAAACATGCAGCCCAGACACCACCGTTGGTAGTCGAGACACCTACCGGTGCCACCAGTCCCCAACGACGAGCGCGCAAGTGGCCGTCTCCTCACGGCCAAACAGGCAAAAAGCACTCTGGGTGCGGTTTGTCACGACGGCATGTATTCCTGATAGAAATGTACCCTTGGCCCTTTTCCTCCCCTCCTCTTCACAAAAGCAACATCTCACCGCTTATGCAGACCATGATGGAGAGGGCATGTACACCAGCCACCATCAGCCCCTGGTTTTGATTCTATTCGTAGTCCAGAGCCCGCGGAAGACGGATCACCATGCCGTCGCTCGCTTTCAGCCGAGTCTAGCCCGATGCTCCAATGTCTCAAATTCCACAGACAACCCCCCCACTCCTTGTCTCAAGCTGTGGCTTTCGTCTCAAGTAGGCTTCTGTCCGCTCCAAAAGTGCATCATGCCGTAGGCATGCACGCTGGGGTCCCTCATCGCGTTGCGGCACTGCGCGAACAAGACCTCCATCTCCGTCTTGCTCCACCCCAGCATGTCAAAGTGGATCGCGCCGACGGCCGGGAAGAACTCCTCGCACGCCGTGCGGTAGTACATGCCGATCAGCCGCATGGTCCTGGCATTGAGGAGTCGGTTAGCGTCGCGGGGCGGGAAAGACTCGGGCCCCCGTGCACGGCGAGGATATTCGCACGAACTACTCACTTGTCCCTCGGCCACGTCCCGTAGGGCAGCTTCACCGTGTGGTGCTGGATGTTGACGAAGCCGGCCTCCTCCAGGTACTGGCGCCCGAAGACGGCGGCGTGGGAGTTTGTGCCAAACTTTGCAAACGCCTCGACGAGGTAGTTTGTGAAGCGCACGAGGGGCCAGTCGGGCGGCAGGGTCCCGTCGTCGCAGTGCACCTGCCCGTCGACGTCCTGGAGCTCGACCCAGCCGCCGGGCCTCATGTGTCTTGAATCTACCCGTCAGTGTGACATGCCCAGGGGCTGGTGGAAGGGGGTCGGACAAAAGGAAGCCCCTACTCGTAAGCGCTCCGCAAGAGGTTGACGGGCGATTTGAGCACCGGCACCATGTTGCGGAGGTGCACGAAATCAAAGTTTGGGCCGTTCAGCCATGTGTCTTCGACGTCGTCGACGAGGAACTTGACGTTCGGCGGCACCCAGACGGGCTGGATGGGGCTCAAGTCGAGCCCCTGGATCTCGGCGCTCGGAAACAAGTCACCCACTGCGGTCCCTTTTCGTCAGCCGGCGTGTCCGTCGATTCCCCCCCCCCCCCCCCCACCCGGGGCGAGCGCCCTCGCCGTATCTATGTACCAACGGGCCCGGACTCACTCTCGATGGCCCAGATGCCAGTGCCGGTTCCCAAGTCAATGATCTTCTGCGGGCTGTCGCCGATCGGAGCAAAGTACAGCCGCCCGTCTGTGGCCTCCAGCATCATGGCGTGCAGCATGTCCTCGCGGTTTTGCTCGGTCTCGTCGTTGGGTATCGGGTACCGCCCGTGGCGGAACTTGTGGTAGCGTCTGCCATTCTTGAAGCTGTGCTCGTAGACGCTCGAGTTCACCGTCGTCGAATCGGTCCCGTCGTCGGCTATCGACCCCTCGTCGAAAACGCTCGGCGTGAACTCGCCCTCGTCGTCGAACCCGCCGGCTTCGAGTGCGTCCCCGGCAGGCGCCTCTTCGGAAAGGCCGCCAGTGCCGGGAGCCGGGTCCGGGACCGCCTCGGCAGCTCGGTCCGTCGATGCCGCCGCCGCTTCTGTATTAGATGTCGCCGCTGGCGTCTGCGCGTCGCTGGAGCCGGCGGTCGTCGGCGGTGCGTTTTCGCGGGCTATGGCGTCACTGTCAGTGCACGCATAGCCGTGCTGCTTCAAGATTCCAAAGTTCCCGTTGCTTATGTCACCATAGGGAGGGGGGGTCTCCAGCAACATTCGTATGACAAGGTCACTCGGACGAGGATAAGGTTCGGCTCACCGTCTGCGCTGCCCCCCTGGGGGCTGACCGGACGACTCCCGCTTCGGCTCCCGTGCTCGCTTCCCGTGCTCATTGTCACGGTCCAATGTGATTCGGCAAAAGCGTATGCGACTCGCAAGGATATCTCTGGGAAGCCCGCAGATCGAAAAAAAAAAAAAAAAAAGGTCCAGAGATGGCGTGCGATATCGTTCAAGGAGTGACTGGCTGACGCAGAGAGAGATTTTTTTTTGTCGCTCCTCTTTGCGATTGCGCGCCGCGATCTAGGAATCACTCCTCCAACGAGGGTAAGCCAAGGACCTGGCTGCCTGTCGTTTGTCAAACTCTATTTTGAGTCAGGCGTGCGGAGGTGGCGTTCGTGCTAACCAGGGAGGGATGTCTTTAGTGTACTGAAGTTATCCCTGAGCGGCAAGCGTGAAGGAGCAATACCAGCCTGGGGCGGTTTAGGGCAAGTTGATGGAAGAGAAATCGGGCTGATCGTGGGAGAGACAGAGAGGGGGAGAGGTCGATGGGGGAGACGAGTTGGGGGGGGGGGGGGGGTTAGGGTTGGGCGAGAAAAGAACAGAGAAGCCAATGTTATAGCTCGATCATGACGCTGATTGAGGGCGACACCTGGATCCCATGGACACGCCGCCCTAAGACATGATGTGTTCTGGGCGGGCTAGTTCGCGGAAGAGCGCGCGCCACCGGACTCGCAATGGCCAAGAACGGTAACTGTGTCGTGGAGGTCAGTTCTCGCAACGGATGCGCCATGCACAAGGCCGTCGTCTGGTTGCAGCGACGAAGGCAGACATTGGATGGCCCCTCGTCTGGACCGCAACTTGAGAGCCAGCCGATGGACAATTCCACTACCATTGGGCTAGTAATCAGTCTCCATGCTCCTCCTGCCGAGAAGCCTAGAAGCTTCTTCACCTGGTGCTGATGCTACAACGTTTATGGGACAGGGAGAGGGGGTTCGTCCTACGAATCCTAACGCTTGCTTGCCGCCCCTAGCTTAGATGGGGGAACGGTGTGGCACCCTTCCGATTCCTCGGATGTTGGGGTGGTTGGGTGTCTCATCTGCCGCTGCGGTCTATCATCGGGTGCCCGGTCGCCAGGTTGAACCAGGAAACGCCCAAAGCCCTATTCCTATTCGTACGTAGGTACCCAGCCCTGCCCCTGCGACTCGTGCGAGCGTGTGCTTGCACCCCCATGTGGCCAGCCATGCATGTATGTTTACTTGCGCGGCCTAGGCGTGACGTATCATTTGTCGACAAACTGCATCTCGCCATATTGGACCAGCGGTGGCGGGGCTGAAAAGAAGAAGAAAAGAAAGAGGGAAAAGCAAGCGGCCCCAGCATGGCCCTCGGACTATGACCCCCGATTGCTGTTGAACGGGAGGGAGTCTTGATTCCGTTTCACGTATGGCGCGGTATAAGAACTGGACACACTGAAGGTGGGCGGGTCTTTGAAAAAGAAATGTTGCGAAAAGCTAGCCCACGGCAAAAGTAACCCCCGTAGATAATTTCATCAGCCGAAGTAGCTATTAAGGGGCTTGAAAAAGAATACAATGTGCATATGTACAAAGTAGTCGAGCAGCGCCCCCCACACGCTGCGCGGTGACACCGGGAAACATCGGCTTGCCTCCGGCCGGCCAGTGTTTTCTTATTGTCTGACTCCAAAACGTCACCTGGTATTAATTTCATGCGACCCCCACACTGAGATGTTGCTTGCTGTTGGAAACGGAGTCCTAACGGGCAATGAGACGGAGGCCGCACCCGTCATACCCTGCCTGTAATACCCAAAAGTAGGTGGTTGCAGAACGCAACGCACTCAATAGCATCGCAATCGAAAAATAACAACAAACAACATAAATCAGGCATCGCGAACCTGCTGCAATTTTCCAACAGTCAAAGGCCTCCGAGACTCGCCGTTCTCTAGTCGCAAAAGGGCACCTGTCCCTGGTGCTAATTCAGGGGAACCGGAGCCGGCATTGGCCGAGAATTATACGAGCCGCCGAAAGTGATTGGGTACAACACGTCAGAAGGTCAACAGTATTTTGCTATTCCCGTGGCCGGGTGGGCTCGGAATGCTCGGAACACAGTAGCTTGACAAAGTTTAGAACGTCCGTTTTGTGTGCAATTGACTTCATCTACCAATATCAAAATGAATATCAAGACGCAGATACAACTGTTTATTCGAACGGATTTGTCTTCATCTCTGGATCACTCTTCGTACACATAACGCTGATATCGGCATCGCTTATCGTCATCATGCCTTTCTTCAAGCGCAACGAGAACATCTCCATTTTCTATCTCGAAGAAGGGCCGCAAGATGCCCCGGCCGTCTTGCTGATTCCCGGAATTACATGCGACCTTCACGATTGGAATTGGCAGGTTCCGTTCCTTCTTGAACAAGGCTTCCGGGTCATCACTCCGGACCCCCGGGGCCAAGGCCGCTCCTCCGCGCCGGCGCCCACGCCGGATATCAAATCGTACCCCGGTCCGAATGCGGACCCCTCCATTGTCGACTATTACCCCCAGTCCGCCGCAGAGGACTTCATCGCCCTCCTCCAGCATCTCGACGTCTCTTCCGCCATCGTCATCGCGCATTCCCTCGGCACCGCCGTCGCCTACCGCCTGGCCTCCGTGCGGCCGGATCTCGCGCGCGCAATGGTGATCCTCGACCCGCTGCACTCCATCCCCGCCGCAACGGCAGAAGAACACCTCAGCGATCCGTCAACGGTCCTGCCGAGCCTCGCGAGCCTCTTCGCCGAGGCAATGTACCCCCCCACAGTCCCCGCATGGCACAACGCGTGGATCCGCCGTCGCGCCATGCAGACCGACATGGGCCTGGTGCTGGCCCAGTGCTGGGCGTGTCTAGGAGACCCGAACGCCGTCGGGCGCCGCGAGGTGTCGGTTGCGCAGCACGACGGAAAGGTCAAGTGTCCCCGACTGACCCTCGGAAACAGCGATTTTTGGGTGGCGACGGAGCGCCACCATATGAGGCCAAGCAGCGAGCATGACGAGGTCCTGCTTGTTCGAGGCATGGGCCATTGGTTTTTTCAACATAAAAGCGACGAAGTCAATGGACATTTGAGGCGCTGGTTCGGAAAGGTTGGACTGCTTCCAGCCGAAAAGCTGGGCCAATAGACAAACGGCGCGTTTCCTGTATTATCTTGTAATTATAGACATGCACTAAAAGACTTCTCTTCTCATGAACTAGTCATGAATCGGTGGCATTCTGGATATGTTTATGACGAGTGGTTTATACGTGTTTAGATGCTTTTGTGAATTCTGATGACTGACCGCCTCCGAGTTACATCACAATCATTGATGCGACCATGATTGTGAGATGATGATGGCTGTCTTGTCCGTACGGGGGATAAATACAGCATTTTCCACAGGTCCTGGCCTTATATTTCGTCACGTAACCAAATACAACGTCGTTTATTACAGGGCAGTAACTAGCGCTTATATATCTCGTGAGATGCTTCACTGTTTCTGACCGGAAGCGGAAATCCAGCCGCCTGTTACCTTCATCGTTGGTTGTCGCCAAGGAGGCAATTGCGTCTTTGGTTCTGCGACACTCCATCCCAGGTTCCGTCGCGCTTCATGTTCGATAAACATAGCAAGACTTCACCAAAGGGTAAAGCACCAAGTTCATGCAAACTGTTTCGAGGAGAGAGCGATTGCTGCGTTTGTAGAGCCGTCCATCGTCTGTGTTGACTCTAGTATACTAGATCGTCGCTGAGTTCGGATCAGGGAGGAGCCTTAGCAGATTGAGAGATCTTGGGGGATACAATGCTGCTAGTCTGCGCACAACTGCACGTTGTAGCAGGCTGCACAGACACTCCGTGACCGCACCATAGTGTAAATGAGGAGACTAATGATGACGGTATATAAGCCCATCTATTCACCTCTCAGCTGTTGACGAGGTTCGAGTAGATCAAGATAAGCCTGACCAGATACGAAAACTAAAGTGAGTTCACCAATGACCTCACCCAGATACGTGATGGTAACCATGGTTACCACTGACCGACGAAGTCCATCACGCATAATGGCACTTGTAAGAATGTTGTTGCAATCCACACTGTGAAGAGTAGCGTATAGAATTGCAAGCAGGTTTGCCTGGTCGAAGCCTGGATTGCGTAGGATTAGAGTCAGCTGCTGAGGCATCATAGGCATGTAAATGTCAAGCCCAGAACGTACAGCGGTCGAAGATCGTAGTCCTTGAGACTATCCTTGGGGAGACGTGCAGTGATGGGCTCTCGATTGTGCACGCAGCTCTTCCTGAGGTCTTCCCGCAGCACTCTGCTGACCATGACGGCTTCCCTTTGATACCAATCAGCGACGGTTCGAGGAACGCAGTGTTCAGTACCTAGCTGGGGCTCAGTTTTCTATGAGCGGGCCACTTTTCCCAAGAAACCAACTCGCGGTCTCTCATGGCTCTGCCGGCATGAGGAGCCCAAAGATGCCAATCACGAATATTGGATTGAAGTCTCCGAGCTAGGAGGTGTCATTTACAGCACGCATACCCCTCAATATCTTACCATTAGGGAGTTCTGTATACGACAATGGCTATCACTTTTTGTGTCATTCTTATAGTTATCTTAGAAGAGTTGGGAAAAAGTGAAGATTTGACTCTTGTGACGTGCAACCCTTTTAACTGTCTATCTACGCCCCTATATAAATACAAGCCTAACTCTATCAATATTTAGACGTTTACCAAGCAATAACTTAATTTTAGAAGACTTTTGTATAGTAATTAATTAAGTAATACAACAAAATAATAGATAAAAAAGTATATTTAGTTTCTAGAAGCGTATCTAGCAGTGCTTCTTGTTAGAGGCGGGTGTAGTATAGAGTAAAGAAGTTAATAATTAGTAGCTAGGGGTTAATTATAATAGTTATTCTAATCTATTATTCCCTTCCCCTAAGATACCTTATAGTATTTTCCTTTTATTCTACTACTAGGCCTACGTTTATTTATTTTAGCGCCCCTACTAGTGCCCCACTAGGTACCCCCTTAGCCCCTTATTTTAGTCCCCAATATAATCCCCCCCTTAGAGGTCCTATCCTTAGGACCTCTAGTCCTACTAGTTATCCCTTACTACCCTACTAGTTCTATATATCTTAGAGGAGTCTAGGAACTCCTCTAGGCCTACTAGGCCTACGTTTATCTGTTCCAGCGCCCCCACCGGCGCCCCACTGGGTACCCCCTTGGCCCCTCGTTCCGGTCCCTGACATTTCTCACCAACATCTCCACAACAGGCATATTAAGACCAAATCTTGGGTTGTCCCGTCTTGCGCGACGTACTGGAGCTGTTGGGGGCCCAGAATATCTCGTCGTTGGCCTATTTGTTGTTCTCGTCGGATACCGATGTGAGGCTCCGGAAGGGTCTTGTCGACTGATCCCCTCTTCGGGACCAGTATACTGGCTTTTCGCAAATGAACCGTGGGCATCTAACACATAATATCTAAGCTATGCAGAATGAAATGTGAGGAGTCGGTTCACGAACCTCCAGCCGTGCCTCGCATGTCTAGGTTCTCCATGTTGTGAAGTGGCCAAGACGATTTGGGGTATGACCGCATGCTTTGTCGCCTGTTGAAACACCAGAGCCCCAAGAGCAGAAGCCCCAGAAACCCTGCAGCCGAGATACCTATGGCTGCTCCTACCTGTTTGTTGCTAAGTCCTCCAGCCGGCTTCGCAGGCGGGTCCAGAGGAAGTTCGCCGTGAAGCGTAGCTGTTGCTACCACAACTCCGGACGGCCGGACAAGAGTTTGCGTGATGGTAATGCGGGTCTTTTCTTCCTGTCTCCTAGCCACCCATTCGGAGCTTGTGAAGGTGGTTGGAGAACCTTCTAACGGATGATGTGGTGGGCTCGAGGTCGGCCTCGCAGCGGGGTCCGTGATGATGAGGCCCATGTTGACTAACGGCGTAACCTTTGACCTGAGATATTATATTTACGTATTTCCGAGTGACCCAGCTCTGGTCTTCTTAACAATCCGTGAAGGACATATCCGAAGGCCCCATACCGGCCGTTACAAGCCGCGATTCAGGCTATGCTTGGGTGCTGCTCCTGGTTGACCAGAAGACTGAGGTCACGAAGACTGTTTTCTCAGGATTCCATAGTGATTATGCGAAATTAGGTCATTCCGCGTCCCTTATCTGCTCATTGCATCTTCTGAACGGCAGGCTGTGGAGGCTTCAGGTCAGGCTGTGGCGGATACCTCGGACCAACATCCCCAAAGTACCATCTAGCAACTCAACAGTGACAGCTTTCCCACATGCCACTGGCTTCGATTACCCCTCCGTTACCGATAAAGGATGGTCAGCCAAGCCGGTCGGGCCGAAACCGCCAGTAAGAGCTAACCAAAAATGTCGATCAATGTGTGGTTCTCAGCATGACTTATATCACATGGGCACTCGGGGGACAAAAAAGAGGGCCGGTCGTCCTAGTATCACCACCACTACTACTGCTGCTGCCACAACAGATAATACAGCTATTTCTATACTAAAACAGCACTTTTACAACGCTCTTGGGATTTTAGTTCATGATGAGAGTATAAGTATATATTATTGATAGTCTTTGTTGCCTACTTTTAGGTATTTGAAGCGTAGAGAGGGCTATGAGGTCAGGTATTACAAATCGGCACTCTTTTTTGTCCACCGAGTGATAGGCCTTCTCTGAGTGCGTTGACATCACACCCGGAGTGACAATCAAATGCCGTCAGAGTCTCGGCCCTTTTGCTTCTTTGATGATACAGGGTGCATTTTCGTGCAATGCTGAGAACACAATTGCTGCGTCTTGCCCTCTGCAGGTGCCATGCTCATGCAGAAGCGAAAGTCCACAGATACATGAACCCCCCATCTGGAAGGTCTCTCGAGTGTGGAACTTGTCGTAAAGCCAAAAACAGCATTTGACATGGATGAACTGAGCAAGATTGAACATAGCATCGATAAACGTCTTTCAATCGAAGAAACTGCTACGTTACACGAAAGTTGAGTATGAGATTTATGTGTATGGCTTTGATGAAGATATCCGTGTGTCTTTAGGTGTGTGGACATATAATAGTTCTGTCGCAGCCTGCCGCATGTTACAGCTCTTGTGGTTCGGGTTTCCCAATACAGCCACAGCAACATGTGGGATCAGTCCATCCGCTCCGCCTTAAGAAGGTCCCTAATCTGTCTTCTGACTCCTTACTAATCATCTGCCTACTTATTCGGAATGATTCCCCCGAATCTTGCCCTGAACTCATTTTCCGTGGCCGCGAACGAAACGGGAACTCGCTACCAGTCTCCAAAGATACAGGCATCGCCCTATGCTAGCGCTAAAGCAGGTTTGAGAAGGGCGTCTTCTCCAGACATAAGTTGTACGTTGGTCATGTTCATTGTAAAATCACGATAAAGGAGCAGAATGGCCACTCAACGTACCGAGAATGACCGACATCGGCACACGGGATCCTCAAGTTTCAACAGCTTACGCCCAGCTCAAACTGTCGTCACTGCCGATGAAAGGCAACGCCAGAGTCGAAACACACTTCAGGTCCCACAAGGGTCATGGCGAAGAGGCAAAAGCGTCGACACCGGGTTGCAAAGGAATGGTAGTGATGGACCTCCAGCTAAGAGTTATTCCGAGACAGGAGCCAGGAATAAGACTCTGGCATCAGCAGCGCAGCCCAGCATCAAGACATCTCAGAAATTGGCCAGATATGGAACACGATCAGCAGCTGAGCTGCGAACCGACCGTCTGACGAGTCTCGAGAGTCGAAGAACGAAAGCTCGCGAAACACTCAGTCAAGAAATTTCCAAAGCTCTCGAGTTATCCAAAAATGGCGACTCGAAAATGGCGCAGTCAGCGGAAATCCTCGAGAAGGCCTTACATCGGGATCATATCAAAGACCTGTCCAAAGCAGATAGTCACCTTGTCTCCGCGAAGGAACACTTGGCTCTGTTTTACTTCCGACTAGAAAGATATCAGCAGTCAGTGAGCATTCGTCGTCAGGTCCTCGCCGCTAGGCAAGCCGCGAAACCTCCAAAACCGGAGCAAATCCTACAAGCCCGACAGCAGCTGGTCGCATCCTTGATCGAGATTGCAGGCCAAGATCCCCCTAATGCAAGAAAAATCAATTATGAAGCCCTGCATCTCGCAAAAACAAACATGAACTCAAAAGTCAATCTGGATTTCAGGGAAGATGCCAAGGATGTGCTCCAATGCTGTGGTCGACTGCTTCAAAGCTTTTTTATATCTCCGAAGGAGCGCGCAAGCCTACTGGAGCTCAGATTGCGTGCACTCGTGAGGGGCATCGAAGGGCGAAAGACCAAATTACCACTATACGATGAATACAAAGACCTGACAGATACGAGATTGAGCTTGGCCTATCTTTACGCCCTGGAGCTCAACAAGCCCGGGCGGGCAGCAGTTTTCTATGAAAGTATCAAGACTAACCGCTCCGCCTTCAGCAGCGACGGGCTGGACTTGCAGAAATGGGCCGCAGAGCTCGACGAGCGGGTCGAGTTTACCTGGAAGAGAATTTGTCAAAAAGTACAAGAACAAAAACGACAGAGAAAGAGTGAAAACACGAATTCCGACTCCACACGCGGTGAGCCCGAGCCCAAACCAAAATCTCCCAGCGTTCCAAAATCTCGTAAGTCCTTCAAACCAACGTAAAAGATTTGAACTGAAGCCAAACTAACGAATTATTTTGTTTGCGGTAAAGCTTCGTCCCAGAAATCCACGTCTGTTATGTTCGATGCCGGCCTACCCTCCCGTGACAGCGCGTGAGTCGACTCAGTTGTCTGAGGCTTCGTAGTGGATAATGATAGCTAACATTGCGGTGAAGCGACCGTCAAAAAACCAAGGAAAAAATGAGAAACATCGTTGAACTTCGCGAAGATTTACTTGTTAGCGGAGAGCATGACAAGCACCCGGCAAGACCTCCGGTTCGCCTCACGATCATCGACACGGGGATTGACGGTTCCCATCCCTTTATTAAGCGTAAAGGCTGGACGCCTCAGCGATGCGGTGACAATAAGCCGCTCTTCAGAGATTTCAAAGCTTCTAATATGGTCCCTATCGACGAGGATGGCCATGGCACATTTATTGCAGGAATCGTGCTCCAGCTGATCCCCAGCGTGGAACTCTCCGTTGCGCGAATTGGCAAAACTCATGGGATAATCAAACGGGAATCCGCCGACGTGGAGATTAGAGTTGCAGAAGTATGTCTCTTCCCAGTCTTGCTACGATCTTCTGTGTTGTTTTATGCTGGGCCTCGAATCAGGCGTCTGACTAGCCGTAGGCGATCAAGCACGCTATGGATGTGTGGCAAACGGACATCATCTCAATGTCGCTTGGTTTCGAAGACCCGCAGTCTTCCGAACTAAGAGATGTCATCAAAAAAGTTCAAGAACGAGACATTATTCTCTTATGTGCCGCAGGAAACTCTGGAAACATGGTGACCGGGCCTTCTTTCCCCGCCAGAGAATCACGAGTGCTAAAGATCTTCGCCTGTGGTCACGATGGGGATGTTCACCCTATGTGCCCCCCGCAAGGATTCGACCCCGGCGATTGCTTCAGTGTCCTGGGTTGCGATGTTGAATCGACTTGGCCCTACAATTTGAAAAGGGAGGCCGAGAAAAGCGGCTACAAAGTAACTGAGAAAAGAGACGGACTCTGGATCTCCAAGTCTGGGACCTCATTCGCGACACCCGTCGCAGCCTCGCTGGTTGCCATTCTGCTACAATTCTACAGTGAGAATCGCAGACACGTATATCTCAAACCAGGGGTGAGGTTTAAATCTATTAACGTGATAAGGCGTGTTTTGGATTCGTTAAGTATATCGGGCCATGATGGCTACAAACGTCTATCCCCACTGGTAGGCAAAGAGGATCACTTCAACTTCAACCACTCGTTTCCTGAAGAGACCAAGAAGAAGTTCTTCGCCAGGAAACTATCAGATATTACTTTGAAGGTCTAATAGGGCTTGACTCGGGGGCATTTCGTCACTCGAAAACCGGGTTTGAAATCAGATAGAGACTACGCACTAGGTAGACGAGGACGGAAATTGTCAGGTATTTCAAGTAAAGAGGGATTTTCTAAACCGTAGAGGCCGCAAAAACGACTGAACATTCCTTGCCATCTTCTTCGTCGATGCAATCTTTCTTGACTTGCCCCACTGGAAGATACGGGCTAAAGTCCTCTTCTTCCACCAACACCTCATCAATATCGTTTATAGTAAGAAAATGCTCTTCCGCATCCCATTTTTCGTGCTCTTGCTCGGTATCGGAGTCACTGAAGTCTCTCACGTAGCCACTATCATACAAATCGGCCCCGGAAACGTCTTTCCCCAGCGAGGCTTTGTCGTGAAAGCTGATGTGAATCTTGCGCAGCCTGTACGCAAAGACAAAATCGGGGGGCTTGCTATTCTCTGTCACGGCGACGGACCGTTCCGCCCCTCCCTGGACCCCGAGCGAGACGAGGCCCCCGTTCCTGGATCCCCTCCGAGCTTTGCGGAAGCGCCGATCGTTCTGGACTCGCCATCCGATGCTTCACCTGGCTGTCTGGCTACCTTCAAGCCAGTGATCATGTACAGGACCCTCTTCCTGAATCTGTCCCGCTTCAACCACTTTTGCACTGCGGCCTCTTTGACGCTCTCCTTCACGTACGGCGCGTCCCTGTCCTCACCTAATTCAAGGAACGTCGTCTCCAGCCTCGCGGCCGTCCGAGAGTGTAAGTCTTTGAAATACCCATCTCGGGATACTTCTGTACTGTAATGGTGGTGCTAAGATGTGTATGGGAGAAGTTGCAGTTTGACAGTCCTTTGGGTGTTGAACAAGCAGAAGCTGTGTGCGACTCTTCTTCACTGCGCCCAAGTCCAAAGGACACGAATTTTACGGGATCGCAGAGTCATCAAGCTGCAGGTAAGACTGCCCACACAACCATTTATCCGGCACATGTCGAGGGAGTAGTTCTACTCGATGTGATTGGTAGCCTGATGTCCATTGAGGGCGAGATTTCGAGTCTACTTGGGGACCAGAATCAACTATTGAAAACAGCCAACTTTTGTAATTGGTTAAGTTGTTGGCATCCTGGTCCCACACCACTCTCAGGTCTCCATACTAGTCTGAGCCAGCCAGAGCCTATGTAACTATTGAATGTAATTCCTGCTTTCGTAACGTTGCGTCCAGTGGTGTTTTGTGATATCATATATCGACTGCATAAATGCACGTTGTACTGCATATGTAGTTAATAGTCTATTCTCGGAATACCTAAAAAAGACACGACTGCATACTGCCAAGGCTAAGAAATGGTCTAGAGTATCATTCCGCAGACGCAAGCAGCAAACCAATACAAGTCGCCCAGCTCTGGGTAAGCCCCGTGTGTAGGCCACCGAAAGGTCCCTGCTGGCTACCTCATAACTGTACAATAGACATACATTATATTAAGAATTTAATGTGGCTATAATAGGGCTCATTTCATTAACCTGTGTTGAGGGTAATCAACACCTTAACCTGCCTTTGACTTCTTCTACACATATGCCACGGAAACTAAGCAAAAAGATCCGTAGCCGCTCGAACATTTTTACTTCAAGGATGGTGGCAACACAAATAATATAGCCCCAGATCATGATGCTGAAATCTATCCTGCGGACGAGTTGTTACGTCAGGCCTGCTGCAGAATGTTACGTCTCGAAGGCGGACTTGTACCCAGGGCATACTCTTCTGCCCAGGCCCATCAGCCAGTGAATCAAACCAATGGTATTCAACCTACAATAGTCCATGTAAGATTCTTAATGGTATTTTTACGATACCGTAGGTGCGACTTGCTAGTCAGATTGTGGACGACGTATTAGGCCGAACCGGGGTCATCGAAAACGCCTGGCTTGCAACCATCAGGCCATACCGCGATAAGCGCAGTATAATTTAGCACGCATGTTGACTGAGTGACGATCACAAATGGGTTATATGGCTCGTTGCTTTGAAACCAAAGTATAGGCCATGCAAGGGTGTACTTTTGGTGCAGAACCTATCGGCGAATTGGTTCCGAAGTGTTTCTGCGAGGCGTTGACGTGGTGTTTACTAGCCGGGACCGTTATTAATTCTGGTAGACCGATCAATCATACATGTAGCTATTCCCAGATTGTCTGAGAGGGCCTAAGTGCGGAATTCTATGGGAAGTGACAAGGCAGTCAGTAATGTCAAAGGATAGGTTGCACCTCGGCTGAAATACTTATCCAGGGCGGATCTCCTAAAACAGCAGAGGTACACAACCCAACTCCAAACACAGCCGGGAAAGACTGGAAAGTTTCCAGATAAAAGGTCAGTACCATGGAATCTTGAAACTAAAAAAAACCATTAGCCAAGTCTATAGAGTAACACTTGGGCAGCTGTCGGAGATACCGCCTTCAAGAAATAATGACCCTTGAGACATCCATGCATATTGGTTTCAGGGATGGCTACCTTCCAGCTGCCCAAATATTTCCCGACACATCTCAAAGGTATTACCGTGCAAAATATTTGCAAACATGGACGAAGAGACCGGCCTGAGGTTTTCGACTATATTGAGGAGCGTCATGGCTCATCCACTCGGCCACCAGCAACCAGATGACACTGAAATCCGGACTGAAACGGCATCCAAACTATCATCCGCCCCAACATTGCCAATCGGCTACTCTGACCTTTGGGAAGTAACCGACAAGATCATTGAATCATATACCAAAGCTTCGTCATCCGACGAAACCTGTGATGTACTGAAATCCTTTCGGCAAGTTCTCTCGAACGACGGAGCGGCCATTCTGATGAAAGACATCAAGACCATCGGCAGGGATCAGTCAAAGCTCAGGCTGTTCTCACGCTACCTCGTCAACACCATCCTTAAGCCAAGTTAGTAATTGTCTTATCTGAGTCTGGAAAGCACGGTAGTAGGATGGGGATAAGATTGCTGACAGAAATTTCATTTTACTAGTGAAGCTTGCAAGCGTCGTGACCCGCTGGTCTGCCGCATCCGCGCCCCCGTCGCCCGGCTTCGGTTCTGAGCAATACCTCAAGGCCGAAAGTCTGAGACGTGACGGGTTCCGATGTGCGTACAGTCATATCATTGACTGCGATAGTGCAGATGAGGGTCTGTTCGTGCCGCCCGCAGGCACGACTTCCTTTTGCATCACCCAAGTCTCGCACATTTTGCCGCTCGCGCTTGGGAATGTCGACAAGACCACTGAATGGGAGAAAGAAGCAGTAGCCAGTATTTGGTATGCATTGTACCGATACTTCCCTGGACTGAAGGATAAAATCGGACCGGAAAGCCTGAACCAGTACCAGAATCTCATAACACTCGAGTTGGGCGTGCATGACCTCTACAAGAGCCACATGTTGGCTTTCAACCCCTTTATGGTAGAGTAAGTGATCTCCGCAGTGAGATATCCCTCATCATTTTGATCTTTATCTGACTTCCGCTTCACAGCCCAACATGTATGCGATCAAGCACCTGTGGGTGTATCGCCCCGAGTGCAACCCCCGCGGGGCCATCGGGAAGTCATGAAGCTGGTTTCCTCGGATAACCACTTTCCGCTTGCTGAGCCAGAGTTTTTCCGAGTTCACTACCAGATCGCCAAAATTCTCCAATTAACTGGAATCAGGCAAAGATTTCACGCCGAGCTGAACGCTTTCAAGTACGACCCCGGGCACCTGAGCCCTGATGGCTCAACTGACGTGGGGGCGATCCTACACCGGAGGTTTCTGGTGAACATTTAGACGTTAAAACGACACGGGCCTGGAGGAATCAAAGCCTGGAGGAATCAAAAGTCCGAGTGATGGAGGGCGAAAGGCTTGGTCCCAGTTGGTGATTAGCAAGCAGATGTATTGGACTGAAATAATGATATTGATGAAGAGCAAACCACGGTCCATTTCATTTTCTCAGATCACCCTGCCACTGCCTTGCACCGTGATTGGGAAGTCACATAACTAGACACATGCTCTTGTTATCTTGAAACAAAGTCGCATTCAACAACGACTCTATGCTTCATTCAGTGTCTTGATGAATAAGTTGACTGGACGGCAAGTTGAAGTCGCCTATATTTTCGTGATTTTTCTTTGAATGCAGGCGTTTACAAGACCGATGACTCGAGTGTGACAATTCTCATTCCCTGACCATAGGTTCGTGAGCATTGACTTTGAGGTTAATGTGCTGGGCCTCTCGTCCAACAACAAGGTTCACGCATGACAAGCTGACGTCACGTCGTTCGTTGTTCTGCAACTCGAAGATGCACGGCCCGCTGGCTGCAGAAAAATAGCCACTGTCCAATTTTGGAAGCTATGAGACGGAAGATTTTTCATCGCTTGGAAACCTCGGCTGGCCGGCCAAAGCTGCTTTAGGAATATCCGGTGTGTGTATGTAAGTCAACGTACCCACATCTGGGCCACCCCCACATCTGGGCCACCTGAAAATGAAGCCATCACAACCACCACCACCTTTTTCAATTAACTATCGACGACGTTTTGATGCAACTATAATACAACTTTCGGCCTCACTAGGTAAATCAGGTGCGCCGGATTCATCTACATCAGTTTGAACATTACTAGCCTTAACCCGTGACTGCCGCAATAGTTTAATCCCAGAGAACTTCGTGTTGGGCTCCATAGGGACACCCTTCCTCTTTCTAGTGGTGACGTTATCCAGCTTAGCCTTAAGAAGCTCTATTCTATAGTAAGCGGTAGCTAAGTCATAGCTCTGCTCTGTAAAGCCTTTTTTAACCTTTCTGAAGAGCTAGCGTTGTGTAGCGATGTTTTATTTAAGTTTATTAAATAGGTCTAGTTAATCCCTAAGCTCCTTTACCTTCCTTGGCGTAGACCACTTTACAGTAGATGAAGCAGAGAGCTAGTCCTCTTTAACCTGGTTACTCTAGGTCCTATAGAGATCTCTTAAGGTCTTATTGAGTGGCGTTGTTAGTATTGTTAATGCTGTTGATGCCTTGGGTAATAAGAGGGAGCTTATTAGAGGCTTTGCAACTGTAATAGGCCATAACCTAGTGTATTTCTAGCTACTCTTGATGTTGCTAGCTGTTAGACTAGCTTTTTGAGCCTTCTGATAATAGCTAATAAAGTTCCTCTTGCCTATAATAGTAGAGTCGTTCTATTAAGAGAGGTAACTGAGCTCTTTGTGGTATGCTGACTTAATAGGGCTAAAGACTGACTGGTTAAGTGGCTGGAGGACATGGGAGGTGTGTGGAGGTAAGAATAATAGATGGACGTTATTAATATAGCACTCCCATATAAACTCCGTCGTTGTATAGCTCCCATGACCATTAAGGATAAGAAGTCTAGTCTTAGAGGGATTAGAGGGCTTAGTTTGAGGGAGGAAGACTCTCTGCAACTATTTAAGAGTAGTAGCATCTGTAGTCTACCCATTCTTAGTTGTTGTGAATTGCTAGCTATCGTATGGATTAAGATCTAAAGGGAACTACTGCTGTTGGAGTGTTTTACCTTTATAGATAACTAGTGGGTAAAGTGCCTTGCCCTTAGCAGAGATACACTCAATAATAGAGACCTATGCTCTAGATCTAGGCTGTTTTTTCTTTATAGACTTTGTCTCTGCCCTCCCTAGCACTAGACTATTATTACCCTTGCCCTTAAGGATACCAGTCTTATCTATGTTATATTTGTTAGCTGGTTTGATGTTAGTAATGTGAGGTATAGTGAGATAGTTGAACTAGTCCTTGATAACCTTAGTAGATGCTCTATTAACTTGTCTAGAGTTAATAGACCTACTTCTCTGGGTCTTAATGGATGGGTTTCTTTGCAAGAAGGTATTTATCTATTTCTTCCCTAAGGGTTGGGTATCACCCATCGCATGAAGGATGCGCTGGGCAAAATCCTTCACTTGTTGATGGGTTGGTGGGAGCCTAAGGTCTGCCTGTTTTTTCACCTAGTTGGCTAGCCTAGCCTCCTGACTAGCAGTAAGTCGTTGGAGGTTAATAAAGGTAGTATCTCTGCTTTGGATACCATTGAGGCGATTCAGAAGTGTTGATCTTGGTACACCCTATTGCTTCGAGGCTTCTTGGATTGTCTGGCCGGCTGAAATAGCCTCAAGTGCCTGATTGACTTCAGATTCGGTATACTGCTTCATCAAGGTATAAAGAATATATGGTGAAAAAATGAAGTAGTTTGATAGAATATAGAAAAAGTGGTGGTTGTTTGAAGTTAGAGGGCATCATAATAATGGGGTGGCTGGGAGGCATTTTCAGGTGGCCCAGATGTGGGGGTGGCCCAGATGTGGGTACGTTGACTTATATAACTTGGCCAAATCCAAGCAGCCGTTGCCTTAGTCGGCTTGTTTCTCGCCCTGCTTGGCGTCGGCCTCCTTCGGGACCCTGACGCCGATCCCAAGCACGATCAGGCATCGCACGATGAGCATCGGGGCCGTCGTGAGGAAGATGGTGTAGTCCTCCACCGTCCACGTGGACCTGTCCAGCCACACGTCCCACCCGCCGACGGCCTGCGCGGTGCTGCGGAGGAAAGCGGCGTCGCTCAGGAGCATCCCCGCGCAGACGACGCGCCACAGCCGCAGGTCGTCAAAGAGCCGCAGGACCACGCCCTCGATGAAGGCGAAGTAGAGCCACCCGCCGCCCAGCTGCGTGTAGAGGAACTGGGTGTCGGGCGCGTACGGCACCGCGTTGCGCGTCGTCCCCGCGAGGTACTGGTGCGGCGTGTGCAGGACCATGACGGCGCCGAGCATCGCGAAGATGGGTTCGAGGGTCATGAAGATGAACTGGTAGATGCCCGGCACCGCGGCCGAAGCCTTGACGATTGCCCGATGCGAAGCCATCGAATTGGGCACGTCGTTTCTCTCTCTCTCTCTCTCTTTTTTTTTTTTCCGTTTCCCACGCGTCTCTCTGGGCCAGGGATGTCGGTGACCAAAGGGTCGCACCTCGATTGAACGCAACGCCGTCGAGCTCGATCCGTGTGGTATCTCTCCGCGACGCTGCTTTGGTCTCTGTGCAGTCACAAGATGGATGCAGGTTTGGGGGGAGGGGTGAGAGTCGACCGGATTTGCGATGAAGGATGCGACCAGGAGAACAAGAGGTGTCCAAGGGAGGACTGCGACCGGTAGCTTTATCAGTGTTGGACCTCCCAAAGTTTATCCCAGGGCAATGAAACAACGCACTTCGGATCTTCGGGCTGTGATAAGAACCCTGCCCAGGCAATTACAAGCTACATGGACCCTCCAAGCTTCGCGATGGAGATCACCGTGGCGGGGCATGAATGCTTGGGCCACCCGCACGACGTGCCGGTGTCTGATTTGTCAATGATGAGTTGCACAACACCGTTAACCTAGTCGCGGCCAATGAGATAGTTATGAGGTGGGCTAGATTGCTTGGGATTCTTGAACAAGAGACAGAAAGCCCAAAGAACCATGACAGCAAGGCAGGCAAATAACGTTATGCAGAGCTAATAGGAGCCTCATGCGGGCAATTGGAAAGCGGCTGGCGGGTGGAGCGATTCCAGATGAGATCCCGGGGTTATGCTGTCTCGAAATGACCGAGTGTCCTGGCAATGCCAGCAACAATGCCAGTGCGCCATCATGCCCTGAGGCTATGTGTCGTTGCAGGTCGATTAAATTTGAGTATTGCTTGGTTGTTATACGGGATTAAAGCCGGAGAGAACAAACGACTGATGCAGGGCGTGCTATGTGGGCCTCTGCCAGGACACATTTCAAGCATTACTCAAGTGTTGGGAAATGTGTTTGTTTTGTTTTGTCGGTTGGGTTTTTGCTTCAAAGGAATGGAGCATTGGCCCCAACCTCACTTGAGATCTGATGAGGTGGCGATTGTTCCTGATTATTGATTATCATGCCCGGTTGCCTACCCAACTTGATGTTATTTCGGTCTCCACAGATGGATGCTCGTCATGTCCTAACATAAGACATGGCTAGCATTGGCTGCCAACACTTCGCGTTTTATGAGTGGATGGCAGAGTTGTCTGGAGCGATCGCATTTACCAGACTATCAATGGACAATACCACTCAATACGTGGCTTGTCGCACTGGCGATAGCTGTACTTTCTGCTGATAAAGAAGACAGACATTTTATAAAGTTCCCGATAAGAAGAAACTAACGGAGAATTATTGTTATACACTACACAGGCACACTTTCTAGAAATACTAGTCTTCTTGCAAGGATTACTAAGCTCTCTAAGTGTACGCGGTTAGTTAAGCATTGTTTCAATAGCTACACAATACATTTCCCTGAACTAGATCTTGTCATGGCCGTCTCTCGAGTCATAAAGCGTTGGGCATTCTCAATGCATCGCAAGAAAAATTTGATCTGTGCTGCATGGTCATGTGTTAATAGAGCATCCAACAGGACCTATAAGAATACGTAGTAGGAATAAGAGAGGCTTGTCTCTATGAATGCAAAGTTATGAAAAGTGGAGACTCATACATGGGTAAGTTATGTTAATAACGAGTAAAGCACCACGGGATATAGCGCATGACGAGGTTGATGCCAAGTACTGCATATACGGTTCAAGCTATCGTGAAATGTATCATGTTACGATGTTGTTCTTCCGTAGTCGTGAAAGCCAATTGGCCAAAGCTCACAACCCAACAAGATGTATAGCATGATAGAACCTTCCACCGTCCCTCGACCAGTCTCATTATCAAAACAGGAGTTGGAGTAATCTTTGGCCAGGAGCTCTAAGCTAAAGATCTAACCTGGTAGGGCGATGGCTTTGTGCGGGGCGACGTCATTTTGGCCACCTTGGACAGGAGTATGTACCTAGTCAGAGCGAGAACCATTTCACATTCTGTAAAGCCTCCTGCAAGCAGACTAAAAGGTGTTTAAGAAGACGGCCAACGACAAATTGGGCAATAAGTGCGTTGCCCGAAAAGAGACAAACCCACAGAAGACAGAACAAGGCTTAGTTCAATGAATTTTGGACTTGTATGCATTAACGAGGAATTCAACAACAGAGGGAAGCAAATAAGAAGAGCATTCACGACTAGCGACTCGACACTTGCGTTATACCTCAGGTGTAAACCGATGGTTACGGTGAATTGGGGTCCAGGGGTTCTACCTCTTCAGACAACGCATTTACCTATTTGATGCCTGCTCCCCTTTGACCCCAATAACAGCCAAAAGGCAACATCTCAAGATGACAATGAAGGTTCTAATAGATACCAAGAAATCTTATAAGGCAAGGCTAAATATTGGTGATATAACATGTGTTTTCAATAAGCCCTCTACCCAATTCAGTACAATATCTAGTACTCCGTCAGTGACTAGGTATATCCTATGTTGGCCCCACAAAAAGCTATCAGCTACTATGTGAATGTTTCCATGGTCGTAGTTCTACTCGACGATCTGTAACAAGGGACGAGAACAGCAGCAGGCGACAAAGTTGGACAAGCTCTTCAAGCACCATCGCAGGCCGCGGGTCCCGGGCTCAGAAACCCCGCGGCCCCCGAACAGGTGTAAAGATGTTGCGTTTGCTACGAGGTCCCACTCCGTCGGCCTTGTTTGGCGTGCGCATCCTACCCTGACCGTTTCAGAGGCATGCATATCTACCGGGCCGCAGTCCACAACGACCACCCTAGCCCGTGTTTCTTGAAACAATTTGACAATGTTGCTTGAGAAATTCCGCCCTTTTTTTTTTGTTTTTTTGTTCACGGGGTAGAAAATCGCCCAATGGACATTTCACACATGGGAAAGAAAAGAAACGAAGAAGAAATGGCTAGTATACGACACAAATTACATGTACAATTGGAGTATGGTTAGGCCTACATCGCACGCGGTTGAAAATGCTCAAGCTAAACTATGAGCCCCGTCAGAAGAGGCTCATTAGAAACTTTGCCCAACGAGGAAGTGTATTGAACAGAAGCCCGGGGATAATCAAGTAGATATAGCTAACGAGACAGAGGTAGCCAGCGTCCCAGGGCTCTTTTCAACGTCGGGATTATAAAAAGCCGGGCCCGCCGTTTCAACCCATGCGAGCCGTCAACCGGGGGACTTCCCCTCTGACTGGAAACCGCGCATTTGTGCCCGACAGCGACCCTGTGCGGGCGATGCGCCGGTCGGTCGCCCCGCCTAGTTGAGAACCCACTGCGACAGCCGCGTGCCCCCGTACCAGGTCCTGATCCTCTTGCCAAAGATGTAGAAGGGGATGGACAGGGCGAGGTTGGCCATGGCGGCGGCCGCGAGGCTCGAGAAGACGACGACGGGGCCCGCGGCCATGAGCCAGTCGATGAGCGGGGTGGTGCCGGCGAAGACGACGAGGGAGGCGATCATGTTGGCGCTCGAGAAGGCCTGGGCCGAGTGAGCGGGGAGGTAGTCGATGATGTAGCTGATGGCGACCTGGACGGCGGCGCCGGAGCCGAGGGCGATGACGGAGAGCCAGGCCAGCAGCCAGAGGAGCTGCTGGCCCTCCTGGATGGCGTTGCCGAGGCCGACGAGGCCGACGGCGGAGATGGGGAGGGCGAGGACCAGGAGGACGAGGCGGAACTCGGGCTCGGCAACGCCCGAGTTCGAGCCGTTGGACCGTGCCATGAGGCGCACGCTCGAGTCGGATATCCAGCCGACGAGGGGCCCGCCGACGAGGGACACGCCGAGGAGGGGCAGGCCGGTGAGGCCGATGTCGGTGGGCGACAGGTTGTAGGGCGCGGCGCTGAGGATGATGGACATCATGGTCGTGACGCCGGAGACGAGGATCAGCGCTAGGGTGTTTAGCAGGGTGCCGTAGAGGATGACGGGCGACGTGAGGAGGAACAGCGGCTTCAGGGACCCCATCCAGAACCCCTTGTCCGTCATCCTGCCGCGGAAGAGCGCCAGCCGCTTCAGGTAGGGCTCCTTGCGAGCCGGGAGGCTCTTGGCGTACTCGACCTCGTCCAGGTCCTCGCCCTTTTCCTGCTGCTGTTGCCGGCCGACATCGCCGCCTCTCTTGAAGTAGCCCGTCTCCAGGACGACAAAGTATGTCGGGAGGATCAGGGCGGCGAAGACGGCGGCAGCCAGACCGAAGACGGCCGAGACGCCAAGCTTGTCGGTGACGACGCCTCCGACGATTTGGCTGTAAGGGGGGGAGGGGCGTCAGCTATGACCTCTTATCCGAATTGAGATGCACCAATGGAGAGGGGGGGGGAGATGATGAAATCGACTTACCCAGCCTGTCCGCCCACGGTAATCCCGATGTTCCAGAAAGCAATGGCGCTGCCTCTCTGGTGCACGTAAAAGACATCGGCGATGGTCGCCGTGATGAGGGTGAACATGGCGGCGGAGAATACGCCTGCAACGGTTCGGGCCAGGACGAGAACCGGCCACGTCTGTACGGGCACGTCAGCAAACCGCAAACCCAAGAACCGTCTCCGTTCCCTGGCGACCTAGCTCTGGGCCACGTCCAGGAATATGGAGGGGGGTTCACAAAGACGTACCTCGGCCAAAAAGCCGCCAAAGTTGGCAACGGCCATGACGGCGATGCTGATGACGTAGAACGGCCTCCGGCCGACGATGTCGGATCCGGACACGACGAAGAAGGCGGCGAGACTGGTGAAGAAGGTCGGCGCCGTCAGGATGAGGCTGGAAATGTCGCCCTCGGTAACTTTGAACTTGTCGACGAGTGGCGCGATGCCGGGGGTGACCATTGTGGTGATGCTTTGAAAACGAGACATTGTAAGTAAGCCCACTGGGAAGGGACCTGCCGGTGGTGGATTTGACCTACGCGTTGGTGGCGCTGGACCCGAAAACGACGATGAACAGGTGGGCGAATTTCCATGCCGTGGACCTTGAAGGGGAGGAAAGGGCAGAATCTTGTCAGTCCATGAGGCGTGTGTCAGGGGGGGGGGGGGGGGGGTGTTGTGAGTCGGTGTAGCAGAGACATACCACATCAAAGGATCGTTGGGGTCGTCGTCGGGCTGCGGCTGCAGGATGACTCCCTGCTTCCTCTTGAGGCCATCATCACCAATGGTGATCTCGTCGGGTATCTTCTTGTCCTCAAGAACTACTGTTCCGGGTGCGAAGGCCTGACCCGGAGTCTCGACCACACCCCATCCCATACTCGCGGCTGGTCAGATTGGCTAGGCGGGCGTTGGCGGGGATTGTGTTCTGTGAGATGCGAGAGCGGAAGAGCGGAGGATCCGAAAAATGTGTTTATCAATCGGGAATGACAGTTGAAGCCAAAGAGATGGATTAGGGGTCGATGAAAGAGAGTGGTGATCACCAACAGAGTGATGTGACTGTGAATGAAGAAAAAGTCCAACAACAGAAAGGCTAACCAGCAGCCAAAGGTCAATCCAGTTGACGACGAAATGAATTGAAAGGGACCGGTGGGGGACGGGACAAAAGGAGGAACTGAAATGGCTTGAAGGGCAGAGGAAGCAGAACGGGAGTCGGCGGTATATGGTATAAATAATTAAGAATTGATGATGAGCGGTATAACCGCAGATCCAGAAGGCAGCCCGGAGAAACCAAGTAAAAAAGGGCTGAATATCAGTACATAGTATGACAATACTACGTTGCCAAACGTTCGGAACCCCGAGTCCTACAGTCGATCCGCCAAGAGGGCTCGGGCATATAATACAAGAGAAGGGATGGAGTTTCGCGGCGAAGAGAGAGATGGAGAGAAAAAAAAAGAATAGGGGGCTGGAGAAACGAAGAAGAAACCCAAGCAGTAGACGCAGACACCTGGGTAAGAGAACGCAGTGGCAACGCCACGGCGGTGGCTGTCACGGCTATCGGGAGTACCGTTTGGCGGCTCAGTGCAACCAACTCTTAATAATAGAAAGTAAAAAAGTATAACCATGGTGAGTTATAAAACAAACAGAGTGGGATGACGGGCAACGAGTCGGCAGAGCACTTGACGTGCATCCTGGGGCGGGCTCACCACACCGTTTCAGTCTCATACCGGGGAACCAGACAAGCCGGGGGGGGGGGGGGGGGGGGAGGGCTTGGTGGGCAGGGGTGTTCGGCGTCCGCAAACTCCAGCGCG
Organism: Colletotrichum falcatum; assembly: GCA_019425465.1. NCBI lineage: Eukaryota > Fungi > Ascomycota > Sordariomycetes > Glomerellales > Glomerellaceae > Colletotrichum > Colletotrichum falcatum. The sequence continues at coordinate 194,364 of SWKJ01000027.1, forward strand.
CGAAATGTCGAATGGAAAGACTGTCACCACCATCGCCAAAGTGCTGCCGTACTATGCATGTGTAGACGTGCCCGTACGTGGACAGACAGACAGACCGGGCGACACATAGAGACGATCGATCGACGCTCCTGCGACGCATACGTCAGCTGACGTCTCATTGCTGCGCATTCGCGTGTAATACGTGAAGACATGGAGCCGGGCGGGCTTGAACTGGCAAGTTGCTGCCGAGTTGTGCTCATTCGTTCTCGTCTTGCCGGGAGTGTGTGCGAGCGTGCGCTGGCCAGCAGCACCACGGGAGCATCCGTAAGCCAAAACCCAAACCCAATTTCCCACTCAAGATGTCTTGTTTTGTATGTTTTTAACCCCGGTCTCCGTCTATAGACTGCCTTCTTGTCTCGTCCCCTCTCTTTTTCATCTTGCGTGCTCCGCACAACACCGTCTTCTGTCCTCGGCCGACCCCGGCTCGGCCGACTTGTCCTCTACCCCGGGTATAACACCTACCTTGGCCTGGATGGACTCTCCACCACTCTACCGGGTTCTGCGTGCCTTGGTCCCCCCCCGCCGTATCTGATCTACAGATCGGCCAACATCCCCTTTGCGGACGCGCGGACACTCTGATTGCTATGTAGTAGTAGTACTCTATACGAATAGGTAGGTAACCTCGACCGCCTTTGGCCCTTCCTATGCCACATATTTCTGGAAGCTAGAAGCCGAGTCTCATGGCTAGCACGCACAGCAGACGGCTCCGAAGTTTCATTTGAGAGGGGGGGCGGCTGTTCCAGTTCAACGTATCTCGTGCGTCGTGCAATACTGAACCATAACTTTAATTGACATTTCATAGACGATGAAGCTTAAAAATGACAGAAACCTGTAGTTTAATAAGTTTAGTCGGCGGGGGGCGGGGTTCATGGGAGGACAAGCAAGCTTAAGCCAGGCAGTCCCCTCACTACGCATTCGCGACATTGTTGTCTGTAGTAATTTGTATCCCGTTCATCATGCTGTCAACTACTAAAGGACTGTCCTCGACGTCTCTGGTCAACATCCACCGCTCGCCCATGTCCATCTATGTGTGAATTGCCGGCAATGGGCGGCCAGAGCTTTACTTTGTCTTCGTGGGTATAGACAGTACAGTCGTTTAGGCATACTACGTCACACGGCTCAACCCACACCCAACATGGCACACGGACGGCCACACCGGATGGTTTCTGTAATCGTCAGGGCTCTCGTTCCTGGAAGCAAGCGCATCGCTTGCTTAGATGATGGCCATGGCGTGCCGGATCTCAAGCGGCGCCATAGACATCGTAGCCCAATAGCCATGGCACCCTTGTCCTTGCCATCGCATGCTGATTGTTCGCCTACTGACCTCTTCTGGCTTCTCGTCGACCCGAACCTATGCTGGTGGCGCAATACACCTTGCGTCATTGTACCTCGCAAGCCGTTGTGCTGCACGGCGTGACAGCAGTCGTCATTTTACCCAGCATCATCATCGCCCTTGGAGCTAACCCCGTCCGCGGATGTGGCTTGCAGATCACTCAGCCACCTGTAGAGCCAGCCAGTCGCTGGCAGACCTCGGCGGCATCCGGCAGCCCCGGGTACGGCCGGCTTGCCAGAGCCACATGTGCCCGTGTCGGCGGGTCAAAAGCCGGCGCCGGCTACGTTGGGGCTGCGCGCGTGAGGACATGGGCTCAGATCAGTCAGCCTGCCATGCGGCCTGCCCGAAATCAGCGACGGGATACATGCATGTGTGGCACGCTCGTAGCGTCATCCCGCCGTTCGCCGGTACGGAAATGCAGCATTAGTGTCCAGTTCATCTATGCTCATGGAGTGTTATGGCTCAAAGTTCCGAGGTCGCCTGACTTTGATTAGAATGAGATCCCGACGGCCTCACCCCACGGCTCGACGGCTACGACCCTGACCAACTCCTTGCTGCGGAGGTGACGCTACATCGTGGCCTGTTTTTGGCACAATATGTCGAGGTGCCTTAATATGCAGTCAGCAGCCACGCAAGGGGGCGCTTATGCAGCCAAGATCAGACATCTCAACGACGCCCCCGTCGGATCAAGAAAGCCTATTAGTGTCGTGGACGGAAAGCTCCTAGCGAGCCAACCAGACGTTGAGCCGAGTTCTCTGCGAACCACCAACGTGTGCGCCGTGACGCCGTCCAACGGGACTTATTCAGCACCGACCGGCTCAACAACCTGCCGATCAGCCAATGTGGACCAGGAATTGCGGCACAACTCGACCGCCTATATAGCCTCTGTTGCATTCCCGACGGAATATGCCATACGTTGGCTGAAGAAAGCATAGACGGCATTAGACTTTAGGATTTACACCCGTGTATCGCCAACCACGGCCCGCCGCCATCTACTGTACCCCATACACACACTCAACATGACAAAAGTCGAGGTTGCCCAGGGCGCAGACCAGGCCCCAGTCGTCGGCGCTTTGGAGACGGTAGATACCGGCCTCTTCAACGAGGGTGCGAAGAATGTAAGAACCTCTCCATCTCCCGCCCCCCCCCCCCCCCCCCCCCCCGCGCGCGCATGTCCTCTGCCCCTACGAGTTGGAAAGCCCGGGGAGCGGTTTCGAATCCAATCGACTTCTGACACTTCCTGTCCCGTACCAAAAGGTTCCGTACTTCACGCCGGTCCAGAGCCCGGCGGCCGGGACGGCCAGAGACCCGCAGCCGGAGGGGACGCTCTTCGCCCCGCTGAAGCTGCGCGGGCTGACGCTGCACAACCGCATCTTCGTGTCGCCAATGTGCCAGTACTCGGCGGACGACGGGCACATGACGGCGTGGCACAAGACGCACCTGCAGAGCTTCGCCGTCCGCGGCGCGGGCCTGGTCCTGACCGAGGTCCAGTCCGTCGTGCCCGAGGGGCGCATCTCCCCCGAGGACCTGGGCATCTGGGACGACTCGCACCTCGTGCCCGCCAAGGAGGTCATCGACTTCGTCCACAGCCAGGGCGGCCACATCGGAATCCAGATGGGCCACGCCGGCCGCAAGGCCAGCACCGTCGCGCCCTGGGTAGACCGCAAGGCCGTCGCGGGGAAAACGGTAAGGGAGAGGGGGTCCCTGTCCTGAGAGCTCCGTGGTGGCTACCTACAAGAGACTGACAAGATCCGGTGGGTGGCAGGGACGAGGATGGCCGGGCCAGGTGTACGGTCCATCCGCCGTGGCGTACAGCGCGGACACTTACGTCCCCAAGGAGATGACTTTGGAGGACATTGAGACTCTCAAGGCCAAATGGGTTGACGCCGTCAAGCGCGCAGTCAAGGTCGGCTACGACGTAGGTTTTACTCTCTCTCTCTCTCTTGTGGTTGTCAACTTGGCGACCGGCCAATGCCTCGAGTGCTGAGTTTTTGCGTTTCCTTTTTTGTTTTGTTTCGTGCAGACGATCGAGATCCACGCCGCCCACGGCTACCTCATCAACAACTTCCTGTCGCCGACGTCGAACCGGCGGACCGACAAGTACGGCGGCAGCTTCGAGAACCGCACCCGCCTCCTGGTCGAGCTGGCGGAGCTGACGCGCGCCAACGTCCCGGACGACTACCCCGTCCTCGTGCGGCTCCCCGGCAGCGACTACCTCGAGCACGACCCTTCCATCCCGCAGTGGGAGGTCGCCCAGGCCCGGGAGCTCGCCGGGATCCTCGCGGCCAAGGGCGTCGACTTCCTCGACGTCACGGGGGGCGGCCAGGACGCGCGGATGAGGGTCGCCCCCGGGCCCAAGTACCAGGCGCACCTCGCCGCCGCCGTCCGCGAGGCCGTCCGGGGCACCGGCGTCGTCGTCGGCTCCGTCGGCGGCATCGCCACCGGCAAGGACGCGACCGAGGTCCTCGCCGACGGCCAGGCGGACGCCGTGCTCGTCGGCCGGGCGTTCCTCAAGGACCCCAACCTGGTGTGGACTTGGGCCGACGAGTTGGGTGTTGACGTCCACGCGCCAAGTCAATGTGAGCCGAGTTTATGTCTTTTCTTCTAACCCCCCTTTATCTCTGTCTCCCTCCCTCTCTCCCTCTCCAGATATTAGATATTGTGCTGACCGCCTTATTTTCCCTAGACGGATGGCCTTTCGGACGTACCCGAACACACAGGCCGAGCAAGCATTGAGAGACGGTTGGTTGGGATCGGTAGCTCGGCCTCCTCCGCATTTTCACGTGTCGGTGACGGCCGTCGATGGGCCGGGGCGTAGTGAGACGGGTCCTCGAAAAGTGCGAAACATTTGTCGGCGGGCATCTTTTCCTCCCACGTCGGCGCTATAATCCAGTCCATCGCAATCATGCCATATTCACGCCCGAGTTCCCTTTTTCTTTTCGCTTGTACCGTGAAGTTACATCTCTTCGCCGCCTCCGGGTGGCTGATGCGGATGCGGCCGGCCCTCCCCGTGGGCGTGAGTTGGCTGGTGCCAGTCGGCGTACCCCATGGCCCCAATGGCCTGCTGCGTCGCGTAGAAGCCGATGCCCGGGACCCCCGCGTGGTGTGAGGCGTCTTGGCCAAACATCTGGACGTCGCCCAGGATGTCGTCGACGGTCGCGTGTTCGAGGACGATCGGGGCCTTGCCGCGCGCCGTCTTCGTCGTCGTCGTCGCGGGCCGGGCCTGGTCGACCCTCTGGGCGTACCAGGACCCCTCGTGCGACCTCTGCTTGTGGTAGAGCATGGCCTGGTCGCACAGCGCCTCGATCACCCGCCACGCCGCCAACCTGCGCATGCTGATGTCCTCGTTGTTGTGCCTGCGGAAGGCAATGTTCATCTGCCGCCACGCCCGGTCCGTGATCGGGTGCTTCGGCTGCTGGGCGAGGCCTATCAGGGTGTTTGAAATCAGGCACGGCGCCGTCGGCCACCGGTACAGCCAGCCCCAGTGGTTCCGGACGGCCGCCGCCTCGCCGCACTCCATCTCCTCGAGAATCTCGACGCCTTCTTGGTAGGATCTGGTTCCCCGGCACCAAAGAAAAGTTAGCAAACTCGCACGGCGGTCCTCTCGTGGGCGGAAGGGGGGGGGGGGGGGGATGTAGACTCGCCTTGCCCGAAACTCGGCATCATTGCCGCCGCTGTACCGGGCCGCGATGTCGTCAATGAGGAGCCTCATGCACCTTATGCTCCCGCGGAAGTAAGACACTATCAGGGCGTGGATGGGGAGGGAGCCGTCCGCGTGCGCGATGAACTTGGACTTGATGAAGTTCTCCGTCTCGTCGACGACGCGGCCGAGCTCCTCGACGCCGACGTCGTTCCGCTTCCGGACCACGGTGTGCGTGGTCCTGAGCAGGTGCTGCCGCACGAGCGCGAACGACATGTCGGTGACGCCGTCCTGGTCGAGGGGCGCCGAGCCGGGCTTCGCGAACCTGTTGGGCACCCACTGGGCGTCGTTTGTGTTGCTCGGCGGCTGGACGTCGGAGACGATCGGCAGCCCCGAGTCGGCGCCTTCGAGGTTGTACACCGGGTTGTCCATCAGCTCGAAGTGGCTCCACGACCGGCGTCTCATATTCGAAATCCACGGCGAGTAGTTGTAGTGGCCGGGGTTCCTGTGCAGTCCGAGTCTCATGCCGAACCGGCCCGCCAGGCCAAGCAGAGCAACAGCAACTTCTCCGTCCCCAATGATGAATTTCATTTGCTGCCCGTAATTGCCATGTCAGCCGCTTTTCGTTCCGGACGTATGAGAGGAAAGGTGTTTACAAAAAAAAAAAAGAAAGTAAGGAACCGCTTGAGGATCGGACGAACAATGAAATAGAGCAAGGCGAAGAAGGCAACGGGCTTCCGGCTGCGCATGATGTCGGCCCGCTCTAATGCCAACTGGGACGCCTCCTGGAGATGCCGCAACAGATCCTTCTTGGGCTTCCCGAGCCTCTCCTGAATCAGGCTTCCAGGCAAGGCCGCCACAGTCATGGCCTGTGTCGCAAACATGGCGGCCTCGATATCAAAGGGCGTTTTTTGAACTCCAACCCGGAAGTCTGTTATTTCTTGTCGCCAGTAGGCGTTGTGGCACATCTTGACCAAAGGCTCGATGTGGGCAAGGAACAGCTCCGTCAATATGTCTTCCTTTTCGGGCGCGAGATGTAGATGGGAGAGGTCCGTCAGAGTGGGCGTCCGTCCTATGGGCCAAGAGGGCGGGCCGGTAGGGTTCTTGCCGGTCTCGTCCGAGTCGATGCGGAACAGACAGCGCGGCTCGAAGGCTATCTCTTGCAGGTTGAGCCAGTAGTTGGGCCCGAGGTAGTAGGACACATCATCGTCGTACACTTGCATCCCGGGATCACCGGCCATCGACTCGTCGCGGTGAAGGTCGCCAAAGTAACTCGTGACAGGACTCACCGAAGGGAACGAGCTGCCGACGCCCCTTTGCGAGTCGGCCCACAAAGACATACCCTTCATTTCCTCGATGATCCTCTCGAGACGGTCGACTCTGTCCTGGAGCTGCTGCTGGCTCTCGGGGGTGGGAATGCCGGTTTCCCTTTGCGCGTCGTAGACGCAGGCGATGCCATGGCGGACGCAGTTGAGGCACGGCTTCGCCTTGTCGCAGCGAACTTTGCGTCGTCTACAACCGCTGCATGGCTTGTTGAAGTTGAATAGGGTGGAAGACATGACTTTGATCGAAGGTTTTCCAGGGTGCCAAGGGGGGGGGGTTGATAGTAATTGACCCCAACTTAAGGTTGACACGGCGGCTGACGAGAACTACACTACAAGACGCCGAGGCTCTCTCTTGGGCACCGGTGGGGAAGGGTTTGGGCGGACAAGTAATCTCCCAATTTTTCCCCCCGGAGGGGACGGGGAGGGTAAGGGGGTCTAGGAAGAACGCAAGTGAGATTGATGTCCCAAAACCCTGGACGACCTCGCTGACGGTGCCTCCTCGAATTTCCCGGGGAGGGGGGATATGCTTGAGTTGAAGGAGAGCGCAGGAATAAGGCCCTAAAAGACCAACAAATGCAGGATATGAAAGGATTCGAGTTAACCATAGGGTTCCGACCAGACCCTGCGGGTTGACATTGCTCGGCTCGCTTGTAGGCATCTACTGCCATTGGACGAAACCCATCTGCCCACGAGTGATGGGATATAGCGAACTTCACTAACGGCGATAAGATTCATCAGGCGAAGAAAGCCCCCAGTCGAGCGCAGTCGGGATTCGGCAAGGGATAGCGGCGGCCTTACAGCTCAGACACCAAGACGAGACAATGGCTGCTGAGGGAGCGGAGCTGAGTGTGCCAATCTCGGTAGACGAGAACGGGAAAAGTCCGATGACCAAGACGGCGGGATGGGGCTGTGTACGAGCAAGAAGACGCTCTGGTTGTGGTACGATGGCCTGGATCCCATGATACCCACGTTTTCTCGAAACCAAGTTTGTGGCTAGACAATACAGCAGAGGCACGTTGTGGAATGGCAATGGGTATGCAGGTCGTCATCATGACTCAATTTTCCGGCGCGGCTCTTAGGCCTGGAAACAAACGACACGGCAAAGTCACAAGGGAGGCAAGGATTCCCTCGGTACGGATACAGGATGTCTCGGAACGACCTCCGCAGCATATGTTTGGCTCGATGGCTGCCAGGCCCTTCTTTGTAGCCGCCCTACCTATGGGTTCGCGTGCCGTGTACGGATAATGGACGCGGCATGCATGCCCAAACTCAATAATGTCTATGTTATCGTGTATGAATGCAAGCCTGCCCCGGTCGATGGACGGCGGCTAAGTGGGGGGAACGGGAGAGATCGACAGCATGTGGCCTCATGGGCGGCGGCTCTCCGGAGAAGAAGTTGGGCCATCTACCAGCTTGCCGCAACAGATGAGGCGATGCATAGACATGGCAATGACGGGAAGTGTAAAACGCACACCTCTGTGACGAAGTGAGGAAAGCCGGTTTCTTGCCGATTGTGGGCTACAACTCCTACGCTGGCTCCAATAAACAGACCGGTTTTTTACCACACTACCGGGCGAAGGAAAAGTGTGAGAGCGGCGTGCCCCCCGGACCCCTTTGATCACGATTTGACGTCGGGGAATCGGGCGTAGCTCCGACCGGATAACCCGAAAAAGAATATTTGTCTGAGGAAAAGAAAACAAAAAAAGTCGACCCTTGTCATTTTCTGCCCATGCAAGCTTACGTAGTGTATCCGTGTCCGTAGTCCGCAGGGCTCTCGGCACGCCCACGGGCTCGGCGGGCAAATGCAAAACCAGCTAATTACAAGAGCAGTCTTTCGTTCCAGAGAGCTGCCTAGCTCTGTCTTGGTATCGCCACATACCACTTGTTTGTCATCGGGTTGAAGAATCTGTCCGTCCAAAGGATATTCAGACGACGCCTAGGCCCGAGAGTCGGCGGCCTGAATCTTATTCCATGCTAGAGCCCCAGCCGGCTCTGAGCAGATGATGGGATGTTGGTCAGGTATATCCCATTGACTGCGCCTGGACCTCATATCCTCTTGACCCACTTTTGTTCCACTTTTTCCCCTCATCAAAAGAGGTACAATAGAGTACGTTATTTACCCCTATGTTAACTCCCATACTTTTTACTACTACAACTAACATTATTACCTATATTATAATGTCTTTATATAATTTTAATGCCTCTAATGCCTCTAATACCTCTAATGCCTCTGGTGCCTCTAATAATACCCTCTAGAGTTATATAATAGTTACTATACTTCTAGAGGACCTTTTAGCCGCGTGTACCTCTAACTATACGCTAGAACGGTGTAATCTAAGTATAGTCTAGCCTTATAAGCTAGCTAAGACTAGAGAACCTAGGGTCTTTAAGCCCTTTAAGGTTAAAAGCTAAGATCTAGAGGTATTAAAGCTCCTAGTAACTCTAGTTAATCTCTTCTTCTATTTTATCCCCTAGTAGTTAGTCTAATAGTAGGCTAAGTAGATAAATAAAGTACTAGTCTCTTATCCTTTATACTAGTGGGCCTAGATACAACGGTAGGTTCTAACATTAGCTAATAAGATATACCTCTTCTTAGGTATTTTAATTTATATAAGTATACACCTAGAAAACTAAATATCTAGATATTAGTTAACTTAAAATATAATTAGGTTACCTTATTATATATTTACCTACTTTATACCTTAGGAGTAATTTTAGCTTCTCCTCTAATAGCTCTAGATATAAGATACTAACTCTATACTAGCTAATAGAATACTAGCTATATATTATAAGGTTAATAGCTAGTCTACCTATATCTAAGTAACTAAAGAATCCTTCTATATACCTAGTACTAAGGTTATAATAGATAAGGTAATAGTTTAGTTTATAGGCTAAGTAATAGAGACTATAACTATCCTAATAAAGCTAATTCTAACTAGCTTTAAGATATAGATCCTTACCTAACGTAGGTACTACCTCTAGTAGCTTTAGTACACCTATAGCAAAGGCCTATATAGACTTATACTATAAGTCTAGCTAACTTAGAGAAATAAAGCTATAGTAGAGGCTACCTTAACTCTAACCTAGTAGGTTATAACTACTCTTATTAGCCTTCTTTCTCTAGCTATATACTACGTCTATCTAGATAACCTCTTCTTATTACCCTAGCTCTTCTAGGCCCTCTAGAAGTAAGGCATTAGAGCTTCTAGTATATACTAAAAAAACTCTAGCATTAACTAAACCCTTATTACTAAGAAGGTAACTAAAGGCTAGGGTATCTAATAGGGTAAAGTCTACTATATTCCTACTACTAATAGATTAGTATATCTATCTAAACTACTTCTCTATATATATTTATATACTAACTAGTTTAGTATATTATATAGGTTAACTAGTTTAGTTAAAAGGATAATACCCTTATACTTTTCCTTTCTATAGTCTTCTAGGCTAACTAAATAGAGGAGGTTATTTATTACTAGCACTAGCCTACTAGAATAACTCCCACAAAGTAGGTAGCCTATACTATCTTTAGCTTAGATACCTAGAAGGATTTACTAGTACCTAGGCTAATTAACTAATATAACTACTAAATAGGTAGTATTAATATAAGTAACTAGATATAGTTATATTACTTATATAATTACCCTATCTATTAAGGAGGCTAGTAGTTAATTACCTAGAACTTCCTTCTTAAAGTAATAATTATAAATAGCTTCCTTTTATAGTATTAGGGTAAGCTAAATTAGAGATCTATAAAGAGGTAATACTAATAGTAGTAAGACCTTTCTAACTAGCTTATTTAATAGTTTAAACTATTAATATAAATTTATAAGAGATTAAGACCTCTATAAATATTAATAACCACTATAGGGAGTATTTTATAGTAATACTATAAGAAGGGATTATATAGTGTTTATTTACCTTACTCTTATTATAGTAAGAGAAAGGGGCTACCACTATGTAAGGTATCTACAAATACCCTCACCTAGCCACAATAAAAAAAGACCTAGTAGGGTTACTTAGATTATAACGTACCGTTATATACTAACGGAGATTACTAGTACCTCTAGCATACCCAAAATATATAGAGAGTAGTTATACCTTAAATCTATTAGTAGGTTAGCTAAAACAGTAGCCCCTTATTAGTCCTACCCCTCACTTAGAGGATATGAGGTCCAGGCGCAGTCAATGGGATACGCATCGTCAATCCGCATTCGTGTTTGTCACAAAGCACGATCGAGGGGCTTTACTGACAGCTGGGGAGTATTATAAATCCTTTCTCGTGCAAGAACACTGTTCCATATCCCTAGGATTAGTAGGACGTATAAGAATGAAAATAATGAAGGCGTGCTTACATGGAGAAGAAGGCGTGAAAGGGCGAGCCTATATCTAGGAAGTTGTGCGAGTAAAAGAGTGAAACGCCAAGTGATATGGCACTTGAGACCTGGCCTTATGTGTAGTCCTCGGCATGCGGTTGAAGCTATCGTGACAACTGTTCACATAGATAAAACAGCCCTGTTATATAATGCTGTTATTCTACAGTTACAAGGCTTAATTATCGACAAAAGTATAAGATATCCTTTGGAACCGAGGCTAGATGATTATTACCCTTACATGGGTACAGAATATGCGTACGAACGAATATGTGCAGCGTTGGTTATTCGGACACGATGACTAATCAGCAGTGGCCCTCAGCGAATGTGCTTTGTCAGCAGGATGAAGCACGTACCCCCTTGTGCTCTTTCCTAAAGATACGTACCTCTGCCCCGCGATGTGCGGGCCGGCAGATTCCCCGCGGCCCCACCGATCGACCCTCCCCTCCACACAGACACCAAAGCTCAAAGTTGACGCTGCTGGATCAAAGCCGGAAGCTCGTCATCTCCGAGGGCTGCGAAAAGGTCCTCCCGCCAGCGACAGCAAAATGGCTCTGCCGCTCCCGCCTGGCCTCGTGCCCGCAGAAGTTGCCTTTCTGTGCGAAATGGAATTGGTCACCATCGTTCCACGACAGCGGCTAGAAAGCATCCACCTCTTGACCGTGAGCACCGCCTCTCCCTCCTCTTCTACCCCGCGACGCGTCCTGTCGCGGTCGAGCAGCCTGCTAACCGTGTCTTGCTGACGCCCGCACAGGGTGCGACACCGGCTCTGCGACCACCGGCGCGCGCCAACCTGCCTCTCTGGCTCGCGCTCCTCCTCAAGAAACAACGCCGAGCCAACATCGTGCCTCCTCAATGGCTCCATCCAAACTCCCTCGCCGAGATCGTCTACCACGAAACGAAGCGTGACCCCGACGCCTTCTCCCCGCCGCCGCCGCCCCCAATACGGGCCGACGCCCTGGGAAACGCGCGCCGCCTGGGCGCGAGCCCCGACGAGACCCTGTCGCCGCCCTTCCTGCCGTCCTGCACCGCCGACGCCCCCCCAAACGCCCTGCCCTTCCACTGGTTCGAGCTGGCCGAGGTGTTGCTGGCCCACGCCTCCGATGACATACCCTCGTGCTCCGAGGTCCGCTCCCTCCTGCGTGACCTGCACGAGGTGCGCGCCGCCAAGATGCGCAAGAGCACCCAGGACCTGGCTGAGGGCGTCGGCGGCGTCATGAGCCTCCGCGGCGTCGGCGCCATGGAGCTGGCTGAGACCCGCGGCTTCTTCCTCGGCGTCATAGAGGGCGTGAGGAAGATTGGCGCGAGTGCCGAGGCCAGCAGGCGCGAGGAGGAGGAGGAGCGCGGCGACGGCGACGGCGATTACGACGAAGACGAAGACATGCTATGATACCCCCACCCCCACCACACCCCGGCGTTGGAAACGCTTACATACCACGAGAGACACGGTGCTGGCTTGTTTTATATACATGTATATATAAAGTGGACAACACGGATTTTTCAACTAGCGCCGTCTCCCGAAAATGGAAAAGGCCGAACTCGACAACGCGGCCAAGTCCGCCAGTCAGCCCAAGGACGTCGTTCGGTGTGAACGTGAGCACTCCTCATTTGTCCCACTACCTCATGTTGATTAGAGTACAGGTTAGCCCAAGACATACCACTCCGGCCTCTTGGGATGGTTTGCTAAGGGGAGAGAGTGTACGATTACGACCAAGTCGCAAAAAATGGACAGACCAGGTAACTAGACCGACATGCGGTGCAGCAGAAATCCCACAGGCGGCCTCGTTTCCGCCCGATGCTCTCAGTATTTGACAAAAACAACAAGTCCAGGCACAACTGCCGATTACAATAACAAAACCCGATCCAACAAGACCTGCCATTCAGTCCCAGCTATATAAACCCTGTCCCTTATCCCAGTCTCGGTCTTTTAGTCGCTGACTCCTCCCGCGTGTCAAACGAGTCCCTCGGTCTCTTCCCCAGTGTGCCTGCCGCGGGGCTGCGAGAGGGGTCTGTCCACGCGGGGCCCTCCGGCTCGGACGAACCCGTCTTGCGCCTCTTGGCCGGCCGGGGGGCGCCCCCGTCTTCTTCTCGTCCGCGCTTTCGCGGATGCCCGGGTGCCCGGTTCGCGGCGAGGAAGGACTTTGCGAGCGCGCCGATCCTCACGAAGGGCACGGCAGCCTTGCGACCGCCGCGACCGCGACCGCGACCGGAGCCGCCTCGCCCTGAGCCGGGGCCGGTGCTCCGCCCGGGTGCGGTCCCAGACCCTCCGGCGCCCCCGCCCGAGGGCGTGTTCCCACTTCCTGACCCCGAGGCTGCCTGAGACCCATGCTGCCCCGATGAAGATGGGCCTCCAGATGGGTCTGGCGACGAGCCTGGGGATCGGCCTCTTGGAGAATGGTCAGGCCCGTCATCCTGCTCTTCTTCTTTGTCTTCCTCTTCTTCGTCGCCTTCCTTTTCGTCTTCCTTCATCTCTTCGTCTTCTCCGTCCCCTTCTTGATCTTGGTCTCTACCCCCATGGTCGCCATCATCGCCGTTATATCCACCGGATCCATTGGCTCCATCGTCTCCAAGGTGAGAACCATTGTCGCCTTGCGAACTCCCTGGGCCTCCGGGCGAGCTAGTGCCCATATACGTCGACGGCGAGGGCTCCCTGTAGGGGGGAAGGGCTCGGTTGACGGGGAGCTATCGGGCGACGCGGGAACGCTCCGGGAAGGCGTTGGGCCCGCAGGCGACGGTCCGGTACCCGGCTGCCCTTGGTTTCCGTCTCGGCCGGGGGTTCCGCTCGGGCCAGCACCGTCGTCCGAATCGGCACCTTGACTGGGACCGGCTCCCCGTCGCCGTTTGTCCTGTCGTGACTGCCGGGGTTGCTTGGGGTGTCTGGAACATCAGAGTCTTCGTTCCCGTCATCTTTGTTTCCCTCATCCTCATCGCCGTTGTTTCCATTGCCGTCATCAGCATCATCATCGTTCCTGTTTCCATTGTCGCCATCGTCGCCATCATCACCACCGTCGCCTCCATCGCCATCGTCACCTCCATCGCCATCGTCACCTCCATTGCCGCTGTTGCCCTTGTTTCCCTCGTCTTCGTCCTCACTGTCACTATCACTATCATCGCTAATGCCAGTATAATTATTTGCCGGGGGAGCTGAGCCCGTACCTGTACCCGGACCTGGCGGCGGCGGTAGCGGAGGAGCCGGACCCGGAGGAGGAGGAGGAGCCGGACCCGGAGGAGGAGGAGGAGCCGGACCCGGAGGAGGAGGAGGAGCCGGACCCGGAGGAGGAGGAGGAGCCGGACCCGGAGGAGGAGGAGGAGCCGGACCCGGAGGAGGAGGAGGAGCCGGACCCGGAGGAGGAGGAGGAGCCGGACCCGGAGGAGGAGGAGGAGCCGGACCCGGAGGAGGAGGAGCCGGACCATGAGGAGGAGGAGGAGCCGGACCCGGAGGAGGAGCCGGACCCGGAGGAGGAGGAGGACCCGGAGGAACGGGCGGAGGAGGTCCCCCTTGCTGTGCTGGCGGCGGCGTCGCACGCCGATTTATTTGGTGGGTTGCGGTTGTCGCCTCTCCTGTGTGCGTATGCAAAGCACTCAGTGGCCGGCCTCCAGGTGCACGAGCCCGGGATCGAGTCTGCCTGGGCTCGTGGTTTATCCTCCACGTCGCCATCTTTTTCGGGCCACCTTTCTTACCGCCGCCAGTCTTTCTGCCGCCTCCTCTCCCACCTCCTCTCCTGCCGCCTCCCGACCCAGAACCTGCCTTTGGCATGACTACGGTAACGAGTTTGGAATCGGCCTTTTCGGGAGAAGGAAAGGGACTATGAAACGTCGGGTACAGACTGCTCAGGCGTGTGCGTGTGTGCGTGTGTGCGTGTGTGTGTGTGGTTTTAAAAAGATGAGTTGATCTTGCTGGTGATGCTATTCGTCAGCTGCCTCGATGTAAATCTCAAACGTTGGTTACGTGCTTGTCGTCTAGAAGTCCGTAAACCGCTCTCTTCGGATCCTTCTTATATCCCATCTCTTGCTTTGACGAGGGAGACGTTGGTAACGCTCTCTTTTTCCTAATCATCTTTGATCATTGGCAGCACGGTCAAAGCCGGTCAAGGGCTGATTGTTCTGTGAATGTGGGCTCATTGAGAGCTCATCGACTGTTCGGGCTTGCCCTTTGACGGGGATTACTGTCCGGGAATGCCACGGGGAGGGAACAAGAAAAGAAAAATCCACAATGGCATTGTCCGTCAAAGAGAAACATGTTCAACACCGCCGCTTTCTTCATTGCCTTTGGTGGAACGACGTCAACGGTCCAGGACTCGGGAGATGACCCAGGGCCTGATGAGTTCAGTGTTGCGGGCTAGACCTCTCCAGTGGGAAACTTGCTTCCCATCGATGATTTCGGGGGATCGAGCATCCGAGTATGGGCGGAAGGGCGCTCAATAGAATGTCCGGTCACCGAGATGGAAACGTCGACAAAGGACAAAGTAGACACGGAACAGACGGAAATATCCGTCTTTTGGGGATCATCGCTAATCGACTTTGCTAAACCTGACTGACTCCTCCTACCATCGCCAAGAGGTCTTGCGGGTTTACGAGGCGGGAAAGATCTCCTCCTCTCTCACATCCAGCAGCGTCATGTGCCCGGGCGCGTGCCCGATCACCGTGCCCTTGAGCCCGGCCCGCATCACGGCCTCCTGGGGCGTGACGCCGCAGCCCCAGAACACGGGCACGTACTCCTCGTCGTCGTCCGGCCCGAAGACGCCCTCCCCGTCGAGCCGCAGCGTGACGTCGCCCCAGTCGGGCTTCGTGACGTCCCGGACGCCGATTCTCTCGGCGCCGTCCCAGCCCCACGCGACGGGCTCGCCGTGGGTCGCGACGAAGGGCCTCGTGACGTCGCGTACCCTCTCGACCTCGGAGCGGCGGTACGGCCTCATCGAGACGACGTACGTGGCGCCCGAGAAGACGCCCGCGGCGCACAGCGGGATGCTGGTGCGGTACATGGCCACGGAGCGGCCGTGCAGCTGGTGCCGCGGCGCGAGCCCGGCCTCGCAGAGGGCCCTCTCGAAGCTAAAGGAGCACCCGACGAGGAAGCCCACGTGGTCGCCCTCCAGCCACCTGTCGGCGACGTCGACCGGCTCCGCGACGCCGTCGACGGGCACGTGCCTGCCGTCCTCGTAGACCCGGAAGCGGGGAAAGTCGCGCCGCAGGTCGATGTTGTCGGCCACCGGCAGGACCCTGCCGCCGTCGCGGCTGCGGACGTGAGACTTGAGCCGCGCGTAGTCGCCGGGGCTCGTCGACTCGGCGAGCAGCGGGCACGGCACGGGGTTCCGCTGGCAGAGGAGCCGGAAGTCGTCGGCGTACCGCTGCGGCAGGACGATAAGGTTCGCCTGGAGGTACGTCGGGGCCTGGCCGGCCGTCGTCGAGGTGAAGGCGCCGGACCGGAAGGCCAGGCGGGCGTCTTCGGCGGTCTTGTAGATGATGGTCATGTCTCGATCGTGCGGCACCGAGCCGGATGCGTTTTGCAAATCGCGTGGTGGACGCACTGCGTACGTCGGTATGGGCCTTGGCTCAAGGAAACAAGACGAGATCTGGGCAACAACGATGGCGAATCTGGGGTCTATCGCACAGATGAAAGCGGCGTCTTGGAGAGGCTATAAAAGACTGTCCAACCCGTCTCCGCACACGTTCCGGCAGCTTATCGCGGCGGGGCCCCACTCCGATCTCCGAGTTTCGGCCCTCTTTGCCGAGGAGACTTGTTCTGTACCAAGGAACCTGGTTTTGCTACACGACACTCCGCACCCCCCGTGTGGTTTCAAGGCAGAGAAGATACACTTTCCCAAGTCTCCCCCGGGTTCCGGGACCTCGGAAGTGGCGCCCGGGAGCCCGGAGCCCCGCCCACGAGCTTCCCCTCCCCGCACCCGATTACCAGTCTCATACGTCTGGATGGGTTCACACGCACATCCAGTGCCTTCAGCTTCGGATCTACAACGCCGGCTAACCGAGGTCATTCCCGTGTGCCGCGCCCCTGTCGCCCTGCACGTCCGCCTCCCCCCGGGCGCTCTCAGCTTCTTCTCCTCCCCCTTCCCCCAGCCGGGCCCCCAACGCCCCCATTTTCCTGCGGAAGAGTTGCCGCCCGTGAACCAGCGGCATCTCCCGCCGGCGGTAGGACGGCGTCAAAGTCGTCGACCGACCTGTACCGCCCCGCCATAATGCCGCGGCCGAGCGGCGAGTGGGCGAGGACGGAGACGCCGAGTGCCCGGCAGGTCCGCATAGATGTCCGTGGCGGCGGCCCCCTCGATCTCGAGGAACCGCGGGCTGTACTCGAACTGCACGGCCGCGATGAGGTGGACCGCATGGGCCCGGCGGAGCGCCGCGGAGGAGCACTCGGAGACGCCAAAGCGGTTGATCTTACCCTCTCCACGACTCTCGACGTCGGAAAACAACAAACTCTTGTTTTCACTTCGGAAGCTCTACTGAGGGGACGTTCTCTCTCTCTCTCTCTCTCTCTCTCTCTGGCGGTGCAGGACGTCTGTTAAAGAACAGCCTTGTTGTCGGGCACTCGTCAACGGCTTCCTTTCAAGTGAACAACCCCCCGCCGACCAAGATGCTTTTTGTCGGCCAACAAAGGGGCGGGCCGCCAGCTTCGAACACGGGGGCACTGTCGAGAATAGTACCAGCCAGGGGCCGCTTTGTTGACTTGGACCTCATATGCGTGCAGATTTCCGCAACCTCTTGGAAAACATTGGACCTCCGTACCAATACAGGGCTCTCCAAGACGCCGCTCGCACTCCCCACCGCCGACTTGCATCGAAACTAGGCCGAATCCCTCCTTGCTAACACATCGCGTAGATCGAAAGAATCCCGGTACCCTGGAATTTTCAATAAAAGCACAAAAGGTAACCCCCCCCCCCCCCAACCCCCTCCCCATGGCTCCCACCCGGACCCCCCTGGCCCTCTGGGCCCCGGCTCTCTTCTCCCTCCTCCTCGCCCTCCTCGTGCGGCCGCTCGAGCGGCTCTTTTACCACGCGGACCTCTGCGCCGCCTACCACGTCTCCGCCGCCGCCGCCGTCTACCTCACCGCCTGCCTCAACGCCGTCGTCGTCTTCGCCCCCGCCTTGCGCCGCCGCCTCCGCGCCGTCCGCGACGACGCCGACATCTTCGCCCGCCTGGGCCCCAGCAATCGCATCCTCGTCCGCGCCTACCTACGCGGCTGCTTCCTCCTGCCCAACCTCCTCGGCCCCGTCTGGGCCGTCGGCGGCGGCGGAGGTCGCCTGCTCGACGACCTCGCCCACATGTACGGCTTCGCCGTCGCTCTCCTCCACGCTCCCTTGCTCCTGAGCCTGGCCGTCCGCCTCGTCATCCCGCTCGCCTGCCGCGGCCTCCGCCGCTCCGTCGAGGCCGCCTCGTGCCTCGTCTGGCGCGTCTCCGACGTCCTCGGCCAAGACCCCGCGGCGGCGGCCCAAAGGGTCCTCGCCGCGCTGCACGCCTGGCTCGGCCGGCTCCCCGGGCGCGTCGTCTACGCCGTCGACGGGAGGCTCCTCAGGGCCGAGTGGGCCCTCCTGCGGCTGGTCGCCGGCTCCCTCGCCGCCGTCTGCCTCAGCGCGCTCTACGTCATGGTCGTCGACCTCTACCGGCCGCACCTGCAGCGCCTCGCCCTTCGCTCCGCCGCGTGGGCCCTCATGGCGGTCGGCGACGCCTTCTTCAACGGCGGCATGTGGGTCGAGTCGGTCGTCGTCAGAACGGGTTACTGGGAGGACGGCGGCCGTCTCTCGCGGCTCCACGACACGGGACATGTACGTTGACTCGGGGCCTGCCATTAGAGAAGGATAGTTCCTGGCTATCCAGCCTGGGTAACACGTTGAAAGGTGAAGATGATTATGTTAACCGAACCCCAGCCACACAACTCGTTCCGACAGTCGATCAGAGAAGGGTATACCGAGGCCACTGCCCCCGCGAGGATAAAAAACTGCAAAAAGTATTATCAAAAGTCTCAAAGAGATTTGTGAGACTCGGCACAGCCATGACGGTGACCCCGCTTGGTGATACAGCAGCGGGAGACAAGAGCGCAATGCTCCAGCCTGCGGTAATGCCTCAAACACACCTGTCAGTTTCGGTCATTACTCGCAAGTCTAGCCTATCTACAGATATAGGGACCTAATTTCCCTGCCCTACTTTTATAGATCCAAGCCCTTTACACACCTATTCTTACATGTCCTGCCGTGTGCCCTAACTCGTGACAACATTGTCCTGGCCGGCGATGGTGATTCCACCAGAAGTTGTCTCGATAACCTTGTACCCATCCGTGTTTGCAGTGCCCTGTGCGGCTTGGGCGTAAGCCTCGTCGCTCCTGTAAGCTGCGGTTAGCCGTCGTCCAAAAAAGAAAAATGCGCGCCAACGTCCATGGATGGAAATCCGTACCTGTCGCAAAGCACCTCCAGATCCTTATCGCTGAGGATCTCGTGATCCCCCGACTGCTTGAAGATCTGGCCGTCCTTCAACAACAGAGACTTGAGCGTCTCCTTGTCCAGGTCCTCCTTGAGGTTCACCTTCTGGCCCATTGTCTTGAACGAGCCCTTTTTGATGATGAGCTTTTCCAGGCGACGCTTGGCGTCGGCGCTCAGGAGGAGCTCCTCCTCGACGGTGCCCTTGGTGGCGAGTCGGTAGACGATGACGGGGCGCGTCTGGCCGATGCGGTGGCAGCGGTCCTGGGCCTGAAGGTCCTGCTGCGGGTTCCAGTCGCTATCGAAGAGGATGACGGTGTCGGCGCTGGCGAGGTTGATGCCCTGGCCGCCGGCGCGCGTCGAGAGCAGGAAAATCTTGAAATCGGGGTTCTGGTTGAACTCCTTGATCTGGTCACGGCGACTCTCCTGGGAGACGGATCCATCGAGACGGCAGGCGTTCCATTTGCGAAGCTCGCAGTAGTCTTGGAGAATGTCGAGCTGGGTCTTGAACTGACTGAATATCAGCACCTTGTGGCCCTTGGCAAATAATGTTGGCAGCAGCCGGTCGAGCATGAGCATCTTGCCAGACGAGGTGACGATGCTCTCGTCAACCGGGGGAGCACCCTCGTAGCTCCATGGGTCGAAGAAGTTGTGCGGGCTGTTGCACACAAGACGAAGTTGCATGTCGGGATTGCCGAGCTTCTTGGCGCTCATCTCCTTCTTGGCCTGTTCCAGAATCTTGACCCGGCGCTGCTCCTCCGCAGACATGACAATGGTCTTATCATCGCCGTCTTCCTCCTCGGCCTCCCTCGCCAGCTTTGCTTCGAACTCGTCGTCGGAAAGCTTGTCTTCGTCGTCGGGATCAGATTCAACGTAGCGGCGTCTTCCCCGGGTGACTCGGCCTCGGCTGGTCGTCGAAGGAGTCGAGTGTCGTGACGATTTGGCGCTCTTCGTCTGTGGCGTCTCAGACGCAGGGGCGTCTTTGCGTTTGGAGCTAGAGCGGGATGATGTCTTGGAAGGGGTATTGGGCGTAGCCGTGGTCTTTACTGCGTTTTCGGCCTTGCTGGACGAACTTCTAGCTCGGCTCATCATGGCCGCGAAGGCGTTGAGTTTCTTGGGCTCAGACGCCGCCTTTTGCTTTGACTTTCTCGGGCTGCTTCGGATGGGGATGTCCATCTCCTTGACCGCGGCCACTTCTGTCTCGACGGGTGCACCAAGGGTGGCGGTGAGCCGCTCGACAACCTTGTTCTCCAGGTACGCGCGAGTGTCGACGTTCTTGTCGTTGATGGCATTGTAAATGTCCGTCTGCTCCTTGGTCATCGGGGCGAAGAGGATGTATTCGCGTTTCTTGGGGAGGTGGGCGGCAACATCTGCCTTGACTCGACGGAGGAGAAGAGGCTGGAGGATGACGTGGATCTTCTTGACCAACTCTTGGTTCTCGCGATCGGCGATGAACTCTTCAGCGCCTTCCTCGTCTTGCAAGTCATCAAAGTTGAACCACTCTTCGAAAGCCTCCCAATCCTTGAAGATGCCTGGCATTAGGAAATGGAGAAGAGCCCAAAGCTCCTTGAGGTTGTTCTGAAGTGGCGTGCCCGTAATGAGCAGTCGGGTCGCCGAAGTGAAGTTCTCGAGCTCCTGGAACAGCTTGGATTCAAAGTTCTTCATACGGTGGCCCTCGTCCTGGAAGAGGTCAGCGCGCCGACGCAGGGAAACAGAGGGTGAAAGAAGAGGCTCACAATTATGACGAAAGCCCACTGAAATTTTGCAAGGGCAGCTCTTTCGCGAAGAACCATTTCGTACGAGGTACAGACCACTGGGAATTGCTTTGTCGGCATGCCATTCTTCATGTTTGGGTCGAGCCGTTCCCTCTTGATCTTGGCGCGCTGTTGAGCATCGCCATGGAACAGCACAACAGGAATATCGGGACACCACTTTTCGAACTCATCCATCCAATTGGACAGTGTACTCAGGGGTGCGACAATCAGGTGAGGGCCCAGGTAATTTTGCTCTCTGGTATGGGCGATGAGAGAGATGGTCTGGACGGTTTTGCCTAGACCCAAAGGTCAGCCGATTGGATGGCGGGCGTGTGAGACGAGACACTTACCGAGACCCATCTCATCGGCAAGGATGCCAGACAAGCCTTGAATGCAGATCTCGGCCATCCAGGTGAGGCCCTCGAGCTGGTAATCACGCATTTCACCGCCGGTCATGAGCTTGGGCTGGGTGGCCATGGCCAGCTTGTGGTCTCCGAGGGTTTCGCCTTCCAGACTGGTTCCGACGCGGCCCAGGGCCTGGGTTTTGGTGACGAGCATGTCGCTGAAAGCGGCGGACCTGGCCAGCAAGCCCTCGAGCTCCTTGGCTCTCCTCTGCCTCTCCTCCTTGCTCAGCTCGTTCTTCTTCCTGCGGCGATTCTTGGCGTTCTGTGCCTTCTTGGCGGCCTTGGTCTTTTTTTCGTTAGCAGCGCGGGCCTTGGCCTCCTCTTCCATGATTCTCTTGAACTCGGCATCGATGGGCTCCACACTGTCGTCCCTCGGTGGTGAGGACGGGGCGCTGGTGTCAAGTCGGCGCCGGTTGGTGGACATGACTGACTCCACCTCGGAGGTAGCAGAGGAATCCATCTTGTAATAATACAGTAACCAAGTAGTAAGAGGCTGAACGAAGGATGGTTTTTTTGCGACCGAATCGCTTCAGGAAAGACTGTAGCCCGTCTAGAGCAATTGATGGTGACGAGAGAGCAGCTTGGAGATGGTAAAGATCGATGATGGTATCGCCACTAGCACGCCAAATCGAGGGGCCTGTGCCCTCTTTACGCGGAGCGTCGAAGACGATGTAATTGAGCAAAGGGAGAGGTAGAAAACCCGAATAGATGTATATATGTTTGAGGAATCACGATTGGAGGTTCAACTTTTGGGAAAAGCCAGAATTGAACGGGGAAGCTGGAAGGGGGCAACCGCAAGGAAAAAGACAGGCAAGACGAGAGACGGGCTTCAGCTGCGCTAGGGGGGGGGAGCGCGATCGGATCCGCGGGATGGAAAAAGAGGCAGGGGGCGCGACGCGAGTCGAGGCGCAGTCACGTGGATTCGTGTCGTTTTCAATTAAGGACCCGGTCTTTTTTCTTTTTCTTTCTTGTCATTCAAGCACCTCATCGTCATTGGGACTAGTCGGGGATCAGATAAGAGAGGTCGTGGATCGGATGAGGGATCGGGGACTCGGCGTAGGAATCTGCATTCATCGTTGACTGAGGGAAAAGTGGCACCGGGCAGTTTATCAATTACAGCCAGAGCGCGAATCATGTTCTCCAAATGAAATGAAAGTTGCAGCTAGTGAGACGAGTTTTTCGGCTTCACCTCGTATTGACTCATTACCTACTTGTCATTTCACCCCTCGAGGCGACTGGGAACAAAACAATCAATGCAACTATTGTAATTCTGGAATGAAACTAGAAGAGGCGATGAAGTGTCAACCAACATCTATACGGATGCTCCGTATAGCAATTGGATAGCAACAAAGTGAGTGTGTGCAAGAAAAAGACGAACCAAGCCACACCGTGGCTCACCGAGGCTTACCGAGACGACCCCGGTCACCCCCGCTTGGCCCACATCGCCCTACAGGCCTGAGGCACAGCGTTGAGCTGCGTGGAGGGGCAGTCCTTTTGCTGCCCGTACAAGAAAATTACCCCGCAGAACCACACCGGCCAAAATTTCCATCTCAGACTCACAAACAGATGCTCTCTTCTCTGCGCGCCCTCCGACCTAGCACCTCCCGCAGCCTCTCCCCCTTCCGACTCGCAAGAATGGCCTCCAACAACACCACATACACTCCCAACGAGGAGACCGAGATCCAGCAGTGGCTCACCACCGCCGCCCGCCTGCAGCAGGCCGGCGCCGGCGCCGACGCCTCCCCCATTCTCGACACCCTCAACTCCCACCTGAGCACCCGCACCACCCTCCTCGGCACCAAGCCCAGCAAGGCCGACACCGCCCTCTACTCCGCCGTCCGCCCCCTCGTCGCCGCCTGGTCCCCCGAGCAGCGCACTGGCGAGAAGGGCTACCCCAACATCGTCCGCCACCTCGACTTTGTCCAGAACTACCCCGCCTTCGCCGCCGACGTGAAGCCCGAGGACAAGGTCGCCGTCGACCTTGATGAAGTTCTCTACGTGAAGCCCCCCGTCGACGCCAAGGCCGAGAAGGAGCGCCTCAAGAAGGAGAAGGCCGCCGCCGCCGCCGCCGCCGCCGCCGCTGCTGCTGCCGGAGGTGACAAGCCTGCTGCCCTCCCCGACCGGACCAAGGACGCCGCCAAGGAAAAGAGTGCCGGCGAAAAGGTCAAGGAGGCCGTCGTCGAGGCCAAGGACAAGGCCAAGGCCGTCGTCACCGGCGGCGACGCCAAGCCCAAGAAGGAGAAGAAGGAAAAGGCCCCCAAGCCGCAAAAGGCCGCCGCGCCCGCCGCGCCCCTGTCCCCGGCCCTCATCGACCTCCGCGTCGGCCACATCCTCAAGGCCATCAAGCACCCGGAGGCCGACTCGCTCTACGTCTCCACCATCGCCGTCGGCGACGAGCCCAACGACGACACCACCGAGTACGAGGGCCAGGTCTGCCGCACCGTCTGCTCCGGCCTCAACGGCCTCGTGCCCCTCGAGTCCATGCAGGGCCGCAAGGTCGTCGTCGTCTGCAACCTCAAGCCCGTCAAGATGCGCGGCATCAAGTCGTGCGCCATGGTCCTCGCCGCCTCCCCCGCCTCAAGGAGGGCGAGGCCGACGACCACAAGGGCCCCGTCGAGCTCGTCACGCCCCCCGCCGACGCCAAGGCCGGCGAGCGCGTCTGCTTCCAGGGCTGGGAGGGCGAGCCAGAGGGCGTGCTGAACCCCAAGAAGAAGATCTGGGAGACCTTCCAGCCCGGCTTCACCACCACCGACGACCTCGCCGTCGCCTTCGACGCCGCCGCCGTCGAGGCCCTCGGCAAGCAGGGCGTCGCCAAGCTCGTCACCAAGTCCGGCGGCCTCTGCACCGTCCCCAGCCTCAAGGACGCCGTCGTGCGGTAGACGAAAAAGAGTAACAAGAGGTGGGAAAATAGAAGAGAAGAGGAAAAGGCATTGTTGATGTCTTTTTATGGTGAAAATGATGGATGAAAGACGCTATGGCAGCATCGGTTTGACGAATCATCAAAAATGAGAACAAAGTTCCCCTCTCCCAGTCGCAATATTTGACAGTCTCTTTCGTGTTTGCTGTTGTCTGTCTGCTGGTTTCCCTGCACCGTTTGCACCCATCGTGAGATGCACAACAACATCACCCCTCGCGCGGCAGGCTGCTGCTGCCTGCCTGCTCGTGACTGCGCGCCTTCCCATCTTGAAGACTTCAGCTCCCTGCCCTCTCTCACCACACAGAATAACGCCCGCCACCGCCGACCGTCCCACATCTCCCGCTCCGCCACAAACTTCTAGAGACACCACACCCGAACCCCCCCCCAAACTAAAACTGCTCTGATGAACCTGCTCACGATCATGGATATACCGCAGCCCGTTCTCAGAGTCGTCGCCGTCGCCCTCTCGGTCGGCATCCTCATCGAGCTCGCCATCCTGGCGCGGATCACCGGCCGGCCTCGCGAGTTGCGGGCACCCTGGAACCCGGACACGGGAGAGAAAGCCCGCGGAGACGACGAGGAAGCCCAGCCGCAGTGGAACAACCGAATGCCCCCGGTGGATCACACGCTTTGAAGAGAACGCAAGGAAATGGCGGGAAGGGAGGGGGGCTTCCTTGCCGGTTGCGACTGTTGTCGTCTGCTATCGACTCCCGGTTCGATGGCCCCGGGTACACTTCACTCATAGGACCTAGCAAGGCGGAGGCAAAGCGCTCATGAAAAGAAAAACACACACACAGAACATCAGGGAGACGGCTTCGCGTTAATAATAAAAAATCGGTATTATAGCGAATGGTTGATGAGCAAGGAACCGGCAGCGGCAGGCAAACAGGACGCCCCGGCTTGGGTCAAGGAGAGATATCTTACGAGCATGAGATACCCTTGGGAAGCAAGTCGCGGGACAGCGTCACGAATACAATCAATCAGTCGTTTCTCTTAGATACACATCTCGCATTATGGACGCGCTCTGTACGTTTGTAAACAACTTTTTGTACCCCCGCCCCCTAGGATATGACCCATGCGCCTTGATAAAGAGATTCCGCAAAAAAGGGAGGATTAAAAAAAAACAAAAAAAGACGTGACTACTTCTTCCCGGCTTTGCCAGCGGCCTTTTTCTTCACCGAAGCGACGAGCCTGCGCAGCTCGTCGTCCTCGGCCTCGTCGCCCGCCGCCCCCTTGGCCTTCTTCGCCTTCTTCCCGCCCCTCTCGGCGGGCGGCTCGCCGTCCCCGCCGGCCTTTCTCTTCTTGCGGCCCTCCTCGAGCAGCCTCTTCATCGCCTCGGTGCCCTTGAACTTGGGGTTCGACGGGTCGATGGCGTACTCGTGGCTCTCGAACACGGCCTTGAACCGCTCGTCGCCGACGTCCATCTCAAAGTCCTCCTGTAGGCCGACCTTGTCGTCGCCGCCGTCGCCCGCCGCGTTTGCGGCCCTCTTGGCCGCCAGCTTCTTGGCCGCCTTGCCCTTCTTCTTCTTGAGCTTCTCCGCCTTTATGATCTCGTTCATGTCAAAGTGGTCTAGGTGCGCCGCCTGCCCCTCGCCGTCCTCGTCCGCCATCAGGAGCCGCAGCTGCGCCTTCTGCTCCGCCTTCTCCTTCTCCTCGGCCTCGCGCGCCGCGCGCTTCGCCAGGCGCTCCTCCTTGCGCATCGACGCCTTGCTCTTGGCGGGGCCGCCGGCTCCTCCGTCGTGAAGAAGGGGTCGTCGAAGCCGAGGTCCTCGCCCGCGCCGCCGGCCTCGTCGTCGTCCTGCTCCTCTGCAGGACCGGCGGCCTCTTTGCCGGCGCCCGTGACGCCGCCCTCGCGTCTGGCGCGGGCCGCCTCGCGCTTCCGCTCCTTGCGCTCGCGTTCCTTGCGCTTGTACTTCTCGATCGTCGTCTCCTCCTCTTCCGGCTTCTTGTCCTTCTTGCTCTCCGTCAGGGCCGGCGTGAACGTGATCTCCATCTCGCCGACGGGCCCCGCCTTGGACTTCTTCTCCTCCTCGGCGCCGAGCCCCAGCGCCTCCCTCATCTTCCGGCGGGCGAGCTCCTTCTTGGAGAGCTTGGGCTCGGTAGCGGCCTCTCCCTCTCCTTTCTGGCCCTCGTCGTCATCGTCGTCGTCGCCGCCGTCGTCGAATCCGGCAAACGAATCGCCGTCGTCCTCGCTGTCGCTGGCCAGGTACGCCTTGAGGTCGTTTTCCTCGAGCTGCGAGCGGCTGCCGGTGAAGGCGCGGTTGATGGAGGCCTTGCGCGTGGCGTCGTCGGGGTTGACGTCCCAGGTCAGCTTGACCTTGGAGTGTTGCAGGGCGTCGGTGGTGAACTCGACGGGCTTGTATCCCTCGGGCATCTTGGTGCACTCGTCTCTGGGCTCGTCGTCAAAGGTGACGTCGTCGGGGATGAACCGCAGGTCGAGGAAGTTGGAGGACGACTGGTACTCGGTGCCGTCGGTGGCCTCGTAGAGCTTCTGGGCCGTCGTCCTGTCGGAGACGGTCATGACGGCGTAGAAGTAGCGCAGGCGGTCGAGCTGGTACTTGCGCAGCGCATCGTGGTCAAAGTCCTCGGCGTCGCCCTCGGCCAGCAGCTCCTTCTTGATCGCCTCTTCCTCCTGGTCGCTGTCCTCGCTCTCGTCGTCGGAGTCGTCCGACTTCTTGAAGATCTCCTTCGGGGGGCCCTCGAGCTCCTCGCGCTGCATGCGCTCCTTGCCGAACTCGCTAGGGTAGACCGAGACCTTTTCGATGCGGCCGCCGGTCGGCGGCAGGAAGCTGGTGAAGAGGGCAAACAGGTCGGCCGACTTGATGTTGTCCCAGTCGAGGTTGACAATGGCTATCCGGTTCGTGACTTCGCCCTCCTCAACCTCGGCCTGTTCGTCGTGCAGGCGAGACATGGACGCCTTGGGGTCTGCGACGGCCTCGGCCTCCTCGTCCGAGCCGCCGTCGTCGTCTTCGGATTCCGACTCGGAGTCGGACTCGGACTCTGAGAAACCGCCGCCGCGCGCAGGGTCGTACTTGGCGTCGGCCTTGGCCAGCTCCCGCTCGACAACGTCGTCGGCGTCGACCTCCATGCCCTCCTCCCGGTCCTCTTCCACCTCCTGATCCTCATCTTCCGGCTCGTACAGCCGCTGCAGGGTCTTTTTCTTGGTGTCGGACTTGACTTTCCGGCCGTATCGGTCGACCTTTGAGGTGGACGTGAAGGATTCGTCCTTTAGCATGCGCGAGAAGCGCTTGTCAATTGTCGTCTTGGTCTGCTTCTTGGAAGGCAGGCGGAACCGGGGGTCGGTCTCGAAGTTGGAGAACCGAGAGTCGGTGATTTTCCCATTCTTGCTCGACTTTGACGAAGACATGGCTGCGGTGTGGAAGTGAAGGTTGCAGAATGGAATGGCGCAAATCCTGCCCGTGTCGCATGCGCTGGAAAATGCAATTGGGCGTGGGGTCGATGAAATTTTGGTGGGTCCTCCTTTCTGCCGCCAAGGCGGTCAACGCGTTTCTCGCCAAGTCCCTGTAGGCCATTGGCAGCACAGGTGTCACCAGCTGGGGAAAGCCGTCTTAATAATCCAAGTGAGGCTGTTCCCATGTCACTTACATCCACACACACACCATTAATACCTTGCACTGTTCACTTGATACTGCCTTACTCTCGCTTTCTCTTGTGCTTATACTTCAGGATCATTATTCCTCACTAACTATTTCTAAATCTCTGTCGCTCTACGACAGAGTTCTGTACGATGGTTTATATACATAATGTGAGAACCAACCTCACCCCAAATTACTCACTCCCTGTTGCTCTCCTCTTTTAGTCCTCTATTTAGATGCTGAGGCCCTACTTGTGACTTGTTTCTAAGATGCTGCGACCAATTAAAAGAAGGCTACAGTCTGATTAAACCAATCATAAGTGGCGCTAAGGCTTCGACCAATTGCAAGAGGCGTATACGTCCCTTTTCACGTGTGTGCGTTGACAGGTTGATCTATCATAACTTCGACTTCCGTTCCAGCTTCACCTTCACTCCAGTCGCTTCGCTCAGGGTAACTGGGCACATGGAAAGGCCCCCGTGAGGGGGCAGCAACGAGCCCGGCCGCTAAAGAGCTTTGAAGAACCGTAGCGTCTGCTGGAATGGATTTCAAGTAGTTTCCCCATCTAAAATTCACATACGAAATGATTTTTGGGTAGAAATACCCTTGCTAAGTAAATCTACCGCGTTATAGGCCATATTATTCGTGGCGCATGCTGCCGTTATTAGCTACACGAAGCTATCGCATCTCCACGACAAGAGCCCTTGGACACTTGACAGCATGGGGCAAGTCATATTCAAATCGACTGCTGGCAATGGTTGATGGAGAGCGTACGTAGTATACGAAGATGGACAGTTGTGGCAGGTTGGGATTGGTGTATATTATCATTGAAGCTGGTTGCCCGCCTTCTGTCCGCTGCAGACTGCGGGAACCTCCCGGCGTCAAATACAATAACAGCAGCCGGAGCAAATCCACAACGAACGGCGCGGACTCGCGAATCTTTCCCCAGAATCCCAATTTGCACTATTCGGTCACAGGCAGGCGCGTTTCCTACTCTTGCACTTTCCTCCCAAAAGTTTGTCTTCAAGCCTTCCTCCCTTCTCTTTGCCTTCTTCTCTGGATACCGGGCATTCTGTTCTCAATTATTTTGAGCCGACGAGTCACAACCCTTCAACATCTACCTGCAACAAGCCAATTGGGCCCCTTCTCGTCCACTTCTTCAACATCCCGACAAGAACAAACTCGGGTGGTTCTCGATCAACCCACACTCCAACAAGGCTACTTCTTCGCCCGTCTCATTCCACATTGTTTTAACACGCTGCTTTAATTCTCTGAATCTTTTCCTCTCTCGCATTTTGGAACCTATCACAGTTCTACCTCCCATCATGGACAGTTTCTTCAAGGGGAAGGAACCAAGGCTTCCTACTTGGGTAGATTGCAATTCGAGTTCACGCAGCGAGGCAACGTCCAGACCAATGGAAGGAACAGCTACTGATCACGGGATCCCTTCAGATACCAATCCCTCCATACAGCTGTCTCTCTTCGTCGACCAAGAAGACCTCGAGGCGGGTCGAAAGCACAACATCGATACCCCAGCGAGTTCAGACACAACAATGCTGACCAACACCGACATCCGCCCAACCGAGGGACAAGACAACGATCATCTTCCAACGCATACCAATCCCAGCGCGAAAGAGCTTCTACACGAGGGCACTCGCCCACTTGGCCAACCAACCGCAAGCGCTCTTCGTGGCGATGCAGCTATTGGCATAATGATCCATCATGATGCAGCTACGAGGGTTGCGAAGGGCACATCTGAAGACGAACATCAGGATTCGGCAGCAAGCACGCGGGCTACTGACAAGAACATCAGACGCACATCTGTCGCCGACAACAAGTCCAATCAACCACAATCTGTACGCAGGGCGCGCACAGCTCAGGAGTATACCGCAACTATGAAGAGGAAATCGGAACAAGAGTTGAAAAAAGACTTCATCAGGCAGATTGGCTTGAAACGCCGATCTGGAGTCTCGGGTATCATCCTCGAGCCACCAAAAGCTAAAAGACGACGACTCCGAAAGGCGTCAAGCAGCAGTCTTGACGACTCGGACGAAGCAGCAGCATCGACAATGACGGGTGTCATGCCCGAACTTGGAGGAGGCATCCCGACCTTTGATCAGCCCAAAGTGTCTAAAAAAGACAGAAGAAAACAGATTGCGGCCGCAACCTCAGGAGGCGACAGCAATCGACACCTGAGTTCACAAAAGGATGACGCGAAGACGGGATTGACGATTTGGGGCCTCGGACATGTGGATTGCGTTGGTTCTTCCGACTACAAGCTGAAAGGGATGAAGACGCCTATCCGGGGCTGGCAGCTCCAAGCTGCCACCCGAATGCTCTTGAGGGAGAATTCCCACGGGCCTCCTCATGGAGGAATTCTTGGTGATCAGATGGGAATGGGAAAGACTCTAACTAGTCTTGTTCTCATCGTGGGGTGCCCGCCCCTTCATCAAGATACTCAAGCGGGCTGCGGCGGAAGTCTCGTCGTTGTACCGGGCCCGAATGTTTTGAAAGAGTGGAGTGATGCCATTTCTTGCCACACGGACATTCGCCCACAGGATTTCCTTGTTTACAAGCGAGGCACTAACATCTTCGAAGCAAGCCAAATCGCAGGGTACAAAATCGTGTAAGTTTACTCCCGAATCCCATCCCATCTACCTGTCATCTCAACTGTGCATAACACTGTGACCAGGCTTACTACTTATCAAGAACTACTCAAGTACCCCTCGGGGAAAAAGCTGTCAGACCTGGCCATTGAGCATGGTCAAGGAACCCGGGAGTTCCAGGATGCTGTGAGGAACGCTGCTGGCCCCATTTTCGACATTGAGTGGTACCGGATTGTGTTTGACGAGCTTCACACGATCAAAAACTCCGAGACTCAAAGTAGGCCAGCCTCCTTACTTGATTTGCTTATGCGGCAGTTGACTAATTCCATTCTAGCTTTTCAGGCCTGCTATCATCTGAACAGTAAAAGAATCTGGGGACTCAGCGGAACCCCGCTGATCAACCAGAGCAAAGGTGGAACTTTGCTTATACCATGTTGTGCTCTGCCATTTATTCTAACTGAAAATGCAGAGATATTTCCCTATCTGAAGCTCATCAGAGTTGAGGGGATCACAACTAAGAAGGACTTTGAGTCCGTCTACAAAAAGGCGGTACGTATGCCCTTGGAAGATTGATGTTGGCCAAAGCTAAGCAAGTCCCAGCCTGATGCCGCCGCAAAGTTGGACGCGTTGATCAACCTGGTCACTATGCGCCGGTTAGCCGTATCTGTATTACTCGTACAAGGAGAAACTGACAATGTAATGGCAGGAGTCATGATGACTATTTCCTTGGGAAGCAGATGCTGGAGGGTATCCCCCAGTTCGAGGCGGAAGTCCGCTGGGTGAACCTATCACAGGAAGAACGACTGATTTATGAGTAAGTGGAATACAGTATTTAAAAACCCATGTCGTCTTTTCCCGAAACTCCATGACTTCTTTTCCCACTGACACAGCCTCAAGCGCCATCGGTCGATACTTTGACAGTCAACCGCGTCGGATAGTCTCAATGGCACTGAAGAGGCAGGCCATCTCCCATCCGTATCTTTTGGAGAATACTTTTCTCGAGACAATGGACAATAGCTCCATCCAGGAGCTTATCGATGCTCTCAAGAAGGTCGAAGGCACTGCCTGGGTGTACCACCAGATCGGCAGACGTTGCGGCCGACACGACCCGGAAAATGCCTTGGAAGCCAGCAAAAGCGATCCCGAAGAGGTCCCTGATCTAACGCCTCGTGAAGTGGCCTACGCCCCTATGAACCCGTTTGGAAAGTCCGCATTCGGGGGGGAGTTTTCGATGGCTCACTTACTCGAGTTAACCATCATGGAGAAGGAAATGGGCAAGAAGACCAAATGCGGCCGGTGCAGCCAGAAGAAAAGGGACCGCATGCGCATCAACGGGGTAGGTTTGTCATTCGTAAGCAAAGCGAAGTATACTGACGGGCTTCTAACAGTGCAAACATGTCTTTTGCCAAGATTGCATCTTCACGGTAATTCGATACTCTAACGCGGCTACGGGATACCAGTGTCCGCTTCCAACCTGCTCGAATACCTTTGGTGGAAACGACTTCGAGCCAGTCGTGACTCTCGTGGACAAGGCCGAAGAGTATGCCAAAGAAGACAACGAGTCATCCGACGAGGATTCGGATGGCAACAGGGTTCACGGTCGCAAAAACAAGATTGCAGAGAAGAAACGTAAGGCGCAGGCGAGACGCGAGAGGAAGACAATGACGCGACGCAAGTACGGTGGTGACTTTATCGACACCTTGCCAGGGCTTGAAGAGGATGGCTTGTCCTTCATCCGCATTGGTGTAAACGAGAACGGCGGCATTCCCTGCCCTGGGACGAAGCTGACGGTTGCCAAAGAGATCATTCTCCAGTGGCAGAAGGAGGCGCCCAACGACAAGATCATTGGTAAGTCGTACCCCTGCCCGGGATCGGTTTTCCCGTATTCCTAACAGTTGTCTTGAGTCTTTGTCGAGTTCCTCAAGACGGCAGTCATGCTAGGGATTGTCTTGAACCTCGAAGAGATCCCGTTTGTCTACCTGAATGGCAAGATCACATCAACCGAGAAGCTCAAGGCCGTGGAAGCGTTCAAAACAAACCCCGAGGTTAAGATTCTTGTAAGTCAACCAAGCCCCCTCGCCCCCAATCCTTCCTCTATTCAAGGGGTGTTAAACAGGAATGCTGACGTACACAATCCCGCCGTCGTAGATTGCATCAATGAAGGTCGGTGGACAGGCGCTGAACCTGACATGCGCCAACAGAGTCATTCAAATCGACATGTGGTGGAACGAGGCCGCGGGCGAACAGGCCAACGGGCGGGTGAACCGAATGGGCCAGCTGAAGCCCTCGCACGCCGTTGTCATCAAGGCCCGGGACACAATCGATGAACACATCACGGACCTCCAGGACCGCAAGACGGGGGAGATTGAGCATATCCTGCAAGACGACGGCCGCGTAACCAAGGCCCTCGGCGAGTACGAGGTCATGGCCCTCACCGCACCCACGGCGTGGCAGGCGCTGAAGCAGCGCCTCATCAACGAGATCGAGCAGGAGATGGGCCCGCAAGGGGTTCAATAATTTTCCTTTTTATTTTACGGCTTTTGTAGGTATGGGGCTTTGCCATGCGCATAACGAACGGCGGTGGCATTGGGGTCCGATATCTAGTTTTCACCGTTTGGGCTTTAATCTCCAGGGATACCCGGCGATTTGCTTTATTTTGCTTTTTCTTACGCGGGATGGAGTGCTTTTTGGTTGCATTTTCAATTTGTTTCCCCTTACAAAAAACACATCACCGAGATTATAGGGGGTGGTTTGGAGGGGGGGGACTTCAACGATCGTGACAGTAAAGGCAAATGACTACGCGTCCGAATTTCAGACACACGCTCTCATCTATTGAGGCGGCTCAGCGGGCGCTGTCAGGACTGGAAGATATTAGAATATCTTACTGCCCATACACCAGAAGATATAGGGGAAAGGGTGTTAGCTGGCATACAGACCCAGCCATTCCTGATGAAGAACGAAGAGTGATACTAAAGAAAGGTGACTCTCGGCCGTGTCCAAGTCATGAGCGCAGTTGAAACATCGTGTTCCACGTGAAGAAAAGAAAGCAGAATGAGGAAGAAGAAAGAAAAAGGCCATTGACACATGTCCAATCCCTGAGAGGCTGCTGCACTTCGGGAAGCATATCTCGAAGCTTCACATCGGAGACATGCTCTCCTACCCTCTCCCCCGTTCCAGACTCTGGGCTGCAGGAAGAAGAAAACAAGGGGGGAGAGGGAACCCCGAACCCTCCCCTTCCGTAGCCGCCGCCATCAAGCCAAAGGCCCAAGTAGCAAGAGACGATGACAAGACAAACCGGGAGGAAAAATGCCTCTATTGCCTTCGCCCCCTTGACCCCTCCCCCCCCCCCAGAAACACATTCGCGTTCTCCGAACAACACACAAGCCCATCATCGCGCAAACCCAACTTTGCTTTTCTCCTTCTCTCCATATCTCTCCATCTCTCCGTGTCTCCGTCTCTCCGTCTCTCCATCCCCCCCCTCACACGCCCCTCGGGTTGTCGACGCGAAGGAAAAAGCGCCCGGATGAGAGTTTAGATGGCGTCAGGTATTACAGGACGGCTGGCGACGGATACGCCTCCGCGCCGCGCAACGCTCCCCCCCCCCCCCTTTCTTTTCCCAACATGGCGCGTGCCTGTGAGTGAGTGAGCGGGTGCGCCCCGTAAGTGATCCGTAAGTAGCCCGTTAAGTCGACGTAAGTGGCAAAACGGAAGGAGGGAAAAAAAACCCTCCCCGATCCCCGGCGTCTTTTCCCCCTTTCGAAAAAAAAAAGTCAAGAAAAAAAAAAGACTTTCACCAGCCAAAGCATTCCCGTTCAGCAGAGGTCTGTCTCCCCATCTACGAGGTCAAAACTTTTTTTCAAAAAAAGGAAACCCCCATGACCGCCGCGTTCTTGGATGACCAGGAGGGAATCAGTGGGGGGGGTGGCGTGGGGGTGGTGGAGGTCTATTAGGAGGGGGCAGGCGGAGGAGGATGCCGAGCAGTCTTCCCGTCATGGGATTGTCATGAGAGAAAACGCTAAAGGGCGCGGCAGCCGGAGCTTGGCATCTTCCCCGGCAGTTCAGCATTAATACCTGGGAGGGGAGAAAAGGAAGGGGTGTGTGTGTGTGGTCGCGGTAATTCTCAAAGTAGCTTTCCTCATTTTCATTTTCGTCAAACACCCCCCCCCCCCCCCCCTCCCCTTCTATCCAATAGTAGTCAACGTTGTCCTGTTTCTTTCCCATGGGTTGGGTGAGCCGGATGACCGACGTGGCCCACCCCCCGAAGAAAAGATGCCCACTTCATGTATGCGTATGCCTCGGCGGCAGCAGCATCGAAAGCTAGCTGATCGAGATTCGCAGGTAGGGGGGGGGGGTGCCCAGCGTCGATGGGACATGGATATGATGACGACCCGTAAATCTCATCTCGTCCGAAAGGAACTAGGTATACGTAGTATGCATACGGCAATGAACGGACGGCAACATGCAAGGATATCAAGCCGACGCAAGGGGGCTTCGCCTCGGGAGCAGAAAAAACGCAATCTCCTTCATCTATCCCACCGGAGTAGACTCCGTCACGCGTCTGGGCGAACATATGCTCGGTCCCTGGATAATATTCACAATGACGTCGAGTCGTTAGAGGGAGCCGAAGCGGGACGAGACGTTGCGAAGGCAAGAAACGATTCTGCGAAGGAGAGTGCCCCTGAGCGTTGGCACTTCCCGCTCATGGTTTTTACATGTATGTGTATTTCTGTATAATTTTCTTCTTCTTCTTTTACTGGCTTCCTGAGAGCCCGTAAAAAAAAGCCCATCCCCCTTTCCCACGACCTTCGCGAAAAGACATCTGGGGATGCGATGGCGACTGCAGTGTACGAATAAGATCCCGCGCGCGCGCGCGCGGGTGGGCAGGTTGGTGGGGGATCATCTGCCGGGCATGGTTTTCGGAGTCGACTCCATGAACCCTTCCGGAATAGATTCCGCAAGCTCTGATTGCTCGGTCCGAAATCAAAGGTGATCCAAAATAGGAATGAGAAAGAGGCCCGTGTCCCGATAATCTCATGTGGTTGTGGTCCCCTAGGCGATCATAGCGTAGCCCGTCAGTCGCCCCCAGCCGCTCATGTCGTTTGACTGGCTTGTTGGATCGCCTGCGTGAAACAACCACCGTCCGTCCTGGATGGGCATCGACTTAGTTCATCTCAATCTATCCGCCCCCCATGCTGAGATCCTCGGCAATGTGCGTGTCAGACCCTGGTCGAGACCTGTAACCATTTTCTTCAACAAGCCACCAGCTACGCAACACGTCGTCCTGCAAGATATTGGGTTCCGTCGACTATGTCATGATGAGATTTGGCACTACATACCAACAACGCACTCACAAGAGGACTCTCCCGGCCCGCTTGGGTCGGCGGAGAGTTATGATTCTCGTTGCTCGTTTTGGGGGTTATCGCCAGCCTGTCAAACAACACCACCCACCCCCCTCACGCGTTTTCGTTTGAGAGGAAGCCTGAGACTACCCGTCGCAAGGCATCAACGTTTCTAGTCCGCGCGGCAAATTGTAGACTTGGCATGCTTTATTTAGCAAGAAGGACGGAGGCGAGGGCTCACCCGTCTGTTGGCGGGATCCTTGTGTAAGAGTCGGCCGCCAGGTGGGTGTGCCTTTTTATTCGCACCATACATGTCTCTCCACTGGAGCAGATCCGGCAAAGGCTTCATTCAAGAGTGAGACGCGTGTGTGGTATCAGGCGCCAACATTGCTGCACTGGCACCTATAGAAACCCATCGTCGTGTTGAGTATTGGGCATGAAACCTTTGCTGTGTTTTTCATTCGAGTACCCGTGTAAACCCAAAGAGGCATCGCCTTGGATACGTATCCCAGCCTCTGCAAGTCCCGTTTGCTTCACGTTCTACGACCCTGTCATGACACAACCTCGGGCGGACAGGCGTGTGCACTGCGCCGACGGCATGCATCTCTTGGTGCCAAGCATTCAAGATTAAGAGGCTGGACCTGTAATCGAGAGACATCCAACATGCCCGGGGCGGGTCTCTGGCATGTGGGTGGGTGGACGAATGCAATAATGGCACCAGGTCGGGGCCGGGTTGTTTGCGATTGCAATCTTGGGGAGTGGACAAACGCCCAGAGGCACGACAGTTGAAAGCATAATGGAAGCTGGTATCGGAATGGCTCCACGAATAGAAGGCCTGACCGCAGCAGACAATACCTAGGTGGGAGAAGTTGATGGAGCAGACGTTGGTCGTCGAATGGCTAGGATGAAAGTGTATGCGCAACGGTTTTTCTAAAACAGGGTCAGAGAGCGCACCATTGCGAAGAAAATCAAAAAAGTACAGGCCTGCTTTTGGATGTACCCTCCGGATTGGATAGTCGGAATCGGAGTGCAAATCCGAAGACTCAGCCAACCCCGCAGTGCTAGCAGACCGTTCGCGGAGGTGATGGCTGTGCGTTGGCTCGGTTTCGTCCTTGGGCCAAGGCCGAGGTTGAGTCCAATATGGCACGGGCGTAAGGGAGATAGGAGAGGGAATGTATGGGCTGGTAGTGTACGGATATATGCGATGTGATGCCAGCGACAGGCTCGGGCGAATGACGTACTGCGGCGCCGAGACTGGCGCTTGACCGTGGCGTCAAGAGTCACGACTGCTGTTGAGGGGTCAGGTGCAGTCGGAATCGGCAACTGGGGGTCGGTTGATAATACGGCACTGAAGAATTGGCGTGGCAACCCAAGAGGACAAATATGGTATTGCGGCGTCCCCTAGTCGTTGTGTCGTTGGAGATGCCATGTTGGTTCCAGGTGAGTCTAAAGCATGCCAAGCGGCGGCCAACCTTGGTGGCGAGATGGATAGACTGGATGACTGGTAGGGGGGACCCCCGTCCAGTTGCTGCTCACCGACAACGATGTTCAAGTCCCAGTCTGAAGGTTAAGCTTTCCCACCTGCGACCGGGGTGGCACGGATGTCATTGACCCCGGGCGGACGGCAACCAGCTTTCGGCATAGTAGCGGTGGATCGATGAGATTTGAGGCATGGACTGCGACTGGCCATCAGTACCGGGAGAAATGAGAGTGGTTCAACTTGATAAACAGCACCCGT
Source organism: Colletotrichum falcatum (assembly GCA_019425465.1). Classification (NCBI taxonomy): domain Eukaryota; kingdom Fungi; phylum Ascomycota; class Sordariomycetes; order Glomerellales; family Glomerellaceae; genus Colletotrichum; species Colletotrichum falcatum. Next base: position 231,848 of record SWKJ01000027.1, read on the forward strand.
TGAATTGAGATTGGGGTCAGACTCATATCCAAGACGGGAAGCTGGGGCCAGAAGTTGGACAAGACCTAGGCAGGCGCATGTGTAATCAATGTCTGTTCCCTTGGGTGGCTGATGGCACACGCTGCTGAAATGGCAGTTGACGTTTGAGGGCGGGCCTCCTCTTTCATCCGATTGCGTGCCTGCCAAGTCGAGCTGGAAAAAAAGGGGGAGGTCCGGAACTTGTATAGATATAGCATCAGAAGCGACAAGCGCAAGCCACCGAAGTGAAGGATGGTGAAGCCTGGTGGTCGACGACGGTGGACGCCCGTCGATTCCCCGGGTTCAAATGAAGCGGCGGACAAGGCGGACGACAAGGCTGGGTCAATTTGTAGGGCCACGATACTGATGCCGTCATGGGCCAAAGTGCAAGCAAGGCGGGTTCATCGCGGCGGACTAGGGGATTTCTGGCATCGTAGACTCGAGATGAATAGCGCCGAGCGCTTTTCATGCCCGCGAGGCCGACCGTCGTCGTGTGCAGGAAGAAGCAGGGAGGCGGAGAGTCGTGCGGGCGTGGAGTAGCAAAAGTAACGAAACAGGTCTCGACTCTCGAGGTGGGTGCCGGTCAGGCTTCCTGGGGGCGTCGAGATAGATGTTTCTGTCCTTGGGCCTGTGACTTTTGCGAAATCGTCGGCGGTCAACGAGACGAGACGGACGATGCCGAGCCAGAGTTAGGCCAATTCTGGTGGTGGGGGGCTGCGCGGCGTCAGGCCCCAAAGGGAAATGTTGGGTGTTTGATGCGGCGAGACGGGGAAAAAAAAGACACAACGGAGGAGGGTCGAGGAGTTCCCAACCGCAGAGACATGGCGGAAGGGCGTTCCGGTGAGCGATAGGATGAGACGCCTCGAAAAAGCCAAGGGTCTTGGAGTGGCGTCCTGTCGCGGCGACTACTAGTGCGGGTGTGTTTGCGTGTATTCGTGTGTATTCGTGGGCAGGGTTGCAGGTATTCATTCGTACAGAGACTGGTGGCTGCAGGGGCGGAAGTCGTCATCCTTTCGTTTCGCGGTCGGTACGAGTAGGGGCCGTCAGATGGTGGACCCGTCCCAAGCGATCAGACGCAAGGAGCAGCAGAAGCAGCGGCCATATGTAGGTAGTAGGTAGTGCAGCGTTAAGCAGTCGGGTAACGAACAGGTTGTGAGGATGGACAGAGGTGCGAAGGAGGTAGTTTCAAGGGCAAACAAACGAGGGCGAGGATGACCCGATGTGGCTGGCTGCCCGTCTCACAGACTCGCAAAAAGGCGGAAAGGGAAAAGCATGGCATGGCAGGCAGGGCAGGGCAGGGCAGCAGCAGGGCGGGCGGGCGGGCGGGCAGGCAGGCAGGGTGCGATGCAATGTACCTACCCAGCTCAACGTGCCTGCCCGAGTACTTGGTACTTACTATTTGTACTTTGTACATGCAGGTGGGTGAGTGCAAAGGCAGGAGGGCGGATACGTACCTCTGCGCTCGGAGCCTGGGAAGGCGCATTCCGTCGCTTCCCACTGCCCGTGTCGTGCATTCGGCAGTCGAATGTCGTATATGCATGTGTCGATGATGGAAGCACGGGCCAGCGATTGGCAGGGGACGGGACGTGGAGCACCTGCCTACCGTTCTCGCCCTACGGAATCCGGAGCTACAAAGCGCCTAAACTGCCATTTCCATTTCTGCCGCATCTGCTGGCCCATACATCACGTCTGATGGTGATGGTGGTGATGATGCTGATGCTGAGCCCTCCCCTTCTGCCACCCCTCCACCGAGGGAGGTACCATAAAACAAGTACACTACGGATACTTCCTGCCTACTTTTCTACTGGGCCAGGTATGTGTAAGTGGGGCCGGGCAGTACGTACCTCGTACCGGTCGTGTACTTCGTAGTGGTAGGTACGGAGTAGGAGCAGGAGTACTGTACTACGTAGGCAGGTGCCAACCAGGATGGCATCGCAACTGGGTCATGGTAAACAGAACAAAACAAAAAGAAGAGAAAAGAAAAGAAGATCAAAAAAAGAAAGAAAGAGAGAGGGCACAATGGTGCCATGTTGCCTCGTGCCGCGACTGGCACTTTCTGCAACCCAGTCCTTCTCTTCCTTTCCCTTCCCTTCCCGAATGTCCCTACCCAGGCGTCCCCTTCCTGCCCGGGATCAAATCATGTCTGGTCTTTCCCTATCCGTACCCTACGTACATATCACATATCGGCAAATGTAGGTAGGCAGGCAGGTACGTAGGCATTTGCTCTTGTTTCCCCTCCCGAATGAATGTCCAAACACAAAATCCGCGCTCCTCTTTATCCGTAAACAGACGCAAAAGCGCGCTTCGGAATCCGGCATGCCTCTCTCTCTCTCTCTCTCTCTCTCTCTCTCTCTCTCTCTCTCCACACCCACCCCTCCCTGCTGGGCCGAGCACGCACCCCAAACCCGGAAGCCCGAGCTCCATGTCCATGTTGGCCAGTTTACTACTGTTGCTACCAGGTATTCCGCAGCCCGCTCAGCCCTTCCCTCGAGCTTACACCCTATCTCACAAATCGCTTTATGCAAGATGAGGCATACATAACCTTATCCCACACACCCTACGCCTCGACCGTGGCCTGCTCCGTTCCCTTCATAGCACAAGGCCAAAAAAAGGGAGCCCGACTTGATCTCCCCCCTCTACGAATACCGGTACCTCCCTACAGGCCAAAGGCCACAGGCCACAGGCTACCGTTGGCTGCAGCATGTCGGCACATCTCCGATCGACCCAAGGTATCCGTATCTTGGGTTTTATCTCACAATGTCGACTGCCCTGCCCTGTCCTGCCTGTCCCGTGCCGCTCCCGCCCACGACCGACGAGCCAGGATACCCAGGTCGCTGCCCCTCCCTCCTCCGGGTGCATGGGTCTTGTCTTGATGGATGGGAGATTTGATCACCAAAGGGCCTGCGCCGGGCAAACCACCTCGCGCCTCTCGTCAGTCGTCACCGTGCCATGGAGATAGTCTGCCCGCTCCATGCACTCTCCGGATACACGTCTGGAATCTGGAATCTAACCGGCGCCTGTATTGCCTTGCTTTGGCTCCACGTCCTTTGCGTGTAGTGTCTGGCTGGAATCTACCGGCGCCTGTGTTGCCTTGGTTTAGCTACCCCAACTTTCGCCTACCTACCAGTAGTGGTAACCAACCATCCATCCAATACCTACGACTAACGGTACCTCGCCTACCCACCACACCGAGACGCCCGCTTTGCTCCAAGATGCACCCCTCTCCCCTTTGCCCTCACCACATTCAGTCCCGCCATCGCAAAGAAACCATGGCTGGAACGGAACTCAGCTCCTGATGGCGCTGGTCTCGTCGCCACAGTAATCGATCGCTATCCGTCGTCGGTCATCTGTCTCACCTCGCCCAATTGGTTTCGCCGTCCACTGCCGACTACTACGAATAGGTATCCAGAGCTTACCCAATGTGCCGACACCTACCTAGTCAATCGCCGCCGTCATCTTGACCCATCGACACTGGCACACCCTGTCTGTCAATCACCGTCGCTTGCTTGCTTGCTTGCTTGCATTGATTGCATTGCCCTGCTGAGTAGGAGCACAGCACGAGTTCGTCAAACCTCTGACCTCGTCGTGCACGCGGACATGTCACGACCCTCGTCGAATCCCACACACGGGACGATGCACTTCGTCATCATCCATCATCCATCACCGCTTGCTTCGTCGCTTCGCTGATTCGTCCCCTGCCTCTTACGAGCCAGCGCATCCATTTCTATTTTTTTTTCCTTCTTCTTCTTCTTCGCTTGTCATCTGGCGCCTGCTGGACTGGTCCAGTCCAGTCCGGTCCAGATCACCAGCCTCCCACCACAGTCTTCTCTCGTTGCCTCCCCCTGTGTTGGTGCACCGGCTTGTCCAGCAATTGGTTGTCTCTCTCTTGTCTCTCGTCCAACACGTACCTTGGTGTTGCCAGCTTGAAATCATTGATCGACATTCGGGACGGTTGACACCACTTAGACACCCTGGTCTGGCAACCTTGACCGCCCACCACACTCTCTCTGTGGCTCTCACCCTCACTCACCTCTCTCTCACTCTCACACACACACACACACACACACACACACACACTGGAGTCGACTTCAGTCCGCTCGAACCAGCCAGCCCAAACTCAACGCATGCTCGCTTGCTCGCTTGCTCGGTACACACCCGTGCCGGGCTGACACCCCCCTCATCACACGATCGACACGCACACACACAGACGCACGCACCGCGCCGAATACTTATTGCACTGGGCTGCAGTCCATTGGCCGAGCCAGCTTCCGCCCAAAAAGCCTCGAATCACGACGCTAAACAGTCTGTCTTGCTTTTTCCGAGCGCCTCCGCCTATAGCCTCCCCTATTCGTCCTCAATTGTCTTGCTTGCGTCCGTCCCTTTTAAGCTTCTGTCGCCCTTTCCTGAGCGGCAACCCCATGCTTGCTTGATTGCTTGCCTGCTTGACCGAGGACGGCACCTCATCTCCACCCACCACGCTCTTGCAGCTGAAGACTCGCCATTAACATCCATGTGCCGCAGATCCATCCATTATAACACCCTTCCCCGTCTCCCCTTGCATCTGGCCGCCCTCGCTCCTCCTACGACGAATGAGAGAAACATCACTCTAGTTATCGACCGATTGCCGTTGTTCAACAAACATATCCCCGGCCCAGCTTCGATTCCCCACCACCACCACCACCACCACCACCACCGCCGCCCCGAGCTTGTGTACTGAGATCAACACACGCCAAGGTCAAGCTTCGGGCAAAAGTGGCATCTGTTTGCGGCATATCAAAGACAAACAACACAACCCGTCGGCCAACGCACCTCTCTCGCCCATCCATTTTCTCCTTGTCGCAAAGCTTGGGTCCATCATCGTATCTTCGGGTCGTTGAAGAAGCGATTCTTGCAGCCGAAAGTCATCCTGGGTGAATATCAAAAAAAAAAAGTGACCGCCTGGCAGACCAAAGTCCTTGCTTTGCTTGACGCCGACCCCGAAAACTCAAGTTGAGTCCCGCCAAGCCTCGAGAGACGAAGAATCTGCTCGTCCAACAACAGCCACGACCATGAGGAACCCGAAGCCTCCCACGTAAACCGACTTGTTCCCTCCATTCCCGGGCTGCGACTGGCCGCCAGGGAACCGCAACCCGTCATGGCACCATGGCCTCAAGCCAGCGACGCATCGCAACTTTCCCCTGCTACGTCTGTGCTAGAGGGCGCCGACGCCCCCCGGCAGCGGCCCATGAAAGCATGTCCGGTGGCCTGACCGACCGGCAATGGACAATTATTCAGTCTACGTCGCTAGCCGTCGCCTCACTGAGTTTTGCCTCCGTCACCCTCGCCTTTTACTGGTTCTCCCGCATGAGGCGGAGCTTCAGACATGAGTGAGTTCCATCTCCTTCGAACCCGAGCCAAAGGGGGGGGAGGGGGGTTGGGCGAGTAGCCTTGACACGAAAAGTTCGTGCTGACAAACAAACCACCAGCCTGATTATGCTGCTCATGTCGAGCGACATGCTCAAGTCGCTATGGTTCATCATCTTCCCCATTGTCGACTTCAAGACGAAATCAGTGACATCTGGATCGTCCTTCTGCCAAGCGAGCGGTTTCTTCCTCTCCGTCGGCATAGAGGCGTCCGACATCGCCGTCGTCCTCATCGCCCTGCACACGGCAATCTACATATTCCGCCCCCGACACTCTGGACGCCAGAGCGGCCTGTATCCCCACCGGCGCCTTGCCTTTAGTGTCTTTGTCCTCTTCCCGCTCCTGATGGCGTCCCTGGCCTTTGTCAACTCGCCTGGCTACGCCAACAACGGCGAATACTGCTACTTGCCCATCCGCCCGGAGTGGCCCAGGCTCGCCCTCAGCTGGGTGCCGCGCTACATGATTCTCCTCACCATTGTTGCGCTGTACGCCTACATCTACATATACGTCACCCTGCGCATGCGGCGCTTCGGCCGCCTCAGTGCCATGAGACGCGCCAGCACGACACAGATGCTGGATGACAGGCACTGGGCTCACATCCCCTCGGTGCCCGCGACGCCCATCTCTCGTCGTGGATCCGAGACCTCCATGGAGGACGAGTCCGAGCAACGTCGTACCTCGTCCACGGCCACGACGGTGACTGCCGAGATCGAGCTCCTGCACAGCCGTCAAAAGATTACGTGGAACTGGCCGGCATACGGCAACGACGACGACGGACAGATCCCCGTGTCGGACGTCGCCCTCTCACCCCGGGCGCTGGAACCCAACGCCAGCCCCCGCTGCCCCACCTTTGAGCCCATCTCGCCGCCACCCCAGAGCTACATCCGCCGCGACACGGCCGACATGGGCCCGCCGAGCCCCTTTTTCCAACAACAGCATCATCATCATCAACAACAACAACAACAACGGGAAAGCTTCGGCATGCACTGGCAGCAGCCGCCGCCGAGCAGCCCGACGAGCGCCCGCGCCAAGTCGCTGGCCAACATCTGGTCGATCCTCCGCCGGGGGACGACGACGCTCGAATCGGCGGACGCCGAACAACAGCAACAATACAACAATAACAACAACACCGCGACCCCCTTCCTCTTCCACCCGACCATGGACGGCACGGGCATGGCCAAGACGCGCGACAAAATCCGGCGGCAGCTGCGGCTGCTCTTCGTGTACCCCCTCGTCTACATCCTCATCTGGGCAGTACCCTTTGTCGCCCACGTCATGCGCTGGGACAACCCCGAGGACTCTGGCCCTTTCGCCGTCGTGCTGTTGTCGCTCGTGAGCCTGTCGATACAGGGTCTCGTCAACTCGTGCCTATTCTGCGCCGTCGAGAAGCCGTGGATCGACAGGCGGGCGAGGTACAGGAGGGCCGCGCCGTCGTCCAACAAGACGACGGCGGCGGCGGGGCGGGACGGCCTGGACGGCCTGGACAAGGGTGACGAGTTCCGGCCGCGGACAGGACGGCGGACATCATCATTAGCGTAGTCATTCTTATTCCCTTCACGGGCCTTTCTTTATTTTTTCTTCTTCTTTTTTTGCTCTCTTCGCCTTGATACCACAATGAATTGAATAAAATCTTTTCTTCTTATTCTCTGATCAACTCAGGCATGCCATCTTACTCGGTCCCGTCTCATGTCTTGTAGAAAGTCTTTGTGGGGCCTCTCTTCCGCCACCTCGCTAGCTTGGCGGGATAACAGGTGGTTTCCGTCTCAATGGCAGATGACTAAGGTTTACGGGGTGGCACGGCCGCCGGCGGACATCGGACTCTCGCTCGGGCCCTCCCACACACAACCGGCGCGCCGGAGGGGGGGGGAGGAATGGGGAGGAGAAGGGGGGACCGAAACCCTCCCTTGGCCGAACGGTGAGGACTTCTTTCGCCCCCTTCCCCATCCCCCCCCCCAAAACCTCACCGCCGCTCTTTGCGGCTATTGCCAACTTAACCCTCCCCTTCTCCCTCCCCCCTCCTCTCCCCGTAACCTTCTGGCCCCTGCCTGGGTCGTCCCGTACCCGTGCCGCGGCCCCGCTTGGGGATATATATATGTGTGTGTGTGTGTGTGTGCGTGTGTAGCGCAGGGGCCGCAAACCCCCGTTTGTGCCTATACAGAGGGGGAGGGAGGTCGTTCAAGTACCACATATGGTGACGGGGGAAGACTTGTAGAGTACCTCGATACTCACCTCGGTATTGAAGGGGAGGAGGGGAGGGGGCGAGGACGCTCTCAATGAAAGCTTGCCTTGCGCGACGTTTCCCCCAAAGTTCACCGAGGCTTTTCGGGGAGGGGGGGGGATGGGGGGGAGGATCGGTGTAGCCTGCCTGCCTGCCTCACTCTGTACTGTACGAGATAACGATGAATGAATCCTCGTTTTGCGAGGGGATGGCGTTTGCCTCCGCTCCAAAGAGAAATCGGGCCGAGAGCATGGACCGGATGATACTACCTCGCCTGGAACCCAGCGAGTCTTTTCTATTGTTCTATGAAGAGAATGCCAAAAGAAGCCCATGCCCGCGACGACACTAGACCGGGCAAAAGAAAAAGACGACCCAACGAATCCTCAAAAAGAAATCGCCACAAAAGAGCAAAAGAAAAAAAAAGTAGAAACCCAAACCTGCGAATCCAAACGGCACGCAAAACGCAACCTCCCCCCATCTTTGACCCCCAAACCTTGGAGCCCGCGGCCCCCTTCGCACTCTAAAATGTCATCCAACGAAGTCAACCGATGTCCTCGCTCGACGAGAGTGGTGGGCGTTCGGGGTCCAACTTACCCGGCTTCACCGACCCTCTCCGCCCGTGGGTGCTTTTTTCCCACCCGATACCACCAACGCATGGTTGTTGCAGCGCCCGTCTCTATTCGCGGTGACGTGCAGGCGCTACAAAAGAGAAAGACGGAAAAAAAAAGTCTGCGCATTGTTCGAGGTATCAGATTTCGGATCTGCTCGCTTCCCGGCCAATGCCCGTTCGTCGGTCTCGTTGCCGTGACCGTATGGTTCGCCAACCTCGGCGAACCGACCACGCGACGTGTTCCGAGACTGGCGAAATGATATCAAGATCGCGTGCCGCGTCGTAATGCCGTTTGACGCTAATTCTAGTTAAAAGCGTCGGATCATTCCATGGGTTGTTGCTGCTGCTGCATGGCACCCGGCGACCCAAGTAGGCGGATATGCTCCCCGTAACTGTCCTCTTGTGCAAAGGACCCAAACCTAGAAATCGACCTGGTTTCGGCTCCTTGTGAAGTTCAGCTCTCGTACCCGAGTCTTTCGCAAGACTACTCGTCGTCCTCGTACTCGACCTCGTCGTCTCCAACAACAAAGCCCTCCAGATTACCCTCCTCTTCTTCATGGGTGGGAATGTCTTCATCCTCCTCCTCATCGTCATCGTAGTCAGATGCGATGTGAGCAATCCGACCATCAATCTTTGTTACCTTGCCCAGGAGACTAGCAATGTCTTCTAGGGTAATCTTGGGCGCTCTCACCGCGTTGTCCTGGAGAGCCTCGTCGATGCGGAGTATCTTTCCGACCTGCATCCGAAGCATGCGGGCCTCGATGGGCGTATTGACGATGAAACGCACAAAGTGAGTCTCTTTGATCTGACCGATACGGAAGACGCGGGCAAAGGCCTGCTGCTCGACGGCGTGGTTCCACCAGAGCTCCATGAGAATGACCCGGTTTCCGCGCGTCAGATTGAGACACTGTCCTCCAGCACGTAGTGCGACTACCAGGACCTTGACCTTATCGCCGTCCTGGAATGCTTTGACAGCCTTGTTGCGCTGCTCCGTGTTCTGCTTGCCGCTGAGGTAGGCGAAGCAGATGCCTTCTGACTCCAAGATGCGGCCAACGATTTTCATGACGACGGTGAACTGACTGAAGACTGAGCGCGAATGCATTAGATATGCATTGTGCAACGATGTATAGGTACTCGGTTGAAAACTTACTGATGATCTTGTCGTCTGGAGCTTCCGCCTGCCATCTCAAAACAGTCTCCTTCAGCGCCGTCATCTTGGCGCTGGGAGTCAGAGGTATGTCGGGTCTCCTATCGCTGATCTGCAAGAATCTGATTGGTTTCTTGTCCTTTTTGTCGTCTTCGGGATGCTGGAAACCAGTGTAGTCAAAACCATCCTTGTACTCGTTGTCCCTGACGTTTTCTTGGGGCATGCCGGCATCGTGATTGCGTTCTTCGTCCATGTCATCGGTGATGAAGGCTTGGAATGTCCTCGGGATGCCAATGATCCTGCGACACTTGGGACAGTTTCTGCCCTTAAAGGTCGTCAGCAACGTGTGGCTTTCTTCAAACGTCCGGATGCATACCTTCTCTGCTAAGTGTGCTACGGCACATTGACCGCAAAAGATGCAGCCGCACTTGTTATGTCAGTCGTGTGCTTCAAACTCGAACAAGTCTCGAAATGAACTTACGCGTCCCTTGACGGGTACCACAGGAGGCCTGACTCGGCATGCAACGCAAATGGCATTGTTCCTCTCCTCGAGCCTCTCAAGATACTCAATTTGCTTGTCCATGTCGAAAACCAAGCCAAAGTTGCTGCGACCGAAGGGCTGGAGTGGGAGAACATCTTCAGTAGTCGGAGTTGTGACATCGACTTGGACTTCGGAACCGGGAGGTTTGATCTGCTGGGGTACCATACCGTCCTCGTCCTCTTCTACCTCGTCTAGACTATCCACTTCGTCTGAGTCGCCGTCAATCGAGATGACGTCTTTTCCCGTGTTTGTGGCATCCTTCATTTGTACTTCACCTTGCCCGACGGGTTCGCCAAGCCGGCGTTTTGTCGCCTCCAGGCTTTCTTTCAAGTCTTTTTGAAGCTCCCCCTGCTTCAACTTCTCTGCTTCGTCGTATACCTTTTGTATACGCTGGTCGGATATCGTTTGCCTTTGGGTCCAAGACCCAATTTGGGAGTAGAGGGTAGCACTGCCCTTAAGTGCCTTGAGCTTTTCCTTGGTGGCTTGCAGGTCTTTCAGTGAGAAGTGGTCTCCCATCATACCCTCGAGCAGAAAAGGATGGGTTGCAGCTTGTCTCAAACGGAGAATCATCACCAGGTAATATCTGACTTTGCTCTCAGCAGTTTGATTCTCCAGATCTTCGTTAACCTGGTTTCTGAAGCACCTCTCCACCATTCTACCTTCTGTGAGTTTATGCGAAGGATTTCAATCATGGGCGGTTTAATCTTACCGGTAAACGACCATTTCTTCTTTTGAAAGGGTTAGATATTGGTGCGTCGGGTGCGTGGTAGGCAAGTTCAAGATTGGCTGGCCAAGAAAAAAGTCTCCCTGTGTTCTAAATAGCCTGTCAGTAGTGACCCAATCTTATGCAGAGTTAGGAGAAGTGCTACCTTCGGTACATGACGTCGTTGGCAAGTCTTTTGCGCTTCGCGTGAGCTTTGGGCTTCAGTGAGTTAGCAGACGCGGCTCTCCAATAGTGACGGTGACCTTACGCCGGCTTCGTGTTCCCGAACATAGTCGCTGAAGTCGCCGATTCCTGGGCATTGAATGAACTTCAGGTAGGAGAATAGTTCTTCGAAGCATTAGCCAATTTACGTCGAAGCATCAGGCGGTAAGACTTACCATGAGATGCATTGATGAGCGGAGTTCCACTCACTGCCCAGCGATACTTGGCCTTGAGCTTGAAAGATGCATACGCCGCTTTTGTTTCACAGTTAGCGCGGACATGTTGAAAAAAGGATTCAATGTGACTTGCCATGTGACAAGTGGTTCTTGATGCAATGGGCTTCGTCAAGGACGACTCGGTGCCAATAGGCGCGATGAAGAACTCCCGTTTCCGCTTCCAGCCATTTGTCATACTCTTTTTCGTCAGTGATCTGTGTCTTCATGGCTTCCTGGTCCTTCCTTGAGGGGATGCTGGCTCTCAGCTGGTGGTAGCTGGCGAAACTGTTTCCAATGTTAGGTCCTGCCGACACAAAAGCTCACATTACAGATCTGGGTATGGACTCACACAATGTTGAAGAATGAGAGGGTTTCAATATCCATACTATTTCCAGCCTTGAAGTGAGTAATGCCCCTCGAAAAAGACTTGTGACAATGCTTTTTGACCTCGGAAATCCACTGGCTGATCATTTGTCCTGATGGACAAATCACCAGTGTTGCCCCTTTCCCAGCTTCCTTGAGACTATCCGAGGCCTGGTTGCCGACAATGCAAGACAAAGTCTCAATAGTCTTTCCCAGTCCCATGGCATCGGCGAGAATGCCTCCTCGTGGCAGATTTGGCGTTGTTCTCAGCTCCTGGCCCATCATCCAGGCTCCGACGATGAGCTGGTGATTCATGAGTGGAGTAGTCAAGCCCTTGACTTCCCATTTGCCGTCCTTGCAATGAACAGCACAAGGCCCCCAGGACTTTGTAGCTTGTCGAAGCTCCCGCTTTTGGCGGTTCATAAAGTGCGGATCAAAATACTCAGGGGCGGCTTCTCGCATCTGCTTGAGCTGGTCGTGTGTTCTAGTCGCTGTGATGGTCGGTGCTGCAGGCAAATCTCCCACGTTGGCTCGATGCTGGATAGCGTCGTACGGCTTGAGCATATTTTCAATCACACGATCGAGTTCTGCGTCGTTCGGATCATCGTCATTGTTGCATGAGACTCTAGCCCGTTTGGCCTTGCGTGAAGCGTTGTGACCGCTGCCCGCTTGCTTGGCTTCCCGCTCTTGTTCCTCCTTCTCTCTCCTCGCCCAGTATTCTGCTGCATTTTTCACAGGGGGTTTTCTCTTTCGTTTGCTCTTGTTGCCATTTTCCTGGATAGGTGCCTGCTCATGATGGTTGGGGTCAGGCAATGTGACGGCAGCTGGGGCCTTTGCGGCTTGGGTGAGCTGAGCCGCGACATGCATCATCTCGTCAAACTCGTCGCTGGTCAGAGCACCCCGTAGAGTTTTGGACTGCAGTTCTTTCTTTCTCCGCTCCAATGCTTCCAGAGAGGACTGGCTTCCCATGTCTAAAAGCATGGGCTTTTCTTCGGTCAATGGCTCTTGTTTGACCGAGGGAACCAAGTCGATGACGAATGGCCGCCGAACGGACCACTTTGCCTGCGCTTTAGCAGAGGCATCAGCCTGGTCTATGATCATGAGTTCGCCTTCGTCGTCCGAATTGGGCTCGCTCTTAACTTTGATGTCGACATTGTCAGGTAGGGGGGTGTCGCTCTGTCCTTTGGTGTTCTCAACGAACATTTCCGTCGACTCAGGAGACGGGTGTGAGGAAGCAGTTTGCCCGGCGTTGCCCTGAATGGGGTTCTCGTTACGCATATCGCTGATCAACTCTTCGACCGACTCATCAAAGATGTCGGGTTCCTCGAACTGATGGTGGTCTGTTCTTCTTGAAGCCAAATGGTTATACGGCGTATCAGTGTCTGAATCGGAATCGGTACCATCGTTCGGAAAGAATGGTCCTTTCGGCCGACGGGTGGACTTTGGTTGATCAGCCGTGGTTGAAGGCATCGTGAGCGATAGGCTGTGATACTGATAGCGACAGAGAATGCGTGGAGGAAGTTGAAAGCAAGTCGCAGAAGAGATGGTCTACGAATCAGCCTCGTTCGCTTTGGAAAGACGTCGGTTTGGGGCAGGAAAGGCGGCGTCAAGATGTTTATGGTAGTGTGGGATAGAGGTTGAGTAGATGGTAAGCAATGGAGAAGAATATGTAGTGTAGATCGTAGGGTGATGAGATAGATGGGTAGGAACTTTTGATGGATGAGGAGGGTGAAGAAAGAGGTGTGAGAGGTGGAAGAAAGAAGTTGACGAGGAAGATAGATGGAGAACGACCTTATAGTCAGTTCGACCCAAGACGGAAGGAAGGAACGTTATGTCCGGGATAACTCGCAAGGCAAGTGCGAGTAGAGGATGTACGCAAGTGACGAGGAATCAAGCCTGCATTTGGTGAGTTTAACCGGCTGTTCTTTCCGGGTCAAGGATGATGATGGATAGACAAAAGCAGGGAGTTCTGTGAGATCCACGGTGGCGGTGGTAGTTTTTTTTCGTCCTCTTCTGATGAGGTGCGGAAAAGGGGGCGATCTCACGATGGGCAAAGGCAGCGCGCGGCTAGTAAACAGGTTGGTATCTAAATGAATCGCTAGTCTATCAAGCTAAACACCCAACGGGAGAGACGTGTCATTCCCTGAGGAAACGCAGGAAGCCGCGGGCAATGTTGACGCCGTCGTGCTCAATGTTTGCGCGGTTGATGGCTTCGGCAAAGGTGTCGTCGTCGAAGACGCCCGCCTTGTGGCGGACGTTGAGAATCTCGCTGACGATGGGGCCGGTGAACTCGGGATGGCCCTGGACGGTGATGAAGCGCTTCGGCGAGTAGAAGCCCTGAACGGGGCACAGCTCCGTGTAGGCGAGAGACTCGGCGCCGGGAGGGTTGGCCGTGACGACGTCTCGGTGCATTTGGTGGATGCGCTGGGCCTTGTTAGTTCTTTCTGTCTATTTGTGTGTGTGTGTTTGTTATGACAGCATGCCGCGGTCTCGGGTGGGAAAATGAGGGGTGTTGAGGGCAGAGGTCTCACCATCTGGTCGAGGTTAAAAATCTCCTTGCCCTTGGGGGTGAGATCGACGTCGACGACGGCGACCTCCCACCCGAGGTCGCTCCGCTTGACCTCGACGCCGAGGGCGCGGGCGGTGATCTGGTGGCCGAAGCACACGCCAATGACCCTCACGCGGCCGCTGTCGATGCACCGCCTGGTGAAGTCGACCAGCTTGAGGATCCAGGGGTCGTTGTCGAACGAGTTGTGCTTGCTGCCGGAGATGAGAACGGCGTCGACGGCGTCGAGGTCCGGGTAGGCGGCGTCGTCGCCGACCACGTGGTAGACGGAGAGGTCGAGGACGGTGTCGAGCGGCGCGGCGGGTCGTCTGCCAGGGCGGCGGTGCGGAGGAGCGCGGTGAAGACGCCGCCGTAGCCGCCGTACTCGGCGTTGGTCTGCGGCTGCGGCGTGTCGGCCTCGAGGATGGCCAGGCGGATGCGGGGTGGTTGAGAGCCCATCTTGGAGTACCAACGGGTGTGGTGTTTTGGGTTGTGAACGTGGTGTATGAGTGTATGTACCTGGGTACGTATATATACCTACCTATGTACAGAGTACTCAATCCGTAGGTACCTATGTGCTGAATACGAAGCGCAGAATGAGATGATTGGCGATATCTGGGAGTGACCGTTGGATATGTACGATGAAAAGATAGGGGTCGGAACGAAGACAAAGACGACACAGAATGAGATGAAAGAAGGCTCGTGATGTGCGTGTGGGTGGGTGTGTGGCTGCTCGAGCTTGCCGGCGCCCCGCGCCGACCGCGGTCCGGCATCGATGGTGGTGGGGGCGGTGGAGGGGTCGCGGGGGCGCGGTTGAGTCAGTTGTAGCCAGCCGGTTGCTGGATAATTGGTGATTAGCGACACCGATAGCGGGGTTGGCAGCTGTCGCGATAAGATAAGAGACCGCGCTCGCTTGCGATAAGACACCTTTGAACGTCATCAAGACACTCCCATCCCACAATCCCATCCCCAAGGAACCGCGCTTCAACAATCCGTCAGGGCGGCAGATTTCCATGCGCCCTCCTCCCATGCATTGTGCACACTGATTCCAACTTAACCGACGACGTCACCCCCCGCCCCCAATGCCTCCCAGGGTCTCCCTCGGCGCCTTTCTCGCCCGCGCGAGATCGGCCCTGACCGCCCCCGCGCCGCAGCGCGCAAGTCCCTTGACCCTCGTCGTCGGCAACGAATCTGCAGGTACGAAGAACGCCAACGGCCCCATGAGCTTAGGTCCTTTGACGGTGTAGAAGGGAGAGACGAACAAATGCCAGGGGTGGAAGGAAAGAAGACGAAGAAAAAGATGAAGAAGAGGACAAGGAAGACGAAGAGGAAGTGACAAAAGCTGACGGGCTGCTCCGCCGAACCCAAAAAGACCTCGACTCCCTCTGCTCCGCCGTCGTCTACGCCTACCTCCGCACCCACGCCCCGCCGCACACCCTGCACATCCCCATCTCGAACCTCCCCCGCGACGACCTCAAGCTGCGCACCGAGATGGCCGCCGCCCTGGCCCACGCCCGCCTCGCCCCCGACGACCTCCTGACCCTCGACGACCTCCCCGCCGACCTCGCCGCCCGCGACACCCGCTGGCTGCTCGTCGACCACAACGCCCTCACCGGCGACCTCGCCGCCCGCTACGCCGGCCGCGTCGTCGGCTGCGTCGACCACCACGCCGACGAGGGCAGCGTGCCCCGCGACGAGACGGGGGGCGGCGCCCACGACGAGCCCCGCGTCATCGAGACGTGCGGCAGCTGTTCCAGCCTCGTCGTCGAGTACTGCCGCCCCGCCTGGGAAAAGACCCTCGCCGATCCCGCCGCCGCCGCCGACGCCGACGCCGAAGACGTGGACGCCCACCTGGCCCAGCTCTCGCTCGCCGCCATACTCATCGACACCACGAACCTAAAGTCCAAGGACAAGACCACCGACAAGGACGTCGCCGCCGTCTCCTTCCTCGAGCGCCTCGCCCCGCCCGCCTACGCGCGCGACGCCCTGTTTGACGAGATATCCGCCGTGAAGGAGGACATATCCTCGCTCAGCTTCCGCGACGTGTTCCGCAAGGACTACAAGCAGTGGGAGGACCAGAGCGGCGGCGGCGCCGGCGGAGGCGGCCGTCGCCAGGTCATGGGCACCTCGGCCGTCGTGCAGAACCTCGACTACCTCGTCGCCGCCAAGGCCGGCGGCGACGAGCGGGCGCTGCTGCGCGAGTTCAGGAAGTGGGCCGAGGGCGAGAAGGCGCTAGACATCGGTGTCGTCATGACGACGGCGCACCCGGCCGGCCCGCTCGAGAGGGAGGTGTTTGTGTGGGCCTTCAACGAGGCCGCCGCCGCCTCGTGCCGGGCCTTTTACGACCGCTTTGGCGGGGAGCTCGGCCTCGCGCCCTGGTGCGGCGGGCGGCTCGACAGCGACGGCGGCGGCGGCGCCGACGACGACGAGGGCGCGCGCGCGCGCGGCGAGTGGCGCGCCGCCTGGACGCAGGCCAACGTGGCCGCCTCCCGGAAGCAGGTCGCGCCCATGCTGCGCGAGGCCATCAGGGGCGGCGCGCGGTTGTGACGGGGGGGGGGGGGGGGGGGTGGGGTGAGAGAGGAGAGGGAGAGGGAGCGAAATGTCGGCTGGGGTGGGTGACTTGGAGCGTGCCGACCCTAGAGGGCCGTGTGCTGGTTCAAAGGGCAAATTAGATGTTTTGCCAATCGAGCAAGCCCGAGTACCAGAAACGCCAAAAGACCACCGCATCATCGCCAATTCAGGCCCGTACAAGATTCCCTTCCATGTCACAGGGGCAATCGGAGAACGCCAGCTTTGAGCAAAAGTGTCTTTTGGTCTTTCAATATGCTGTTCCCGTCGTCCCTTTTTGGACGACGGAGATCGTTATGGTACATTTTCTTCCCCATCTTTCCTCCTCGCGTGTTTGTGTGATGGGGGGGAGATATCCTACACCGTCGACGCATGCCAACTCCCCCTCCTCTCCCTTCCCCCCTATTACTTATACAGTCGTCTAGGACAAGACTTGTTTTGCGACAAAAAATAAGTAAATCGTACGTGGCTTCCCAGAAACAACCTTTTTCTATCCGTTTTCTTCTTTTGAAACGCCTCCGATGTACACCAAATCTGTACTGGTTTTTGTTTTTTTTCGTCTCTCAACAACGCCTTCGCATATGCAATAACCGGTAACCTATGCAGATTGCTCACCTCCTCTCATGCGTGACCGTGACCAAAAAAGCGTTATCCCACACGTCGCAATTCGTACCATGACAAGGAGGGGGGCGAAAGGTGTCGTTCTCCCCTCCCCCCCCGTCTTCTCTCCCCTTCACGAGAAAAAGTACTCGCTGTCCTTGAGACGTTTGACGTCAAAGTCGCCCTTGGTGGGGATGGGCGGGAAGGTCAGGGGGAGCCAGACTTGGATGGTCTTGACGATGGGTTTCGAGGGTTTGCTGGCTTTGGACAGCTTCCTGTTGAATATTTTCTGCTCAAAATGCGAGACAGACATGTTGTCTCGCATGTCCGATGCCCACGCGGAGCTCGGCGCCCCGGCGCCCTCAGTGGCCTCAGCCCCCTCAGTGGCCTCGTCCGCCTCGTCCGCCTCGTCCACCTCGTCCGCCTCGTCCGCCTCCATGGCCTCAGCCGCGATCTCGTCGTCGATGCCCTCCTCGGCCTCGGCCGCGAGGGCGCCCGCCCCGTCGGCCTCGTCGGAGATGGCACCGAGCCCGAGGCCATTCATGTCCTCCGGCTCGGCGAGAGACTCGGTGGCCCCCATCTCCTCAAAGATGCTGGCCGGCGTAACCATCTTCTGGCCCTCGGCGACCTGCTCGGGGTCGGAGGACCGAAGGAGGGTCTGCCGCTTGTACTCCATGAGCAGCTCCTGCCGGGACGTCATTTTCGACTCCTTGCGGAGCGCCGTGATCTTCTTCTCCACCGGGGTTCCCTGGTTGACCCTGGCGAGGTAGATGGAGCCGCGGTACCGGGCGTCGAACTCGGCCGCGAGACGGCCGATGACGTCTTCCTGGTGTATCCGGATAAAAGCGTCACGGAGGACGCGGTTCATGGCGCTGACGTCGGCGGCGTGGGTCCAGAAGGAGTCGTGGACGGCGGCGAAATCGAGGCCGAGCTCGTGGCACTCGAGCGCCGACAGGAGCATGTGCGTCGCGTCGAGCGAGTGGATAAAGTTGGGCGGGAAGGCCTGGAGCTGCTTCTTGCGATGGACGGGATCGGAGCGCTCAGGGATGCTTAGGGAGAGGTCTTGGAGGGCCGTCTTGATGACGCGGGTGCCGCTCTTGCGGTACGGTTGGGCGACGGGCATGCGGAGGGGGGTAGTCCAGACGATGGTGGCGCGGAACTGGGCCAAGAGGTCGTTGGTCGTCATCTTTTTCTCGCCGGCCTTGGCACTCTTTGCTGGCGAAGGCAGGAGGTTGTCGTTACAGATCCGCTCCAGCTGCTCGGCGGACAGGGCCCTGCAGACACGTCCGCCAATCTCGCCAAGCCAGTACTGGATATCGTGAGCGCCGCGGAACATGGACGACAGGGCCTGGAACACCATCTTGGCAACGTAGGAGGCCATGAGGATGTTGGGAATCCCAGACTGTTTGGGCAGGTCCGGGTACAGCGCGTCGAGCTGCTTGCACACCTGCTTCTTGGCACCGGCAAAGGTGACGCCGTAGACGTTGGTCATGACTGTCTGCTTGACGACCTTTCTCGTAATCTTTCCGTCAATGGCCTGCGCGAGTTCGTTGCCCGCCGCGACGCCCTCGGAGACGTAGCCCTTGACGATGTCGGCGACGGCAGAGTAGACGTCGGCAGGCTTGTCGCCGGGCTCGAGGTTGACCTGCTGAGCACCCACGAGTCACCGCCGAGGGCGGCGTAATGCTGGAGACCGTTGCAGGTGCCGTCCTGGTGGACCGGAAGATGAGAGACGAACTTTGTGGGGTCCGGGGACTCGAGAGCGGCCTTGAGCTCGTAGCACGCAGCGAGACATTGCCACGGGTCTTCGGCTTTTAGCCACCATCTGTTGCCCTCGAGCGGCTTGTCTGCCGAGTCGACGATGTTGACGAGGTTGTCCATGGCGAACGACTCTCTCTCCCGGAGGCTGGCCTTGTCGAAACCATAGACGTTGGCCAGGTGGATCTTGAGCCACCTGAGGCCCTCCTCGCCCAGCTCTTTGCCCCTGGCGAAGCGGAGGAGGCCACGGACGTGGTCAGCACCCATGTGGTTGAGATAGGTCGGCAGCGGATAGGCGCGGCCGCGGAAATCGATGTTGTGGGGGAAGTAAAATGTCTGGTTGCGGAAGGCTCGGGCGATTTCCAACTGGAAGTTCATGAAGCAGCGGACCGAGTGCAAGCCGCCCCGTTCGTTCTCGGCAGCCTTGACGGCCCTGATCCAGACCCTGTGCGCCATCGGGTCGTCGGACGTCTCGGGTTCGGGGGTATGGGGATGTCGGGGTTCAATGCGGGCAAGTTGGCCAGAGGCTCGCCCGTGTTCCAGACCTCGAGCATGACGTCGAAGACTGGTTTGTTGAGACGCCACGCCGTCTTGCCCAAGACGTCCAGACCCTTGAAGACCTGGTCCATGTCTCCGCGAGCGATGGCGGCCTCGCTGTACAGCTTCTGGTCCTTGTCACCGTGTTTGAGGCGGATCAGGTTCGTGTTGCTTTCCAAGAAGCCGCCCTTGTCGAACGCCTGCCAGGGCTCGGGTTCGACAACCATTGGCAAGTGCTTGGCAAGGTAGTCACCCTGGGGCTCTCGCTTCATGATGTTGACCAGCTCCCTGTTCAGCAGGATCATGCCGATCCGCTTGCCCCTCTTGAGTTGGCTGATGTTGGAGAAGGCGGGCTGAAACTGGCTGATCAGGGTCTTGGTCTCGGGGTGCTCCTTGACCACATTGATCTTGGCCGTCTCGATCAGGGCCGAGAGCAGAGCCGCGCCGACCTTGGCTTTGACGGCAACAGGCCAAGGGGTCTCGGCGAGGGCGGATTCCTTGACGTCGGAGTCAGTCAGCAGCTCGGCGGGTTCCTCGGCCGAGGAGGGTTTGCGTTCGCGCTCGCGCTTGGACATGACGACCCGCCTGCTCCTGGGCTTCGATTTCGCCTTCTGGTTGACAAGCTGAGCCCTGATGTCCTCTTCGGCCAGCTTGGCGAGGCTGTTGATGGCGACAGAGATGGGCATGCCTCGGCCGACGCCGGCGATGGCGGTTGCGCTCAGGGTACCCAAGATGGTGACAGCCGCGAGACGGCTCGGAGTGGAGAGGCGCAGGAAAGGGCCGTAGACGCATCGGTCGTAATCTTCAATCGTCTTCTTGGCCGCGGCCTCGGCGGCGTCGATCTTGGCCATCTCCTCCTTCAGCCGAGCCTCCAAGGCGAGTTGCCAGTCGTATAGGCGTGAGTTGAGGGAGGCGTGTGAGACGGAGGTGTTGAGACCCATCTTGTGCAGGGACTCGTTCTCCTCGCGCCACCTGTCGACGGCGGCATCGACGCAGTCATGCTCGAGGCGAGATTGGATTTCTCTCTGCTCGCGGATGGGCAAGGTCGAGATGTCGCAATTCTGGGGGATCTCGCTGAACAAACTCAGAGTTTGCTTCAGCGACTTTAGTCCGAAACCCTTTTGGGGCGTGGCCAAAACCTCTGGGGTGGGCTGGGCCGAAGCAGAGGCGGCTTTGTCTGGTGCTTCCTCGGATGCGGGTCGGGTTGGGGGCTCGGCAGCTTGGGCAGCTACGGCAGCTTCGGCAGCTTCGGCGGCGGGCGAGTCGTTTTCTGCAGGGGCGAGGTTGTAGGTCGGGCAGATGTCGGTGATGACGGCAAGATCCTGGTCGGTGAGAATGTCTGCCATTGACAGAACCTGGAGGCCAGCCTCCCCGGGGGCCAGGCCCATGTATCGGGTTACCAGGCGGTGGCGCCTATCGGGATGGTGTTCCGAGAGCAGGGAGGCCTTGAGCATGCAGGCGACGGTTTCGGCAGTCTGAGGCAAGCCCTTGGAGCGGATGTACAGCTCGTACCATTTATGGAGGCCCTCTGCTTGTTTCTTGTCCGGGCGTGATCGCATCTGGTCGAGAGAGGCACGGAGGTAGCGGTTGTGCAGAAAGATGAGCTCTCGCCCGGGGAAGACATCGTAGACGCTCATGCGCTTGAGAACGAGTTCGGCGCGGTCGACCTTGCCGACACGAATGCAAGCGTAAAAGATGTGGAGCATCTCGTCAGCGTCGCCCGATATGCCGGATGGGTTTGTTCTCGCGCGAGGCGGGGTCGGGGTCTCCTCTTGGATGACGAGGGGTGAAGAGGGATCGAAGGCGCGCAGCTCATGAGCGGCGCCCTTGCGGAAGACTGGCAAGATGGCATTGGTGAGTCTTTCAAAGTTGGCGTCGTCGCCAAGCTGGCGTTCATTGACGGCGGTGGCGAGATTCCGGGCAGCACTCAAGCTGTTGGGCCTCGGTGTAGGGCGGGGGGTCTGCTGTGTGGTGAAGCATCGGCAGCTTCTTTCGGTGGCGATTGTCGTCTTCAAGGCGAATCGGGGAGTCGGCCGAAGGGGTCGAAAGACGGCTGCATGATGGAGGGAAAGGCTTCTCCGGCCGTTCCTGAGGAGCATCTTGGGAACTCTCACGCGACAATGGCCGTGGAGCAAAGGAACGAATGGATGGGTAGGTGGGTGGCGTGGTATTGTCGAGATTGGCGCAACAGCGCAAAGCCTGTCGGGTGTCTAGTAGACGTGTCGGAGCATTAAAGATGGACGAGGGTGTAAAAGAAGATGAAATATATTACAAAAGTACAAGGAAAAGATCTACCGCGACGCGATGTACTGAGATGTGTGCAAATGCAACCAGTTTTTTGTTTGCGGTGGTGGTGGTGAGGCGGTGGAGGATGCAGATTGATACCGGTGATAAAAATACAGCTTTGGCTTGTCGATAGGAGACGGCGGCGCCAGCTACCAGAATTTTGCCATCGGCTGCTTCTTCCTTCCCTTTTTTCTTTTTCTTTTCTTTTTTTTTCCTTTTTTTTTCCTGCAAAAAATCAATCGTCCTTGACTCGGGGTCGGCTGGCCCCACTTTGCCGGGATGGAACGACCAACGGCATTTGGCGGAATGTTCCCACCTTTGGGTAAAGAGCGGGGCTTTTGGCCAATGGTATGCGTTCTCAATGTTGATTCGCCATTTCCCCCCTCCATCCGTACGTTTCTTTCGCCTAAAACTGCCGTGCTTAGGTAAGGTACGTTGATCCGTACCTTTGTACAGGTATGGACCTGGGCACGCAAGTAAGAGGTAGACACCTACCCGGCGTGCTGTGAGGTGATGAATTGCAACAACTGCAACAGTATCACCAAAGGATAAATCGATGCACCCATATGTACTTGCATTGAGTACTTGTTGAGACTACATGTATCCGTCCGTCTAGTCAAAATACTAATAGGTACCTACTTACGGTACGTGGATCTACTTCGCACCAGCTCCTTAGTGGCACCAGGATGGCGGAGTATCTCCCACCGAGGATTACATAAGACAATAGCACAATGTACAATGTACGTCCCTCCCTGTCCAAGCTCTGGGCGAGAATTTTGGGCCAGGCCAAAGCTACACGATTTCGAAGAAGAAAAAGTCCACGATCCAGCAGCCAACGGTTCGTCTGCTTCCTGGCTTGCTGCGACTCGACACGCCCAACATGGCCGCAAGACCAGCCGTCTCAGCTCTCGGCTGTCTGCAATGCCGCAACCAAGTCCTGAGAGCCGTCACCTCCAGCTCGGCGCCCTTCCTTCGCGCTTCCGTCGCCGCAGCAAACACAACTCTGCGCCCTCGCACCGGTCTACATAGACCTTTCTCGACTCTGCCGCCCGACGAGCCGACCTCCTCGAACAGCAAGCCGACCTCTTCCTCCCCAGAGACACCAGAGGCCGCCGCAGAGGAGGCCCAACAGCCCCAAGATGCAAGGACCAGCGAGACAAAAGACACACCATGGTTCTTGCAGGTTGAGCCCCCCGCCCACGCACCAGCCCAGCGTGTGTCGCCGTTGCCCGAACTGCCCGAATCTCCGCCGGCTCTGCTCGAGCCCCTGCTCAAGTACGTCTACGACGAAATGGGCCTCGACGACCTCTCCCTCTTGGACCTGCGCGCCCTCGATCCGCCTCCCGCCCTGGGACCGAACCTTATTATGCTA
This sequence comes from Colletotrichum falcatum, assembly GCA_019425465.1. Classification (NCBI taxonomy): domain Eukaryota; kingdom Fungi; phylum Ascomycota; class Sordariomycetes; order Glomerellales; family Glomerellaceae; genus Colletotrichum; species Colletotrichum falcatum. The sequence continues at coordinate 254,954 of SWKJ01000027.1, forward strand.
TTTGCGACGGCCCGAAGTGAGCGCCATCTGCACGTCTCGTCTTCGCGACTCGTCAAGTGGCTTCGCCATCACCACAGGGTCGAGGCCAACGCCGACGGGCTCATTGGCCCCGGCGAGCTCAAGACAAAGCTGCGAAGGATGAGGAGGAAAGCAAAGCTACGGGGCACCAGCGCCATGGCCGCCGAGGGCGGCGACGACGGCATTTCCACCGGATGGATCTGCGTCAACCTCGGCACCACTGGATCTACCTACAACGAAGCCGCCCGCTTCGACGCCGAGGGCAAAATGTCTGGATTCGGCGGCCCCGTCACCGGCTCCACCATTGTCGTACAGGTCATGACCGAGTCCCGCCGGAACGAGTTGGATCTCGAGCGCCTATGGACCCAGCAGCTTATCCGAAGCCAAGCACAGGAGCGCAGGGTCGCGGAGGAGACTTCCGAGTACCACAACCGCTTCGGGAAGCTGCCCACCACGGCCGACGTTCGCGCCCGCAGGCCCAATTACTCCAGCGGAACAACCCCCCGTGCGAGAAGCTTCTCGACCTGTCCTTCTCGGCCGTTGGGCGAAACCGTTCGACAGGCCGCCGACGAGGGGGTCGGCGCAGGTATTACTCCTCCAGCGAGCCCGAACTCCGTCACAGACCCGCTGAACAAGTACCGCCAGCGTGTTAACGAGATGCGGTGGGAGGCGGCGCAGGTCGGCGTTGAGGACTGCCTGGAGATGCTCAAGGGCATCTTCAGCGCGCCCTCGGCCGCCGAGGCCCATGCCCGCAACCAGGCCGATCTTGCCACCGAGGTCATCACGACGATGCACGAACGCGGCATGCCGATCATGGACCACGAGATGCTCGTCACCATCATCGAAGCCATTGCCGTATCTGGTTCCAAGGCCGACAAGGTCCGCAGCATCCAGTCCAACCTGGAGATGGTGATGCTGCAGGGCATACAGTCGCCGCCGACCGAGGCCCAGCTAGTCCGTCTGATCAAGGCTTACGCGAGCCAGGGCAATTGGGAACAGCTCTGGGAGGCGTGGAGCGTCCCCGCCCGCTACAGCCAACGCAGAGGGCCGAAGATGTACAGGGAAGTGTTTGCCGTGGCCCGGCACAGCGGCAGCATGGCCAGGTGCATCGAAACCCTGAGGAAATGCGTTCCCGAGATGAGGTTGGAACAGCCGCCGGTCCTGCCAGACAACACCGTCTGGCCCGACCTTGCGGCATGCATCCGCATTGCCGACCCCAACGCGGAGCACATCAGCGAGCACATGGTGACCAGGGGCGGCCAGTCGACCGAAAGCCACAAGGCCGCCAACACGGAGTTTGTCAGGATGCTGAAGCAGCTCAAGGCCGTACGGCAGAACACATGAGGCGTATCTCGCGCAACACGTGGCACACGTATCGTCCGAGCCGAATGACAAGGCCGTCAGCGGACGATGGTAATGGGGTGGGGGGGTTCTTGGCGAGGTGGCCCCGCGTCCATCGAGGCATCTCGGTCGTCGTCGGTCTTCGGCGCTTACCGACTCCCACCGTGCCGGTCTCGAGGTGGCTGGGCTGTTCACGGCATGCATTTCTCACCGCCCCGCCGGAGACAAGATGGAGCCGGTGCGAGGTCTCGCGCACTTTGTACAACAAAAAACCACTGTCCATCTAGCTGTATTATACACATGTACAAAAGACTCATGGTCGAACCCGAAGACGGACAACAAGTATTCCGCCTTTACGGCCTTTACCCCCTCCATCGCTAGACAGCCCCAAGTATTGAATCCCCCGCAGCAAAGCTGTGAGTCTGAAGAAATTCTCGCCATGATTCCCGACCTTCCTCTTTCGGATGTGCCGCCGTCTTATCTCTCAAAGTTCCGGACGCAGGATGGATTGCGGGGCGGGGATTGGTATGGTTACCATGCATCATTTCGGCACTAATGCAGGTGTAATCCAACCTCAACACCCAATGGCCCGTCTGATATCTTGTCACGTTGTGGCCGCCTCCCCTCACAGGTGGTTTGACTGTCTGGTCTCCTGCCATGGACGACGTCCCCTGACGCCCATGACGCCCCGGAACTCGGCACTCGAGGCTTTGGTTGTGAGCCGGTGTGGCTCCGGGGAGGGCTCGTCCAATAGCGCTCCGATGCAGCCTCTCCACAGTCCGGATCGGCGGGCCAAGACAACGTTAGCCCGGCAATCGTGTGAAGCTCGCGATGCCCAAAGGAGCAGGAGGTCAGAAATGGTCTACATCATCATCAGCAGCATCGAGCAGAGAGGGCTCTTCCCTCAGGGTCCCGCCTAGCCCAAGCGCCTGTCCGCCCTTCCCGTGTCCGTGGGACTTTGTGTTTTGTTCGACGGGAATCTGGTCTTGGCCACGCGCCCATGTGCCGAGCGAGCGGGACCTGCATACGGCTGCACACGTATATAACCTGCAACCCTTCCGCCGCCGTGGCACCGAATTCCCCTCTTTCCCGCTTGCCAAGGTTCATCTCCCGCCCCTTGACACCTTTCTTTCGTCTCTGCCACCTCTCCGTAGTACAAGACACACACGATACCGGCACACACACACACACACACACACACCCGCCCTCCCCCAATGGCCCGCCTCATCCCCCTCGCGATCCTGGCGTCCGCCGCGCTGCCGGGAGCCCTCGCCTGGGGCGCCATGGGCCACGCGACCATCGCCTACGTCGCGACCAACTTCGTCGCGCCCGAGACCAAGGCCTACATGCAGCAGCTCCTCGGCGACGCGACGGACGACTACCTCGCCGGCGTCGCCAGCTGGGCCGACTCATACCGCTACACGGCCGAGGGCGCCTTCAGCTCGGCCTTCCACTACATCGACGCCCTCGACGACCCGCCCCACGCGTGCGGCGTCGACCTCGAGCGCGACTGCGGGCCCTCGGGCTGCATCGTCTCGGCCCACGCCAACTACACCCGGCGCCTGCTCGAGACGTCGCTGGACGCCGAGCAGCGCCGCGTCGCCGCCAAGATGGTGATTCACTTCACGGGCGACATTGGCCAGCCGCTGCACTGCGAGAACCTCGAGGTCGGCGGCAACGGCATCCCCGTCGAGTTCGACGGCGCGGCGACGAACCTGCACGCCGCGTGGGACACCAACATCCCGCAGTCCATCGCGGGCGGCGAGGGCGAGGGGGGCGGCAGCACGAGCGTCCTGGCCGTCGCCAAGGCGTGGGCCGCGACGCTCAGCGAGGCCATCGAGGCGGGCGAGTTCCGCGCCGCGGCCGCGGCCGGCGGGCCCTGGACCTCGGGCCTCGACCTGGCGGACCCGGAGGCCGTCGCCAAGGCGTGGGCGACGGAGAGCAACGGGTTCGTGTGCACGGTCGTGATGCCCGAGGGCCAGGCGGCGGTCGAGGGGCGCGACATTGGCGGCGCGTACACGACCAACGCGCAGCCGACGGTGAGCATGCAGGTCGCGAAGCAGGGGTACCGGCTGGCCAAGTGGCTGGACGCCATCGTCGCCGAAGTGGCCTGAGTGGTCGGGGTGGTGGCTGTTTGTCGAAGCTCGGCTATGGAGAAACCACGTTGAGATTCTGGAGGGCTGAAAGGTGGCTTGGATTAATGATATCAGTCGCTCAAGGTACACTATAACGATGGTTCAAACGTGTCTCGGATGCGGACCGCCCATCGCAGCGTGATCATCTGACGTGATGTTCTCTGTCCAGTCATACACCTGACCACCTATGGCATGCGTGACTCCCCAATTGTTCTTCTCGACGGTCAGTCTTGCAGCCATCTATCTACATCCAGCAGGATAGTATCTCGGAATCCGCCCGTGTATTGCTCTTGGTGAACTTGTAACTGAAGCCCTGCCACCCCAAGAGACCAACTAGACAAGGCAGTGCCGTGCGACATCGGAGCAGCGGCAAATTAAACAGCTTCGTCAAATATGTCGTGGAACCGGTTGCAACCCCGTCAGTCACCCGTCGAAGGCGTTCTTCTGTACCCCCGGATCCAGTACTCGGACTGCAGGAAGACGCCAGCGCACACGGAGCGCCACGGCCTCGTAGGGTCGACCAGTACCAGATCAAACCTCTTCAGCAGCTTGGCGTGGTATGTTAGCAAAACGGTTTCTTGGAACAAAAAGAAAGGGCTGGGCAGGTCTTCAGAATGGAACCCCCCCCGTGGGCGCGAAACCAACCTCGAAAAAGACCATGTTCAGCTCCATCAGGGCCACGTTCCGGCCGAGGCACTGCCACCTGCCGTACCCGAAGACCAGCTCGAGGGTGCCCTCCATCAGCCGCAGGGCGTCGGCGTCGGCGTCGAGCCAGCGCTCGGGGCGGAAGAGGCGGGCGTCCGGGCCCCAGACGTCGGGCCGGCGGAAGACGCCCCAGGCGCAGTACCCGATCCTCGTGCCGCCCGGGAGGCGCACGCCGCCGAACGCGTCGCCGCCGGCGGGCACCTCCTTGGCCATCTGCCCGACGACGGGCGGGAAGATGCGGAGGCCCTCCTTGACGACCGCCTGCAGGTACGGCATGGCGCGCGCCTCGGCGTCGGAGACGACGGGCCGCCCCGAGAGGCCGGCCGAGTCGATCTCGGCGCGCAGGGCGGCCGCGACTCTGGGGTTCGTGATGACGTGCAAGATCGTCGCGCGGATGGCGGTCGCCGTCGTGTCGGAACCGGCAAGGCTTTTTTTTTTTTACCCGCAGTCAGAAACAATACATGGATGGAGGTGAATCGCGTCAGGGGGGGGGAAGAAGTGAGGGGGGAGGTCTTACAGTTGCATCAGGATTTCGGACTCGGCCTCGGCTTGGGTGAGCCCTCGCGCGACAAAGGACCCGAGCATGTCCTTCTGCACCTTCTTGTTGGGCCCGAAGCGCTCGGCTGCGACTTTCTTGGCGATGCTGTGAGCCGGGCGGCGGAGGGACGGGTTTTCGTCAGCGGCCTTCTCAACAAGCCCGGGTTGACGATGCGGAAAGGGGTGTTCTGGGAAGGGCTGTGGAACACGCCGAAAGAGAGAAGGAAAAGGAAAGAACAGAAAAAAAGAAGAAAAAAAGAAGAAGAAAACAAAAAACAGGGCTCACCCCATGGTCTTCCCGACGCCGATGGCGTCCTTCTCGGACGGCATCATGTGCCTGAACAGGGGCGAGGAGAGCAGGGCGAGGAGCCACGGCAGCACGCTGGTGACGAGGATGGTGGGCATGCTGGCCTCCATCGTCCTGATGTACTCGTGCACGTCCGAGTCGGTCGCCAGGTCGCCAAACGGCTCGCCGAAGGCGAGGTCCGATATGACGTCGAGCGTGAAGTACTGCGCCTTGTGGCCCAGGTCGAAGGGCCTGTCCTCGGAGACGTATTTGTCGAGCAGGCCGACCAGCCGGAGGACGTTCTGGTCGATCTTGGCCTCGAGGTTCTCAACCTCCTTTCCGGAATACTGCAGACGGCATCAGCTGCAGTGGTTTTGAACACGGCTGCAAGTCGAGTGGCGGGGGGGGGGGGGGGGTTCTTTTTTTGCTTACACCCGCGGCCATCTTGGACCGGAGCTTGTTGTGGAGCTCATCGTCTCTCGTGGACAGCACGTTGTCTTGGCCGGGCTTGAGCCTCATGCCGTCGTACCAGTTGGACCGCTTGTAAGCCGTCCTGACGTTGAGCATGCGCTTCATCAAGCCCGGGTCGCTGGTGATGAGGTCGTTGGGCCCGACACGGACGATGGAGCCTGCGCGGGGGGAGAAGGATGGATTTTTGGTTACTCACGCGTGATAAAGAGGGCGGGAGCAGTCTAGAGCAACGACGACGACGACAACAACAACAACAACAACAACAACAACAAAAAAGCACAACGTACCATACTTCTCGCAGGCCTCGTAAAAGTCAAGATGCGTCCTGCCGCCTCCCACCGCGCGGACGAGCCACCACTTGGAAAACCCGGTGCCCGGGGGCCCCTTGATGTGCCGGAGCCGCAGGTACTGCTTGACGACGGAGGCGACGGTGTAGGCGACGAGGACCGACGCGGCGACGCCCGCGTACGCGAGGTAATAGTCCCGGCTCATATTAGTCGCGGGTCGGGGAGAAGCCGAGGGGCCGGGTTTTTGAGTCCCAGTATTATAGGTCAAGTTTTGAACCTCGCATGCGAAGTCTCGCTTGGCGTCTCACTGTCTCAGGCGATGGGAAATAAGGAAGAAGAAAAAAAAGCCTGGGAAATGCTGGGACGAACAACCCCCTTCGCCCGATGCAAGGAGATAGAGCTCATGGGGGAGAGAAAGGGGGGATCGGCCGAGGGGCAGCGAATCCTACCAAGGTGATAGATAGACGGATCATACCAGGCTGTCTGTCCCCTCTCACGAACGGACAGCACACGGGAACTACCCGGGGGTGCTAGGTTTTGTGAAAGCTAAACACCCCCTCCAAGGAGGGGGTAAAAAAAGGGGGGTTACAGTAAGAAAAGGGGGGTTACAGCCAGTCCCCGCTTAGTCTTACTTTTTATTATTTTCCTACTAAAAACTATTAATTATTTAGACTATCTAAAGATAAATATTAATAACTATTTAACTTATTATCCTTAGCTATACTAATATAACCTTTAAAATACCTTATTAATATAATAAGTATATAATACTTACTAAGAAGGCTACTTAGCTACTCTTTACTACCTATTAATAGGCTAGTTAGCTAGGCTAGGGTAGTAAGCCCCCCTCTATAATACTATTTATTTACTAGCTTACCTAGGAGTATAATATATTAGATACCTCTATTTACTAGTACTTTTAGACCCTCTAGGCTAGTAGTAACCTCTAGGTAAGCCTAAAGGAGGGTAGTTAGCCTTAGTTATTAACTAAGGCTAAAGATATAGCCCTTAGTACCTTTATAATATAGATAGATTAAATTAGGTTCTTAGTAATATTATTATAGGTTAAAGAAATAAGTAACTATCTTTATAGTCTCTAGGGTAATATTATAAGTATAGATAGATAACACTATAGATACCTACTAAGAGATTTACCTCCTAGAGGAGTATATATATAGTATTCTTAGGTATCTTTACTTAAGGGCTAAGTTCTTTAGAATTAACCTTATTATACCTACGTTTTACTATTATTTATACTATTTATTTATTACTTACTTATTTACCTTATTATTTATTACTTTACTTATTTAACTTTACTCTTTTACTATATTTTTTTATATTACTATTATCCTTCTAGGTTAGTAGCTTCTATAGCTTATTTACCTTATTAGATCTAGAATAGCTACTAGGAGAGCTATATTAAGTAGTAGTATAACCTCTTAATATAGCCTCTAGAAAATTTTTTTTTACTTAACCTTAGTAAAGATATATATTTACTTTAATAAGAGAGTAAGCTATAAAATAGCCTATAGGTTTATTAAAATAGCTTTAGCCTAGCTAAATTAAGGATTTATAGTAACTTTAAATACTTATTAATTAGTTACTAGATCTACTAATCTTTTAGTAACTACTATTATACTTTTTTAAGGATTTATAACTCCTTTATATAGTTAAATTTAATAGTAATATACTTTATTTCTCTTATAATAACTAGGAATATTTAAATAATATTATTAGAGACTTAAAGATTAACTTATATTAGGGGAAATCTATCCTTAGTATTACTAAGTATATTATTATAGTTATATACTAAATACTTAAATTTACTTTATAACTTTATTTTAATAACCTAAATAACCTTATACCCCTCTTATAAATAAATTTATAGACCTTTTAATTATTAAATACCTTATTTATACTACTAAGAAACCCTAAGGTAGTATAGCTTAACTTACTATAAAAACTATATACTTAGTATCCTTACCCTTTAACTATAAGTTATTAAAAAGGTAATATAGTTACTATTAGCCCTTTAGTAGACCTATTAATAAAATATAGAGAAATCTTATTAAAAGGGAAAGGTATAGAGACGCCTAACCTACCTACGCTAATACTTTAGCCTACTATATAGTAACCCTTAAATTCTTAAATAAAACCTTAGCTAGTTATATCTATAATAGTATATTCTCTCTCTTTAGTAAAATAACTAGTAACTATACTATTAATCTCCTATTTATAGGGGCTATAGTTTATAAATAATACTCCTTTAGATAAAATAGTTTAATATACTTAATAAGGTATATAGGTAGTACTTACTCCTTTAATAAATTTAATAATATAGATAAAATATTTAACCCTATTAGTAGGTTTATTACTAACTAGACTATACCTTTACTAATTACTTTCCCTACTAATAGCTTTAGTAGTAACCTTTAAAGGGATAGCCTTATAGTTTATTTTAATAATTATAGTTATATTATAATAAAATACCCCTTATTAGGGTAGTAATACCCCCCTAGCGCTATACTCTACCTTAATACCTTTAGTTAGTATCTTTTAGCTAAATATAAATATAAAAAAGTATAGTAATAATCCTATCTTTTATAACTACTATATAATATATTACTATAATATTAACCTTTAGATTAGTATAATAGATATACTACTTTATAGTAGTAATATATAGGCTATTATTTTAAAGAGTTTATCTTAGTACCTTTATAGAAATACCTAAAACTAGTAAGACTTTTACCTTACTAAATAAGACTACTAAATACTAGTTTTAAAGAATTAAAGTACTATAGTAAAGTACTTTTAATAGCGCTTTAGTCTAACGTTAATAGAGGTAAAAAAGTAGTTTTAAGAAAATTACTTTTCTATAGATAAAGTTATTAGGTAGGTAGATATTTACGCTTTTACTTAGAATTACTTTAAGTACTCCTATACCTAGGGAGATAGGTTAGCTTACTAGTAGCTTATATACTTCTATAATAACTTTATTTTATAGTTTTATTAATTTTTTTATAAACCCTAAGAAACTAACTCCTTAGACTCCTTTATTACCCTAGTAGAGGAATACTATAAAGCGCTATAAGATACTACTTATATTCTAAGGTAAAACTATATAAATAATATTTACCCCTAGCTAAATTACTTAGTTTTATAGCTACTATTAACTATATACTAAGTAAATAACCTTAATATCCCTTAAAATACCCTTACTTTATAGACTAGAGGGGGTATATTAGTAGGCCCCCCTTTAAACCTATAGACTATAGCTCTTTATTTTACCCCTATAATAGAGTTTATACCCTCTAGTAATACCTTTTATAGTAATAATAGCTTAATAAGGATTAATATATCCTCTATAGGTAGTAAATTTACTTACTAAGGAAACTTTAATTAATATAACTAGTATACCTATTAAGATTTTATAATAAGAGGCTATAGTAGTAAATAGAGTAATTTTTACTATAACTAATAAAATTACTTTTATAGAGAAGACTTTTTTTATAAGTTAAGGGATTAATAATTATAGCTAATAGATTTATAAAGTAAAGAATAAAGATATAATATAAGATTTACTTACTAACACTTAGATAGTAAAAAAGATATCTATATAGTCTAAGAAGATAAGCTAAATATTTATTTTATTATTAATAGTTTTATAGACGTAGGGTATATTCTTAAGGATACTAATAAAGTTAATATAGAGCTAGGGGATACTATAAACTTTATCTTAAACCCTATACCTATTATACTTTACTAAAAGCTAGTCTCTTATACGCCTCCCCTACCTCCTATAGAGAAATATATACTTTACTAAGATAAGGTTAAGGAGTACCTTACTTAGGCTATATATTTAAATAAGCTTAACGTAATACTACTTAATAAAATTATAAGTAAAGATTACTTAGCTAAGACTAATTCCTTAGCTACTTTCTCTCTACCTATAGAGATAATAAACTTTACCTTTTAGCTAAAGGAGGTTATTAAGGTAGTAGTTAAGTATAATAAAAAAAAGAATTACTATAAGTATACTTATCTTAAGATATATATCTATACTAATAAAAACTCTATAGATATAATAGTTTATATAAATATAAGTACCTTTATACTCCTTACTAAGAGAGACTAAGTTACTAAATTTACTAAAAATCTATACTTTTTACCTATAAAGCTATATAGTATTAGTATAGTTAGTTTATTTTTCTTAATAATAAAGGAGGTTACTTTTAATTTCTATATAGCTAGTATAGTAAAGGATACCCCTATTAAGATATATACTATAGTTACTATAAGAGTAGTTAACTAGCTATTAATAGGATTACTTTTAAGTATACTTTTTTATAATAACTATAGTCTTATAGTAGACTTTAATAAGAGGTCTATCCTTTTTAAGTTAGTATATAATATCTTAGTACTAGCCTTAATTAAAAATTACTTTTTAGTCTTATATAAGGTTACTACCTAGTATACTACTATTATTCCTCTAAGTAAGATTTATAGAATTCCTATTAACTTTATTAATTTACTTAAAAGGGTTACTAAAGATAAGAAACCCTTACTATAGAGAATATTTTTAAATATATATATATACTAAATAGACTTATTAATTATAAGTTAAAAAAACTAGTATCTATTTTTAACTTAATAAATTTCCTTATTATAATTAAAAAGAATACTAAGGTTATATAAATTATACCCTTATATATAAATAACATAATAATAGCTATTACTAAGGATTAGCTAGAGTAAATAGCCTAGACTAGTAGTAATAGCCTCTTTAACCTATTAAAGGAAGTAGTAAATTATATTATTATAACTAAGGATACTGTCTTTTAGGCTAAAGAGGATAATAATTAAGACCTAAAAGCTATACCTAGAGATATACTAAGTTATAGTATATCTAAGCTAGATTTCTACCTAACTATTAAGAATTAGTATAAGGTAGAGATTTATATAAATAACTTTAAATATACTATAAAACTATAGGCTTTACTTAATTAATATAATATCTATTATAACTATAGTATAATCCTAATACTAGATAAAGATAAGATATATATTAACCTACTTAATAGATAGTAAAATTAGAAATATAATATTTATATTTATCTACTTAGACTTAAAGATAGAGAGGTCTTTAATAACTAGTATAAGGAATAATATAAAAATAAAAAAATTAGTTAGTAGTAGCGCCTAGTATTAATTACTTACCTTATTTTTATTATATAGAAATATAAGGAAGATAAGATAAAGTACTATAGGTATATAGTTATTAATATAAGGCCCCTTAATAAGGTAGTATTACTAAATATATACCCTTTACTAGACTAAGATAATATTATTAGTAGCCTAAGAGGTAAAAAGAGGATAATAATATTTAACGCATTAGGGTTTTTTTACTAGCTTAGTATATATTCCCCCTACTATAACTATATAGTTATAATTAGTCTATAAAGACTTAAATACTTTAATATAATCCTTATAGGTTTTAAGAATATACTAGTATATACTTAGTACTTTATAGATTAATTATTTTTCTTATACTAATACTTTATATAGGTATATATTAATAATATTATAATTTTTAGTAACTTAGATAAAGAGTACCTTTAGTACCTTAAAATAGTCTTTAAGATCCTTAATAAGTACTAAATTTATATTAATATAATAAAGTTATTTATAGGCTTCCCCTTAGTAAAACTTCTTAGCTAAGTTATTAATAGTAAAGGAGTATATAAGATAGATAATTATATTTACGTCTTTTAACGCCTTATATTCCCTTATAGCCTCTATAACCTTAAAATATATCTTAGTATAGGTAGTTAGTTATATACTAAATTACCTTAGTTTAATGTAATTACCTAGCTACTAATAGATTATAAGACCTATCTAGTAGCTTAGCTATATAATAAGTAAGTATTAAAGCCTAGGGTATTATAATAAACCTATACTAAGGTAGTAGTAAAGGAGAGTTTTAAACTAACGCTAAAAAAACTTAATATATAGTACTCCCTCTAAGAGAAACTTTATAAATAGGTTATTAGGTATTATTATAACCCTAAGAAACCTCTCTTTTTTAAAATTAATGCCTATATTATAGGTTTTAAGTTAATAGTTTTTTAGTTAAACTATAACTAAGATAGTAAGTAAATACTTAGTATTAATATACCTAAGGAGTATATTAAGCTAATACTTTTTTTATTTTACTCTACTATATTAGTAGAGAAATAATATAGTACTATAGAGGTAAAAGTAGCTATTATTATCTAAACTATAAAAAAACTCTATAAACTTATTTAGTTAAACTATTATAAAGTTAATATTTTTATAGATTATATTACTATAAAAGCTATTATTACTTATATATTATTATAAATTATAGATTTTACTAAAGCTAATCTTAAGCTAATAAACGCTACTAATTACTTATCTTAATTTTAGCTTAAGATTTTTTATATTCCTAGTAAACTTAACGTAGTCCCTAATACCCTATCTTATCTACTAGTAATAAGGCTTAACCTTACTAAGTATTTCTCCCTTAAAGATAAGTTAGTAAATATTAATAGTAAAAATAAAGTTAAGGTAAATATTAAGATAGTTATATAGTATATAGATAATAAAGTCCCTACTATAGGGAAGGCTACTATAACTATTATATAGATTAGTATTACCTTTATATAAGATATTATAAAAAGATACTTATAGGATAAATAGATAAAGGTACTTTAAGACTACGTTTAGTATATATTATCTTTTAGTTAAAAGTTTATTACTTTAGATATAGCTAAAGAATCTTAATAATAACTATATTAAAAAGACTAAAGGCCCTATAAACTAATTCTCCTATAAGAAATTAATAATTATAGACTTCTATATTATATTAGCTTTAATAGTACTTACTAACTCTATTTACCTTAACTAGTATATAAAAAGGTCTTTAAGCTTACTTATAACTTAAAGTTTTACTTTAGGGTTAACTAAATACTAGTAAAGCTATATAGTATATATATTTATAAAAAGAAAGGGTTAATTTACTAGTATATTACTTATTACTTAGTATACTATAAAAACTAAATAGATAAATAGAAAGTAGTTAAATCTCTATAACCTATTATAACGCTAGGGATTCTATTTTATATAATCTTTATAGACTTTATTACTAATATACCTAAAGTTAGTAATAGTAATAGCTTTTAGGTATTACTTAATTTCCCTATACTTAATTACCTCTATACTATAATATATAAGTTTAATAAAAAGGTTTTACTACTACCTAGCTATACTATATATAAGGCCTATTACTAGGCTTAGGTATTATTATAAACCCTTATAATATATAACTAGGGTCTACTAAAGGAGATTATTAGTAACTAAAACCTAAAGTTTATTTTTAACGTCTAAGGAGTAATTTTTAACGCCTTTAAGGTAAGGTTACTTATCTTAACTATATATTACCCTTAGACTAATAGTTAAAGTAAATAAACTAATTAAATAGTTAAGATTACTATTTATTTTTATATATATATAAACCCTAAGATACTATAGATAAATATAATCCTATTACTATAATACTCCCTTAATAACTTACTAGTAGTTACTATTAGCTAATCCCTAAATAAAGTAGTACTTAGTTTTTACCTATAGATAGTATTAGAGTATATTAGTACTAATAATATACCTATAGAATTACTAAATATCCTCTAGTAGATATACTAGGCTAAAGTACTAGCTTATATTAATATAGTAAGTATTATATAAAAATAGTAATATAATACTAAGTATTATAATATAAAATTCTTTATAGGAGATAAAGTCTACCTTTAGCTAGGTAAAGGCTACTCTCTACCTAGTAAACCTAAGAAGAAATAGTTACTATAATATACTAAACCTTTCTTTATTAAGAGAATAGTTAGCCTAGGGGTATATAAGATTAATTTACTATAGAGCTAAAGAGTATACTTAGTTATATTTACTACCTAGTTATAAAAGACTATATAAAGAAAGGATCCCTTTAACTATAAAGAAATACCCCTAGAGCCTATTAAGGTTAATAGTATAGTTAAATATAAGGTTAAAAGACTTATAGATTAATAAATTACCTAAAGAAAGAAGTAACCTTTAGTTAAGTACCTTATTAAGTAAAAGGGATACTTACTAGCTTTAAATACTTAGAAACTATATAAGTACCTTAAACTAAATACTAGTTAGATAGTAAAAAATTATAATACTAAAAGCCTTATTAACTAAACCTTAGTATATATAAAGAAATACTAAAAAAGTATAATAGTACTATAATATAAGTTTACTAAGTTATTATATAAAACTAAGGTATAAATACTAGTCTCTTAAAAATAGTAACTTATAGGCCTTTTAATAATACCCTATATAGTAAATACTCTTTCTTTTATTTTTTTTATCTAACTATAGTATATCTATTATAGGGTATTTATTTTTATAAAGGAGGTTATTTTATTATAGAAGGGTATATTATACCTAAATATGTTTACTTTTTCCCTTACTTTTACCTATAACTTATTTACCTATTTTTTCTTTATGTTATAATATAATCTTTCTTTTTACCTATAATAATATAACTTTTTTCTCTTTTTACTATATAACTATCTTTTTTTCCTTTATTTTTATTAACTATAATAGTTATATAGTAACTTATATAATTAATATACTTATTAATAGTAGATACTTTTTTTTTCTTAATTTTTACTTCTTTTTAATATTAGTAGTATCTATATATTAACTTTATTATTAAAAACCTAAGAAACCTACTTAGATTCTCTTATAACTAGGGTATATTTAACTTTTAAGATAACCCCCTTAATAATAATATTAAAAACTTTAATAACTATAATTATAACTAGTATATTTATATAATAGATACTAATAAGGAGTATCTCTATCCTATTATAGACTTTAATAATAAAGCTATTTAGTAGTAGGGAGGTCAAGCTTAAGGCTTTATACTTATTAACCCTTTTAGTTAAGATAATACTACTACTATAGAGACTATTAAGTATACTAAGTAATAGCCCTATAAATAAGGTAATAATATAATTACTAAATAGATTAATAAGAAAGATTAGCTTAATATTAATAATAATAATATTACTAAACCCTTATTAGAATTTAGAGGTAATAAAGATAACTATATTAAATACTATAAAGCTATTAAAATTAATAATAAAAAAATTACTTTATATAAGCTTTAGCTTAAAGTTAATAAAGAAAATAAAAAGTATATTAAGTTTAATAATTTTATTATTAAATAGTATACTAATTATAATACTAGTAAGCTACCCTCTCTTATCTTTAGCTACTTTAACCTTAGTAATAATAAGGATAAAGATAATAGTAAAGAAAAGAAACTAAAGCCTATACCTACTAAGGGTAAGGCTTTTACCCCTAAGGCCCTAAGGGGTATTTTAACCTAGGAGATAGCTTTATATTAACTAAAAAAGGACTTTATAAACTCTACTAATTATAAGTTATACTATAAAACTTACCTCTAGATTAAGAAGTTTTATAAAGTTTATACTAAGGTTACTATATATACCTTACTTTCTTTAGATATAAACTTCTACTAAGAGATTACTATACTTATCTATAATATCTATAATACTTTTATAAAGAATAATATATATTCTTACTTTTTTCCCTCTTATATTACTTTTATTAAAAGTATCTACCTTTATCTAGAGGGTTATATTAATAGTACTATTACTAACGTATTACTTAAGATTTAGTACTTTAATTTTATCTCTATTTTAAAGATAAAGTATATTAACCTACTATATACCTAGTACTACTAAATTATTTAGCTTAATAATTATATTTTAGATATAGAGGCTATAGCTAATTAAGGATATTAGATTATTTAAGATAATAAGGCACTTATTAAGAATAATAATAACCTTATTAGCTATACTATAGCTAAGATTAGTAAACTTAAGCCTAAGGTTAACTAGCTAAAGGAGAATTTTACTATCTATAATAAGTAGATAATTACTACTAGTAACTAAATTATTACCCTTAAAGTTAATTTATACTATTATAAGGTTAACGTTAATACCCTTTATAAGAGAAAGACTATAAAGGAGGTTATTACTAAGTTTAAGGCTAATAAATACTAGTAGTTTATTAATAAAGTCTATACCCTCTATAAGTAGGTTTATAAGCTAACTAAGGCCTAGACTAGTAAATATACTACCCCCGCTAACGCTACTAGCCCTTTAGTAAAGTACCCTAAGACTACTAACCCTTTTATACCCTACTATAGTTAAACCTTAACTACTATAACTAGCTAAATATATACTATTCTTAATAATATAGTATATATTATTTTATTAAAAATAATATAATAAAAGGGTTCTTTTTTACTAAGTAAGGGTTATATATATACTAAAGGATATAAGGAAATAAGATTTTTATATAGAGGGGGTTATATTATAAGTATAAATAAATAATACTATAGATACCTACTAAGAGATCTACCTCTTAGAGGAGTATATATATAGCACCCTTAGGTATCTTTACTTAAAGGCTAAGTTCTCTAGAATTAACCTTATTATACCTACGTTTTACTATTACTTATACTATTTGTTTATTACCTACTTATTTACCTTATTGTTTATTGCTTTACTTATTTAACTCTACTCTTTTACTATATCTCTTTATGTTACTATTATCCTTCTAGGTTAGTAGCTCCTATAGCCTATTTACCCTATTAGATCTAGAATAGCTACTAGGAGGGCTATATTAGGTAACCTATTAGTAGTCTCTAACTACTTTATCTAAAGCTAACTAGTAGACTACCTAAAGCTAAAGGGTAAAGGTATAATTTAGCTACTTAAGATATATTAAAAGGTAGTAGAGTTAAACTTAGCCTTAATTAAGGACTTTTTTACTTAATACTAGGCTAATATTACTAATAATAACCTTAATCTCTTTAAAATTTAAAATATTAATAAATCTAAGTATTAAATTAGCTACTTTAATAGTTAACTTTATATTATAGTCCTTAAGTAAATTAAAAATAACTATTAGTTAAAGGTTATTAATTTAGTAAATTAAGAGTTATATATAATAGTTAAATATAGTAATAGTATTAGTAATAGTATTTTAGTATATATAATCTTTAAAGTATAGTTAATTACTACTTAGGCTAATTATTAGATTTAAGAAGGTATTTATTTTACTTAGTTACCTATTAGCTTTTTAATATAAGAAATTATAATAGATTATATATAGTATTTTAATACTAAGTTATACTATTAATTAGTTTACTATATTTATTTAAGCTACTTTTTTAGTAATTATTTTAATATTAATATATATAGCTAAACTAAGTATACTATAAGGTATTAAAGACCTAGTAGTAAGTAGAGTAATAGATTTATACTATACTATAATTATTATAATATTATAAAAATATTATAGTAACTATAATATCTACTCCTATTAAATAAATTTACTAGCTATATAAGTATAAAGTTTATAGAGTATTATATTAACTTTAATATTATCTTAGGGTTTTTTTTACTTTATATAACTTACTTATTTTAACTAATAAATATTAAAGTCTTTTAACTATTTAAGAAGGCTTAATAATAAGTATTTTACTATTATATATATAATAATAACTTTTAATTTACTTAAAGTAACTTTATTAAAAGCCTTATAACTATAACTAAAGCTACTTTTATAACTAAGAATATTATAAATAGGTTTAAAAAGTTAAGTATTTAGCCTATTAAAGATTTACTTATATTAACTTAGCTAATAAAAAAAATATAATAAAATAATACTATAATACTACTTAAGCTTTTATACTTTTTACTACATAAAAAGTACTTTAATAAAGCTATTTTTATAGCTTAATATATTAAAAAAAAATATAGCTACTAATAAAGCTTATATTCTAAGTAAAGTTATAAAATAATAAAGTTAGTAATTAATAAAGGTACTCTTAGCTTTAAGTATAGGTAATAGTATATTAAGGACTATAACTAAAGGTTATTATTATTATAATAAAAATAATAAGCTTACTAAAAAGTAAAACTAAATAAATTCTTTATATTAAGTATTAATTTCTTAGATATATATAAAAAGTATAAAAAGTATATTAAAAAAGTCTTATAAAAATAAGCTTATTAATAAAGGGTAATAGTTAAAAAATAACTTATAATTAAAAAAAAAGGTCTATATAAGGTATAGTAAAATAAAATACTAAAAAGTAAATAAGTAAATAAAGTAACTATCTTTTAAATACTAACTAGTCTATATTAAAGAAGTTAATAACTATATTTTATTTAATCTATTAAACCCTTACTAATATAATAATAAACCTATTAACTTTATAATTAATTTAAATTTAACCTTTTACTTATAATATATACTTAACTAGTTTAAGTATATAGTAAAACTTCTTAGTAAGTATAATATTAGCTAAGTATTAAAAGATATAGTAGTAGTAATAGTAAGGCTAAATTTTAATCTAGATATCTTTAAAGATATTAATAATCTTATTAATAAAGATACTAACTAAGCTATATTTAGTAATAAATCTATTAATATACTTAGTAGTAGAGATAATAATAATAAGGTTATATTATTAGTATTATAAATAGTAATACTATTAATATAAATAGTAATATTATAACTACTATAATAATATAAGTTAAAATACTATACTATTAAGTCTAATATTAATAACTAAAGAGTAATAAGTATTATTAATAACCCCCTAGTTACTTCTCTACTATTATAAAGTAAAAGAGAGTAATAGTATATAGTAAATAATAGCTTTAATAATAAGTTAATTATAATTATTATATAAATTTATATTTTTTACCTAAATAGTTAAATCTTATATTACTTAAAAACCCTAATTTAAGGCTATCTTTTAATACTATTTTTATACTTATATAACGTTATTATAGTTATTACTTTAAGAAATAAAAAGTTAACTATACTATATAACCTTAGTAAAAGTAACACTATTTATAAGGGGGACTATAACCCCTCTTTTTGCACTGTAACCCCCTTTTTTCACCCCCTGAAAGGGGGTTAGCTAATCACCACACCAAACCCCCGGGTAGCACGAGAATCCTTCAAACTATATTCTTACATGCTTGGGGCCGCCTTGGCCAATAGTGCCGGCGTCTTTGCAGCTCGCATTGGTTCTGCGGTAGTCTTCAGGTGATTGACGCGGCCGAAGCGGGAAATGCAACCTTTTTTTTTCTTCTTTCTTCTTTCTTCAGCACGGAGCACCGGCCGAAGGGAGCTTTGATCCAATGACACGACTGCCGTGCTCAAGTTCCATGTCAAGGGGGCCCTCCCCCCCCCATGATCTATCACATCGGCAAACCTCTCCCCCTGGACATATGAGTTTGGATGCGTCTGGTCTGGCGGAGGTATGATGCAAGCGACCCCCCTTTCCGCGGGCCCAAACGGCGGGAGCCCGCCTGGTCTAAATTTTCCATTCCGCCATTTGGGCCGCCGCCGTCGAGTTGCAAGAAACAATGCCTGGCGGAGTCACGCGCCCGTCTTCTCCCCCAACCGGCCCGACAGTCTAGTTAAGAGGTGAGAGGCTACCCGACTCAGGGTGGCGGGCTCCAGCAAACCGTACCCTCCATCCTTTTCTCAACCTCTTTCGACCTCTTTGATCGCGTGTGTGGCCCGATCCCGTCCCATCGAGCTGGACGCGCAAGAAGGCGACCCCCGCCTCCCATCGGACAACACCCTCCGCCGCCTCCGAAGCACCGCGACAAGCGGGGGGGAGACCAGCATGGCAGACCCAACCCCGGCGAACGCCGGCCCACTCGAGGCAGACGTGAGTTGATGCCGGGCAGATGCGGGACGAGCGCGCGGCCGAAGGGAGTGCTCACCTGGCGGTTTATCAGCAGAACGCGGACGAGAACGATGCCAACGATGACGCGGACTCGGCCATGGGAGTTGTAAGGAACTAAATCTTGCCCGGTGCTGGCGACTGTAAACCCAAAAATGAAAAAAATTGCTAACCTGGGCTGGGGGGGTTGGGGGGAGGGGAAAGTCTGTGCTCGAATCATCCGCGTCCATGACGAGCAGCATCATGAGATACCGGGAGGAGAACGGCAGAACGTATCACGCATTCCGAGAGGGGAGTAAGTCGCGCGCACCTTTTCTGTTCGCAAAAAGAAAAAGAAAAAAAGGATGTTTCTAAACACGCTCGACGATCAGGATACGTTTTACCGAACGACGCCGTAAGATGCCACCTGGATGGACACTGGGCGCTCATGTGGCATGCTTGATATGGGACAGGCTGACAAGGAAGCGAGCAGGATGAGAACGACAGGCTAGGTGAGGCTTGCAAATCGCATTCCAGAACGGGGGAGGGAATCCGGGCCAAACGGCATTAGCTGACGCGCCACCCCCCCCCAAGACCTCCAGCACCACTTGTATACGCTCACGTTTGATGGGAAACTGTTCATCTCCCCGGCCGGCCGAGACAGGCCGCTGCGCAGAGTTCTCGATGCCGGCACCGGGACGGGCATATGGGCCATGGACGTCGGTGCGGCAGTCGATCCTAACCGTCGGGCAACGGGAGAACACGCGCTGACTTGAATTGCTTTGCTCATCCGCAGCCGAGGAGTATCCAGAGGCATTGGTAGGCAGACTGCCGAAAGCACACGAGGGCCCCGACGGCTAACACGCGACTCTCCAGATCACCGGCGTGGACCTTAGCCCAATCCAACCGGCATTGTAAGATTCCCAGCAAATATAGGGGGGGCTGTTCTTCGGAGCTGATACCTCATGCAATAGCGTCCCGCCAAACGTTACATTCTATATCGACGACGTGGAAGACGACTGGACGTTCTCGTACAAATTCGACTTCGTCTTTGGCCGAATGCTCACCGGCTCGATCGCGGACTGGCCGAGGTTCATCCGGCAGAGCTACGAGTGAGAGCCTGCGCTGCGCAGTTTTGACCCCCCGGAGCGGTGCTTCCCCCAAGAGTGCTGGCTGACCCGGTCTTTTGCCCTTTCAGATTCCTACAGCCGGGGGGGTGGCTCGAGCTGTCCGACATCCTCCTCGACCTGCAGAGCGACGACGGGACCGTCGGCCCGGGCTGCGCGGCCCAGGAGTGGGCGAGGCTCATGCTCGAGGCCGCGGCGATCTGGAAGCGCCCGCTGGACAGCTGCAGGTTCTACAGGGAGCAGCTGGCGGCGGCGGGCTTCGTCAACATTACGGAAAAGGTCTACAAGTGGCCCACGAGCCCGTGGCCGAGGGACCCCAAGTTCAAAGAGCTGGGTAAGCCATCTTGCGGACGGCTTGTTTCTTTCTTCTTCTTCTTCTTCTTCTTCTTCTTCTTCTTCTTCTTCTTCTTCTTCTTCTTCTTCTTCTTCTTCTTCTTCCTCTTCTTTTCCAAAGAAGCGCCGGGCGCTGTGCGGGCTGCTGACTCGGGGTCCGTAGGCATGTGGACGTACGAGGACCTGGGAAACGGGGCATCCGGGCTGAGCCTGGCCTTGTTCACGAGAGCCCTCGGGTGGTCGAAAGAGCAGCTGGAGGTCTTCCTGGTCGACGTCAGGAAGTCCATGAGGGACAGGTCGACTCACGGCTGGTGGCCGATGTAAGTCCCGCTTCCCGTCTGCGAACATGAAAGAGCCGCTCAAACTGTGCTTCTAGATACGTGGTCTACGGGCAGAAGCCGGAGTGAGGCCACGGGTATTGGCGACACTTTTTGGGACCGGGACCAACAGCCGACGGGAGGACAGGGAATGCGTCGTTCGGGGGGAAGGGCACACGGTGAATGCAATAGAAAAGAAGACGGGACCCAAAAATGTCTGATGCGTTTCGTTTCGTTGTGACAAGGTGAGCGAAGGACAACCGGGGACGGGTGAGGCGCGGTAAACATTCTTGTGCGTTACAACTAGACATGGCCCATCATAACCACCCCTGAACAAACGACCCGTCAGGGTTGCTCAAGTCAATCCAAACTCGGGGGCCAACCTCATCGATCAAGCAAACTCCCGCCAATGGGCATGGTAACGAGGCCACGATTCAAAGCCATGCCTGAACCATGTGCATGCATACCCATGTAAGAAAGAAGAAAGTGCTCAGGCAACGTGGCAATGAGGGAAACAGACACCAGAAGCATGATGATGTTTGGGAATAACATTAGACTAATAGTGTAATAGTGAGTTCTATGATAAAACCAAACCCCAAATCGAGGGTTCGTCGAGACAGCCGAAGCCGAATGGTATCTTACGACATGCTAGTAGGCCAGTCTACACAAACACAACCCATCGTCAACACACGTGTATGCCGGCCGTCTTCTCACACCGACGCTTTAGATCTTGGCGGCCACGGCGTTGTTCTCGGCATTGCCGACGGGACGGCCATCCTCGACAGCCAAGGTCTGCTCGTCGTTCAACTTGGGGTTCCTCAGGAGGAAGGCAAAGGCAATCAGGGGGACCGTCAGGCAAATGCCGGTGATGGTGAGCAGTCGCTGGACGTGCCTGTAGGACTCGATGATGGCGGCGCGCTCGGGGGTGCCGACGGGATAGTCGACGATGGCAAACAGCGGCGAGTTGTACGT
The DNA here is from genome assembly GCA_019425465.1 of Colletotrichum falcatum. Lineage (NCBI taxonomy): Eukaryota > Fungi > Ascomycota > Sordariomycetes > Glomerellales > Glomerellaceae > Colletotrichum > Colletotrichum falcatum. The sequence continues at coordinate 277,332 of SWKJ01000027.1, forward strand.
GTAGGCGACCAGGGTCTCGTTGTTGAACGGGGCGAGGTTCGCCTGGAGGGTCGAGGGCAGCACCTGGGTCCAGATGGCGCCGGACACGGTGTTGCCAAAGGCCGAGCCGATGTTGTAGGTGGCGAGGTACAGGCCGGTCATGATGGCGAGGTGCTCGTGCTTGAGGCTGCTCTGGAGGGAGGCCTGCGCCGGGTACGGGAACATGCCGCCGGCGACGCCGAGGAGGACCTGGGCGCCGATGACGCCGCTCTGGGCCGAGGGGGAGCCGCGGTAGTGGATCAGCAGGCCGAAGGCGACCATGAAGAGCAGGGTGCCGGCGACGATGAAGTACTTGAGGCGGCGGACCTTGAAGACGACGAAGCCGAGGACGAAGCCGGCGACGACGCTGCAGAACGAGTACAGCGACGTGATGCGGGTGGCCTCGGCGACGCTGAAGTCGAAGGCGACGAGGCAGACGGTGTACAGGTAGTCGCCCTGCATGTACCACGCCCAGTTGAGGCCCAGGGCGATGCCGAGGGCGGCGACGATGCCGCGGTCCTTGACGAGGTAGAAGGGGACCAGCGGGTGCCTGGCCCTGCGCTCCCACAGGACGAAGGCGGGGATGCACAGGACGCCGACGACGAGGGGCGCGACGACGTGGGCCTCGCGCCAGGACGAGGTGAAGCCGCCGGCGACGGTGAGGGGCACGAGGATGAGGGCGAAGACGGCGACGACGAGGACGACGCCGACGACGTCGAGCCGCCAGAAGAGGTCAACGAGGAGCCCCCTGGGGCCGAGGGCGCGCCAGGGCGAGACGTGCGAGTCGAGCAGGCCCCGCCTCCTGGCGCGGCGGGCGACGACGGACAGGCTGACGACGAGGGGCAGGGCGCAGACGGGGTAGATGATGCACCACATGCCGATGCCCCACTGCCACGAGGTGCGGGCGAGGACGGCGGCCGAGACGGAGCCGCTGACCCAGGTGTTGACGAGGAAGGGCAGGGCGGGGAGGTAGCTGAAGAGCAGGCGGGCGCGGGTCGAGGTGACGTCGGCGACGATGACCTCGACGAGCAGCATGATCATGGTGTAGCCGACCTGGTAGACGACGGCGCCGGCGGCGAAGGCGCGGACGCCGGTGGCGCGGGCCTCGACGGCGGTGCCGACGACGTAGAAGAGCACCGAGGCGCAGACGAGCTCGACGCGGCCGAAGACGTCGGCGACCTTTGCGGCGGTGGGCTGGGCGGCGGCGGCGATGACGGAGCGCAGCACGTTGACGGTCGCGAGCAGCGAGTGGGTGGCGTAGCTGTTGGTGGCCGCGGGCTGGTAGGCGTAGCGGAGGGTGCCGTCGAGGCCGTAGGCGTAGGCGACGAGGAAGACGCCGAGGAAGATGCAGACGCGGTCGGCGCGCGTCATGGCCGCCGCGAGGGCCTCCATCCGCACGACGCCCGGCGACTTTTCGCCCGTCGCGTCCCCGGAGTGCTCGTGGGCCGGGGAGGCGTTGTCGTTGTTGTTGTTGTTGTTGTTGTTATCGGAGTCGCCGGCGGCCTTCTCGGGCAGGGCGGACGAGGTCTCCGGGCCCGGCGAGACGGCCTCGGCGGGCGGCTCCTCGGCCTCCTTCTTACGGCCAAAGAGTCCCATGGTTGTTATATCGGCGCTGCGACGAGATGAACCGCGCGAGTGTTGCCCGGCCTTCCCTGGTCGCACAGAACCCGCCAACACACCACGGCGTTTTGTATGGGCTGTATATGTATCTCTTGAGGAACTGCCACGACACAAGATGGCCCGTGGGGGGACCTGCTGTTAAGAAAGGAGGGGAATAATACTACGTACAAGAGAGAGCCTGGGAAGGGAAGAAGAGGGTTGCATCCGCCGCCGCCTTTTTAACTTTTCGCAATGGCGAAAGGCAGCTTTATCACGCCCCGAGACCCTGCAGGCCGCCCGGCCAAGGCCTGCCAGTACCACCTTGTCTTTCCCGCACCCCCTCCCCAGTCACCCAGTCGTGCACATCGGAGCCATTTCGGGGGTGTCGGTGTCACCTAGCCCGCATCAACCTATGGAAGGGGGGAGAGACAGGCTCGGTCCAAACCCGTTTGTTGGACGCTAGCCGAGCACGAGTTAGAGAGAGAGAGAAACTCATCCCGCGGGCTAGCGGGCACTCCGGGTCTTGGAGTTTCACTGGTGCTGCGTACGTATGCGCGTGGGACGGGGGTGGTGGGAGTACCCACGAACCGTCAGAGTTTTTTTTTATCAGATCCATCTTATCTGATGCTAGCGCGGACGCCTGACTCTGGTCCGATAGGCGACCGATACCGCAAATGGTTACGTCGCTCGTGGCGTCGTCTCCCATGATCTTAATGACCCCCCCTCCCCCCCAACCACCCCCGACTCCCTCGGCACACCAGCCAGGTAGCAGGAGATATAATCCCGCATCCAGGGTACTGGAGAGTGTCAGGTCTCTATAAGCCCCGACATCGCTGTTGCAACAAACTTATAATCCCGCCAACTAGCTGCCCCGTTCCTACGCCCAACATACTCTTGAGTCCCACCGTGAACCTATGACATACGTTGCCTTTTACCCCGTCTTCTTAGTCCTTGCCTCGGGGTCTGAGGACTGCACCGTTAAAGTCTGGGACTGGGAGCTGGGCGAACTTGAGAATTGGTGGTGCGCGCCGTGTCAATGGAGTGAGGATGAACGAGGGCGATAAACGTCGCCAGTTGTTCTCGCCGTGGAAAACAAAACCCTCCACCGCGTCCCGACGCGTCGACCAATTCCACGCGTAATTTTCCTCAGTTCTTCTCTTATTGACTCGGATCTAGCATTCTCCTGAAAACGTTGAAAGTCGGCTGTCTTCGCCCCCTTCCGTCACGACAAAGTTGTATCAGTTTACCTCCCTGTACAAGTCTGAATTTGTATGAAGTCCTCCTAGAGCGCTTTCGCAGATGCTCAGATCCTAGAGGGGAGCAGAGCGTCCTTCCATTTTTGCCAATAAACCCCATGATGCATTCATCCTCATGCACATGGGCGAAAAAGCGCGGGGCCAGCCCGCAGCCTTCAAATAGTCGATATGCTTTCGTTTCTTGTCAGATGTGAGGCAGCTCCCATTCAAATCGGGCTGTTTTGACGATCATGGTGGTTTGCGATGAGTGATTGATTGGGAGGGTCGAATAAAAGACTTTAAAAGTCGTTGCCGTGAGCTGTTTGGTCTTCTCCATCCCAACTTGGGGAATAGCGTAGCAGTACTATGACTACCACTTTAGCCAAGGAGCTTTTGCTCTTTTTGGCCATGTATAAATATACGCTGCGAAATTGGCGAAATTCTGCGCGTTTTTAATCTTGAGATTGTCGGCAACTGACATACAGCTATGTGAATTAGTACCTCTGCCGAACCGAACTAGTAATGTAACTTACCAGCTAATCGAATAGCATGCAGCTTTTCCATTATGCTCTGGATCAGGAACGTCTATACAGAAGCCATCTGGCCCTGTAGCTACCCACATGTGTTGAAACTCGTGAATTAATAATAGACTTCTTGCTGATAAAAACTCCAACTTTTTGTCAAGTTTCCATTGTTTGGATGTTTCTTGTATTGTCAAGCCCGTTGCTTTTTTGAAAAAAGCAGGGTAGAAAGTAAGATAGGTTAGGCCAGGATATGGGTCGTCTGCAAGTGGCGTGGTTGTTGCTGCGTACGTCCACCTGACGCCCTCAACCTCAAAATTCTCAGGACTACAAGCGTATATTAGAGAATGAGCTGTAGCGGGAGATGGAACATTCCCATCAACTTTGTCGACCTTTATTGGTAGTTTTGGGGTGACTAAGTTGTTGATTAATGACTGATAATTATGTTGGATGATTGATGATTTTATTTGAGGTGATGCGTTGTCTAGTTTCGTTAAACTTATTCCCATTCTTTCGGAGGTTTAAATACCTTTCCCAAACCAAGTGAGGAATGCTTTAGATTTCTCAGCATTCTTTACTGATAATGCTTGTACAGCTCTTTTTGCGAGAGACTGAGCTTCTGTAATGGCTGCTGTTATGCTGGCTTTTTGCTCGCTCGTGCATCGGAAATGGCCTTCATTAACCCAGAATGTGTTATCGAAGGTGAAGGAGGTGTCTCGTGTCGCAAAGTTCGAGGGGGCATCCATGCAGCTGAAACAAAGGCTGGGAGACAGAATAGTAATAAGACAATTAACATGTTTTGCAGAGTAATCACATGTAAAAAGAAATCTAGAAGAAATGGGCGCAGGACTTCAAAAGGGTTTCAAGAATAAGGGACAGGACATTGTACATGAAAAGAGGATAGCATGTTCCCTATAAATGCCAGTAATGTTAAATGGTGAGAAGTATCAATGAGGAAAAAGCATAACATTAAGTGGAACGGAGGCCTTGTTAAATTAGTATATCCAGAGATTACCAACAGGTAAACTAAAAAGCTTTTTATTGCACTTGATGCAATTATAAACTGTAATATATATGCACTATGTTAATGTTAAGGATCTGCCTTTATATAGTGGGGGTGTTTCTGGAAAGCCATTAGTAGGTGTAAATATACCAACTGTATTAACAAAGATATTACCTAGATAAGCAGGGGCTTCTAGGTACACAGTATTGTATAGCTATGCACAGGGCCTCTTCCTAATATTTATAGTACAATCTGGAGGCAGGGGAAGCGATAATAGCCCAAGAGACAATGTTCAGACGTTGCCCTATTTGGAGTTAAGTACACAAAGCGCTGACTCCCTTCCAGTGAACCGTACAAATTAGCTCGCTAAGAGACTGTTTTCCCCTAGATCTTGTTGAAGCTTTACTCAAAGCTGCCTCTAACACCAGTGTTGTCAGCACATAACACATTGGCTCTAAGATTAGTAGCAAGATAATTAGCTGTATTGAGGAATATACGTTCAGAAGCTCCATACTCTTGAATCAATCATTTTGCGGCCAAGTAAATAACATAAATAGTCTTCAACGGTTAAAGGCACCTAAGAAACCAACGAACGACTTGCCTACATTGAGGTCGCGGATGTGGCACGGCTTGCCGCGTGGCCTATTAGCAGGCTATGTCTTGATTCCAGCTGCAGAAGCTGCGAAAGGCCATAAACTAGCCACATTCTCATGTGTAAGTAACTAGGCTAGTAAATAAGTAATCACTATTAAGCTGTTAAAGTTATATATATAGGTATCGCGGTTATCTTTATTTAATTATATAATGTTTATTCAATTAATATATAATGTGTTATATATAACTAAAAGCCTATTATGACTATTTCCTACCTCAAAGGGGAGATCCCCTAGGTAAAATATATATAATATCAGTATTCCCTTATTTAGGTGGGGATATCCATCTTAAACATATTACTAACATTTATCTAGCAGTATTACCTATCTTGGCTAATTAATCTGTATTGCCCGGTCGGCCTGGTCGCACATCCATGGCCTACACTTTAACATAAATCGTCTCTGGTAACTGGTTTCCGTCCCTGCGCCCCGACGATTGACACCACCACGGGAGCGCCGAAGAAGAGTGGTTCTCTGCCGGACGCCCGCCTGGTTGCCTTGCGCCGCTGGTCTGCCAGACTCGTAGCCTGCCATTCCACAAGCGCCGTCTCCAATAACGGTCGACTGGCATGGGACCGGTCCCATCGGCGCATGGAACAGAGGGTCACCTCGCATCGATGAAGTCTCCCTCGGCAAACCAAATAGCGCGCCGGGTCCCCGCCTCGGCGACCGAGCCGCGAGTGTGAAGCATGGCATCGGGTGCAGCCAAGGGGGCCGGCGGTCCCAGTCCCAAGCCCGGCTTGCGAGCAACCGGATGCTCACCTCGGGGTTATGAGAGCGTCTCCCAGGCCTAGCTAGGCTTCGAGTCTCGGCCAACGGGGTGATTCTTGTCATGGTCGCCCGTGTCATCCCGGACCGACCCCTCCCTCCGACCCTGTGTTTTCCCGTCTCCGAAACTGCCAGCCAGTCTCGCGTTCTACCCCAACAAACGGCGATCAAGCGATTCGCGCAAGGCATGGCTGCCCTCAGCTATCGATGGCCGACAGGCCTCGTGGCCAGGATGCCCGGCCTTCCTTACGCGATCCAGGACCACGTCCTCTCTAGCCATTTCCGCGGCTTTCCTCGCGCAAGCCTTGCGATGCTGCATTCAACAGGGCGGGAGACTATGTGAAGCTACGAGTCAACAACCGGGAATAATTTCGGAATCGGTTCAGACTTTTGACCGTGTCCGAACGAAAGGCACTCGTCTCGCGCCTCTAGAAATCCCCTCGGTTGGACTCTACCATGTAATATCGAGCAACCTCCTACAGGACTCCTAGTGACTTGGTATTCGTATCATCACTCTCGAAGCCAACTACATGTGTTTTCTAGGGCTGGCCAGTCGGCTCCTCTGCTCGAACGGGCTTTCTAGAGTCCGCTTGCCCGCTGTCTCATCCTCGAAACTGACACGCCTGCACGATACACTCTCCCCACGCCAATCCTCTGGTCGTGCCCCTATATCCCAACGCTAGATCGACCAATGTTGAACGTTTTCAACAGGAGAAATGAACTCTGGCGAGTGCCCCAATGCGCCCGGAGCGGCATATGGATATCTGGGGCTCCCCCGGCTCCCCCATACGATGCATCAAACCCCCAACGCATTCCATTCCTCCGGCGCCTGCCCAGCGCCGCCCAAGTCAACCACCTGGACCACCTGTCCCCTCAGCCTCCGCCGAATACGATCCAGGCGCCTCAGGTACTCCAGCCCGGTCTCCCCGGCCCTCCGTCCCGTGTTGATGCCGACGCCCGAGAGCTCGTACCCCGCGACCCGCCCGCCGCTCCACGGCCTCGTCGCCGCCTCCGCGGCGCCCTCCGAACCGCTCCCGATGCCCCGCAGGCGAGCGTGCCGGTCCACGAGGAGCCAGCGCAGGACGCGGGGGAACCCCCTGGCGTGGACGACGGCGCTCCTGGAGACCGGCGCGCCGCCGGCCGTCGACTCGTACGAGACGCTGGCGCCGTGCCGCAGGAGCGCCTTGGCGGCCTCGAGGTCGCCCCTGGCGCACGCCGCCATGAGCGCGGAGCCCTCCGCCGACCCCTCGCCGTCGACGCTCGCGCCGTGCCGTAGGAGCGTGGGGATGCAGTCCAGCGCGCCCCGGGCCACGGCGTTGCAGAGCGGGCTGGCGGACCCCTCCGGCGTCGCGTTGGCGAGCCGCGCCGCCTTCTCCCGGGGGAGGCGCCTCAAGAGCCTCTTCAGGACGCCGTTGGCCGCCGCGCCGCCGAGCTCGACGACGAGGGACAGGAAGCCCTCCGGCACGTCCCGGAGCCTGGAAAAGTCGAACCCGTAGTTGAACACGAGGCCCTGGAACCCGCCGCGGAGGACGGCGTCGTGGATCGGCGTGCGCCCTCGCGGGCCGGGGCCGTACGGGTCCAGGCCGAGGCCCACGAGCCAGACGAACATGTCGGGGCCCCCGCGCCCGCCGCCGCAGACGCCGAGCAGGCCCGCGCCGTCGGCGCTGCGGACGTTGATGTCCGCGCCGTGCTCCACCAGCAGCTGCGCCATCGCCAGGTGGCCCTCCGCGACGGCCGTGATCAGGGGGGCGGACGACCCCGGGGCCCAGAGGTTCGGGTCCGCCCCGTGCGCCAGGAGAAGGCGGGCGGCGTCCAGACGGTCGGCCCTTGCGGCCTCGTCGAGCGGGGTGCCGCAGGAGTGCAGTCCGGGCAGGTTGGCGTCGGCGCCGTGCCTCAGGAGGGCTTCCATCGTCTCGGTGCCGCCCGCCGATCCGCGTTTGAGCGAATCCACCGCAACGAGCAGCGGGGTCTGGCCGGCGCGGAACGCGGGCAGCAGATCGGGCGAGGCGACGTGCCGGTTGACGTAGTGCTTGAGAATGGCTTCGGCCGCGGGCTCTGGTCCCCCGGACGCGTCGCTGCCGTCGTGCACCGACGCTCGGCTGTGAGCTTCTGCGGCGCCATCCGCGGCCGACGACGGCCAGGCCCGCATGCCGCGGAGAAGCCTCGCGTGATGCTGAGGAGACGACCTGATCCAGTCGGCAATCATATGCACCCTGCCCGGCACGTTGCCGATGGCGGCACAATGGAACGGGCTCAGCTCGTGCCCGCTCCAGTCCGCGGCGCCCAGGAGGGACGTGACGAACCCCTTCGGGTCTTGCGTCGGGAGGTGGCCGGGCAGCATCAGCGCCATGTGCAAAGCGGTGCAGGCGTGATCCAGGCTCGGAGCGACGACGGGGTGGCGCACGCAGCGGTTGACGCGGTTCCACGTCGTCATGCCGTGATCCAGAAAGACTCGGCCGAGCTCGAACCGGCCGCGGGCGGCGGCGTGGACGAGAGGCGAGCATTCGCCGCAGCTCATGCGAATCGAGTCGACCGACTCCGGGTCCGCCATCTTCAGAGCCCTCGCAGCCAGCTCGGTCTCGCCCGTCTCGATGAAGAACTCCAGGACGGCCCCAATCACGCTGGCCGCGCCCTTGCCCCCCCCGCCCGGCGTCTCGACGAGTTCGTGAAGGAACGGCCGGAACGGCTCCATCAAGCCCCTGTCTCCGTGCCGAAATGCCTCGGCAAAGGCCCCCGGCACGTTCATCCGCTTGACCGTCTCCGGGCCGAGCCCGAGGAGCGCCTTCACTGCCCCGCGCCCCTTCCTCGCCGCGAGGCTCAGGGGATCCCAGCGTCCCTCCTCCTCGGACGGCAGCGCGGTCGTCGGGTCGGCGCCGTGGTCCACGAGCACCCGGATGCAGTCCTCGGAGGCGGCGGCGGCGGCGGCAAAGTGTATGGGCCGCCAACCGTCGGCCGTCGGCGATTCGACATCGAGGCCCGAGACCTCCAGGTAGAACCGGATGACCTCGGGGAACCCGCCGGCGGCTGCCAGGTGGAGCGCGTTGCAGCCCTTCTTGCGCGTCGAGCCGGGGCCGTCCATTGCGGTGAAGTCACGGGTGCACGTCTTTTCCCAATCGACCCCGTGGCCGGCGTCTTCGTTGATCGCGTGCAGAACTCGCATGTCGCCCGTCGCGGCTGCGGCGAGCGCCGCGTCGACGCCGGTCTCTGACGACGACGCCGCCGGATCCGCACCCTGACCGAGCAGGGCCAGCGCGGCGCCCGTTCTGCGCCCCAGGACGTAATCCACGAGGAGCGGCACCCCGCCGGGGGACTTCGCGTCGAGGTCGAATCGCCCCCTGGACAGGAGGCTGGCGACCTTCTGCTCGCCGTGGCAGACTGCAGTGTCGAGAAACCTGGAGAGCAGCCCGCCCGCGGAACCGCCGACGTCTCTCAGCCTGCTTCCGTCGGAGCGGTCGAGGAGCTGGGAGAATATGTCCATCGGGCACGTCGCGTACGGCATGCACGCCGACTCGAGTGCCGAGATGCCCTCGTGGGGCGCGAGCGCCGAGACGCCCAGGTCGAGGAGCTGCGCGACGAGATCCGCGTTCTCCAGCTCGACGGCCAGCTTGAGACACTGTACCGCCGCCGGCGATTCTCCGAACCCGCCGGCCCTGGTAGACGCTCGCAGGATCGTGCCCATGACGTCGCTCAGGCACTTTGGGCTCCCGAACATCTTCGGGGCCGTCTTCGCCCAGCCCGAGAGGACCGGGACGATGCCGCATTCCCCTTCTCTTCCTCGTACTTGGCCAGCGCCCCCTTCCGGATCAAGCAGCGGACGGCGTTTTGCAGAGACGAGATCCAAGAGGAGGCCCCCCACGGCCACCGCGAGGCCCACTGGCCGAGGACCACGTCGGCGAAACGCTCCCAGAGCCCGGCGCCGTCGCCGTTGCGGGAGCTCAGGACGTCGTCTGTCAGCAGCCTGTCGTACGCCGCAAAGTCGACCGGCCGGTAGTAGAGGGGGTCGTCGAAGGGCCGGTCCGGGTGGCCGACGCTCAGTTCCGGGTTGTTGGACAAGGAAAATATCGTCTCGGCGGGCGACAGCCCCTCGGCCGTGAGGACCGGCTCGACCCCAGGTCCAGGAGCGTCTGGACCAGAGACCCGGTGGCGCCTCTGCCCAGCCGGTGCAGGACGTTTCCGCCGCCGGCGTCGTCGTCCGCCTCGAGGGGATCGGCGCCAAAGTCGACCAGCCCCCGGACCAGTTCGCCGGAGCCCCAGAACGCGGCGAGGGAGACGAGCAGGCGCGGGTTCTGGAGATAGGCGACGTCCCGCTCGCAGACCTCGAGCATGCGGAGCGCGCCGACGGGGTCTCTGGGCCCGGAGCCGGGGTCTCGCATCATCTGCTGGAGCGGGTAGGAGACGGACTGGGCGATGGGCGTGTGCTGGTTCGTCATCTGCCCTCTCAGGTTGCGGTCCCTGTGCTCGTCGCGCTCGCGGAGGGCGTCGATCATGTCGACGTCCGAGTTGGCGGCGGCAAAGTGCCAGACGTTGCGGCCCTCTTCGTCCGTGTCTGTGGTCCTCGCGCCGCGGCCGAGGAGGAGCTCGAGGACCTCTGGCGACTCGGCGAGCATGAGGGGCGTCTGGAGGTGCCTGTTGCGCGCGTGGACGTCGACGTCCTCCCCCGAGCCCAGGATGAGAGACACCAGGTCCGCCGCATCGGCCTCCACCGCGCAGTGAAGAATGGTTTCGGCGCCTGGGGTCTTTTGTGACGCCGCCCCGCCGTCGCGATTCTCCATTGTCGCGTTGGGGTCCCACCGGGGGTCCAGTATGAGCCTTCTGACGACTGCGGCCTCCGAGTCCTTGACTGCCTCTCGGACCGCGAGTCTGTAGTCCATGTCCGGGACGTCAAGGGGTCGGGACCCCCGGCCCGAACCTAGACCCGCGATATTGAAGCGATCGATGACATTGTACGCCCCGGCAGCCAGCAACGAGCAGTCGTTACCGCTGTCGTACTGGGCAACCGCAAGGTCGAGGATCTCGGGCACAACAGGCGCCAGGAACGAGCGAGTCGGCCGGGGCAGCGTCGACGGCCAGTATTCCAGAATGGAGTCCTTTCCGCGGAACAGGCGGACGAACCGCTTGTCGAGGACAGCCCCGGACCGAAGGATGCGCAACATGGTCTCCGGGGCTTGTATCGACTGGCACGTCAGGAATGCCAGGGTTGCCAGCGAGAACTCCTCGTCCTGCCGGGGTCCGGCTGCTGTCGCCGCGCACGAAGCGCCGGCATCCAGAAGAACGTTGAGGGTGGACTCTTTCCAGCTGTTCGGCCGGCAATCCGTCACGAGCTCGGCCGGGTCGGCGGAACGAGCCAGAAGCGCGGGTGGGCCGAGCAGAGCGCAGTACATGGGCGTCCCCATGGGGCTCTGCTGATTCACGTCCTGCTTTCCCAGCAGTATCAGATGCTCGCACAGCTGCGGCAAACCCAGGGCGGCGGCAACGTGGAGAGGGCTGACGGATGCCTCCGAGACCACGGACATGAGCCGATGCAGCGGTGATTTGGACGGGGCGCTCGGCTTGGGGTCGAACCGGTCCGGCCACTCTTGTCGAGCATACTCCAGGAGCCACTGCAGGAAGTTTGCGGACTTGTCCGGGTGGAAAAGCAGCCGGAGCTCTTCCTCGACGGACCGGTAGTGCGACCGGCCCATCTCGGGCAGAGCCCTTGCGCACGAGGCGTACTCGGGGTGCCTGATGTCTCTCTCTGCGGCGTTGGTCAGGTGAGAGTGGCAGCTGTCGAGCTTGTGGCCGAACTTGGGGTCCAGCAACACGGTCAGGCACTCGACCGGAGCAACGTCTGAGGCCCCGAGCCCGGTTGGTTCGTCGCGCCATGCTCTTGCTTCCGCGGCGGTCTGCGAGGCCCCGTCGTTGACAAAAAGGCAAGCAGGGCGGGCCAGGACGTGGCTTGGACCGCCGGGCCGAGCTGGAATTGGATCTTGCGGAGCTGTGCCGTGATTTCGGGCATCGAGATGTGCTCGGTTGCTGGTCTCGACGGTTCATGTTCAGACGCGCTCGGCCAAGTCAGAGCCAGGTCGTCGAGAGCGGCGGACAACTCGTCGACGAGAGTGTAGTCGGGACACGGCACCTGCGCCGCACCATCCGCGCCAGAATAGTCTTCGATAAGAAGAGAGAGACTATGAAGGGTGCCGCTCGTGTGTCTCAGCGCTTCCCGGGTCTCGCCGTGAGTGCCCGGCTGGCGGGTACGTCGGTATGCCGACTCCGTTTTTGCCTGGACCTCGGCGAGACTTTGCCAGAGACGCTGGCTGGGCATCATCTCGACAAAAGCACCGAGAGTCCCCTCATACGCGTGAGAGTGAACAAATCGAGCGCGCCACGGTCGGACCGAATGTCCGTTATCATGGCTTGAGGGCGGTGGAGGTGGAGAATCAGAAAACGCCGATTGTCGCACGTCAGCAACGTTAATTTGCGACATGTGTGCTTATGTAAGACATGCCTCACCACGCCGTCCATACATGTAGCATCGTGGGAGCGAGGCATGGCTGTTGGGTGTATGTGTATTGCACTTGGCTGGGGCAGGTATGGGCTGGGGCTCTTATGGAAATGTACCCGAGTCATATTCCATGGTCGTGTGGTCAAAAAGCTTGATTAGAGCCTTGGGAGACTGCCATGGTGTGTATTTACCGCCGTTGCATATATTCATGCCTGGACTGGTTGGTTGACCATGTATGCATGAAATCAAAACACTCAAGTGGCTAATGAGCAGAGGAGACTGGATGCTAAACCCATGGGAGGGATGATGTGGGAGAGATTGATACAACTATCAGTCCGAGTTGGCTGCCAATCGACATTTCCGTATTTAGCCCTTATACGGGTTTCAAGGCACTGCTCTACCTGCACGCCAAACCGAAGAGTATCAGAGAAACACACCGGCTTCCTACTCCAATCTCTGATATAGAATAGCTTTACCCTGCGAGGTCTCGAGTGAATGTCTGCCGTTTCCTTGGAAGAAGATGCTGCTCCGCAAAGTGGAAGTTGACTATGCTGGATGTTTGGAAAATTTCATCTCATTGAAGACGAGATTGTTGCTCCAATGAGGTCAACGATGGACGTTCTTATAAACCCCAACTCTTTGCGTTTCAAGGCTTGATGATGGTTGAATATTTTGACAATTGCAGACTCGTGACTGGCTCATCCATGATTTGGACGGCGTCGCTGTCGGAACAAGCAGCAACACTCGGGGCATGGATTCATTCTCTCGTCATATGAGTGGTCGAGTCGGCAGCAATGAACAAAGCAACCAACCATTCTCACAACGACCGACACCGCCCGTATGCTTTCATCGGCAGTACGCTCTCTAGATATTGGATTACAATTTTCTTCTGAACTCGCATGAGACTAGGACGCCATCTTGGAGTATATCAGGTCATGGTTCAGGGCGCCGTAGTTGTAGGGGAAAGCCAACATGGCTTGACTTGAGCCATGAGGACATGTTCAGTTTCCGTCCCTGTAGTTGTCACCAACTGTTGTTGATTCGTGTCAAACCCGACCTTGACTGTAGCACATTCTGTAAACGATACGTCGTATGATTGTGGAACTCAACCATCTTTCAAGTCCCGCAGCCAATGACTCCATTCCACGTTCAACATGCTACGAAATCACCCTCCTACGCCGGTTCCCGCTGGAGGACCGAGTCCGCCTCAGCAGCATTCTTGGAAAACACGAACTCTCAGCGACACCTACCCATGGTAGCATATCCGCATATCCCGGCGGAGAAGGACTGCGTTTAGCTTTTAGAACAGTACCTGAAACAATACCCAAACGCTCAGGCTCAAGGAGAAGGATGAGAACCCCCCCCTATCTTCTACTTTTAGTCAACAACCATCGGCTCGCAGCCAGAGCGCCACTTGGGCGAGTGCCAGTGGCATTATCCACCGAAGAAGCTTTCCCCGTTTCCCGACTACAGGGGCCGGTCCGACTCTCGGATGGAAGCTAACGACGCGCCTTACTGGGATTTGGGGATGATTAGTCGTACCGCCTTCGGCAGGATGCTGGTGATGTCAGGCCATTTCGATCCGAAGCGGCTGGTCCGTGGCAGACGCTCCATGCTCCGTTCGGCTGCGGTTGGCGGCGACGCGGAGTGCTCCGGCTTTCCCAAGTGAGACCGCCGCCGATGGACGTTTGCAGGCCTCCGAAGAGGCGAACGAGTTCGTTGGCGGCCGCATATTCATCCTTGATAGCCAATGCCTCTTATAACCAGCCAGGCGGCGCGGAACAAACCTCTTCAGCAACGGCCGCAGTCAACGGACATTAAGAATTGGCCGCTTACCGGTGGACCAACCCTGTCCGTTGCAGGCTACGCAAAGAGCTGCCGAGTGCGATTTACTACTCATGCCACGAACGAATAGGCAGATGAGGCCTTTGGGATCTGCATATGTACCCGTCATTGAATCGATGGACATGCGTGTTTCTTCTGTCGAGCGGGTCAAGAGCTGCGCGGTGCCAAAAGCTTGGTATCACGCCGACTCGATCCTGGGTCTGCCAGGTATGCAAGTGGCTTTGGATAGGTTCGTTTGCTGGAATTGGAAGCACTCCAAGGAGCTGCCCGAAGAATACGAGGGCGAAAACCCAAATATCAGCCGTCAAGAGACAGCCGCAGGGTTCCCGGACGGGTTGGCATTTTCATGTAGACGTCGATAATCCGGTGTAACTCGAATAACAGAACTCGGATGAAATGCCGGCTCAAAGGATGTTTGAACCGGATTTGGAAAGATGAGAACAGAAAATATTGAAAGCACCGGTGGAGGGTGCTCTTCCACGAAGGGTTTGCCGCCTATTTGTTGATGACAGTTCCTGTTTCCCGATACATGTATGCATCGGCCGGCAGACTGGGCTCCGCCGTGCCGCTTACCCGCCGCTTATTTGCTGTCCCTCTTTGCCATCACGCAAGAGAGGGCAACAGCCAGGCGGCCAAGTTGGTCCACGGCGTTCCCTCTGGTTTGCCACGGGCTGGCTCGGTCCCGCATCAACAACACTCCCGCCGAGGGGGGGGTACATGTTCGCAGAGGCTAAGCTGACCGCATGTTCCAAGCACGGCGGAACATCCAAATTACCACGGGCGTGCGCTCGAAGCCCTTTGCGGGCTCCCAGAAGGGCGGCCGAGTTGTGTCTGCACCTCGTCAATGGCACTGTTGTTTCCGGGTCTGTGGTGCTTGCTGTGCCAGTGTGGCGTTTGTGCTGGCCATCACATAGTGTCCAAGATTGGGTGAGAGAGAGCACGAGTTCCCGCTCGTGCATTGGCCTCTGCCTTGTGTCTTATTGTTGTGATTCCGCGGCAGCAAGCGGCCCGGTTGCCTCTTTGCCTGGTGATTTCGTTTCGGGGCCAACTTCGTCCTTGGGGGCCCACGGCCCGATTCCCGGCAGGCCATGAACCACGCCACAAAGTGTCGACGAGAGGGCACTCGGAAAAAGGAAAACAAGGCAACGTAATTTCGAACGGGGAACGGGTCTTTACTGGGTTTCCCGTCTGTTCTAGCTCCCCTCCCCTACCCCATGTGTTTCTATTTCCAAGTGCCAAGTGGTCTCAGCCCGCGTGTTCCCATCGGCAGCCAACGTCGGTCCTATTCTGCCGGCATGGTTTCTTCTTTTGATCCATCCGTACCTCGGCGTCACTCACCACGCTGCTCGCACACGAACAAGCCACGTTTCGTGCACGTGTTCCCGCGGCATCACTGTCAGACGGCCATGGAGGACGCATCACGGCCCATTAGGGGGGGAGGGGGGGCTGCTTGCCAGGTTTCGACTTTGCTGACAACAACTCGGCTGCTCTCGCCCATCGTGCTCTTGTCCGAGATTGGCAAAAGCCCAAGGCTGCAAAGGACCGGTTCACAAAGGTAGCAGGTATTTTGCGGGTGTGTTTTTGGTATTTTGCGGGTGTCTAACCACATCGGGCAGGCACCCGGAAATACCATAATCCGTCACGCAAACATAACCCACGCGAATCCTAACCTGGACCCTAACCTGAAACCTAACCAACTAACCTGCATCTTGTGAAGGTCTTTTACACCTTTTACTCTTTGTCTTTTGCTCTTCACAAGATGCGGGTTAGTTGGTTAGGGTTCGGGTTAGGGTCCGGGTTAGGATTCGCGTGGGTTATGTTCGCGTGACGGATTATGGTATTTCCGGGTGTGCAAGGGGGTATGTGGCAGTGTATGTGGCAGTGTATGTGGTAGTATGTGTGGGGTGTGGCAGTACCTGCCCGATGTGGTTAGATACCCGCAAAATACCAAAATGGCACCCGCAAAATACCTGCTACCGTTCACAAACGGGTGGCGAGCGTTGCACGGGTCCGTCTGTGAGGCGCCGGACGCATTCCTATACCTGCTTAATAAACCGTACCAAGTGCCGAGGGGCCTACAACCGTGCGCTCCTCACCGTCTGCCGCCGGCCCTCGGTCGTCTCCCTCAGTCGTGACGGTACCTCTCTACACGACGGAGACGCGGCCAAGTAATACGAGCGGTTTGTTTTGTCCCCCCTCGCAAGTCACATGGATCCCCGCGGTTCTCGTCCCGGGCCATTTCCGCCGTCCTTGCCGGCGTTGTTACTTGCAAGTTGCTACGTTGGCTACGGAACGTTGTCGATCCTCGACCGGCGAGAGAGCTTGTCGTCTCCCATGGAACTCAACCGTTAGATCATGCCGATCTGCCTCACCGTTGGATGGCGTACAGCAGCGGATCGAGGTGTTCCGCATGGACGGCGACCTGATACGCCTAGCCGCAAGGCCGCAAGCTAGAACACAGTCACTATGAGTGTTCCACGTCCTTCTCCCGCCCATCCCAGCCCAACAACCCCTTCCACTTTCTCCAGGAGGCACACGGTGCGGGGGGGGGGGGGGGGGGGTCATGCGGTGGCGTATTCGCGGATACCGTTTGGTTGTGTCGATTTCTTGCTTTTCGGGTTGGGCGGGTGTCGCCGCTCCCACGATGTGCACTCCCACGATGTGCACTCCCATGCGCTGGCTGTGCCCTCTCCTCTCCGCGGAAGGCGGCTGTGTCCCCGTCAGATCGATCTCGATGGCACATGTACATGAATCGGACCCGGCGCGTTCCCCTCCGCCCCGAACCGGCGACGCGGGAACCTCCCTCGACTGTTGCCTCTTCCCTCTCCTCGTCGTATCCGCTGCGTGTTGCCACGGGCTCTTGAAACCGTTGAGGAGTTTAGTTCTCCCCGCCCCCTCGCCCGCGGGTCTGGTAAGTCTATTTGCGTTGCCCTCGCATGCTGCCGCTGGCGCCACCATCTCGGACACTGGGTACAGGGCCAGCTGTAGGGTGAGACATCCGGCGGCCGCCACCGACCAAAGCGTCGCAACGGTGTCGTGCCCCATTGCACTAGCGACAGGGACAAGCATCCCAGCCAGGCGGTCTGGGATGGGGGGAGGGAGAGGGAGAGGGAGAGGACCAGTTGTTATCCCGTACCACCGCTAATCGATACGCAATGGCGGGAGATCGCTTCCCGTGTGGACCAGGAAGGATTCCCTGGTCAACCCCCCGTCGTCGTCGTCGTCGTCGTCGTTGTCCAGACGGCCCTCGATGACGAGAGTCAGAGATTGGATGGCATGACCGCCAACCCACACCCCGTTCCATCTCATCTTCCATCCCGTAGTCTAATTAGGTAGTTCGTCGCCCAGGGGAGGGGAGAGAGAGGTCTGGGTGAAGGCGCCTCTCGACGCCCGTCATCATCAGTCCGAGGGCAGTAGAGTCGCAGCGGCCCACCGTCTCGTTGCTTTTTTCCCCCTTCTTCGTGTCAAATGCGCTTTCTTGTTTCTCCCCCCCCCCCCCCCCCCCCCTTTTGGCCATGGTCTCTCATGCGAAGCCCTACAGGCTACTACGGAGAACCGCAGACCGATAGTCGGGCATAGTTCAGGGTCGAGCAAGGGCTCTTTGGGTTTGTGTCTCATTGGGGGCTAGCCCGGCATATGCACCCCTGGGAAATGATCGACGCTCCGCATGGGCAAACAGGCACCTGGCCATGTCGACTATCCGGACGCCGTCTCTCGCCAGCGTGTTTGTTTCCTTTGGGGGGGCCCAGGTCACTTAGCAATCGACAGCTCTTTTTCCTCACCCCACAAGTTCGTGGCGTTCGTCCTAAGGATACACACGACTGCCCATGGCGTTTGGTTGGCAAGCCTAGTATAACAGCAAAGAGACCTCTCTCTCTCTCTTCCAGCTGCGAGTCAGGACTCGTGGACCGGAGCCTTTTGCTATAACCACCGACTGTCGGCCGCCCTTCACCATCTCCAGAGAAACCCGCCCCCTTTCTGCTCGTGGCCGCATGTGTTGTGGGCTTCCGTCACCTTGTTTCCCGGTCCCGACATATGATGCAACCCGAACCTCCCCTGCCGCACCGTCTTATTGCCTAGGCCCTTCGGCTCCTTGTCGACCTATTTCCGTTTCCTTTGCTCTTCTTTCGTTCGCTCATGCCTGCCCAAGGGCCGGTACCCCTCACATTCCTTACCTGTCGCTCACTTTGTTGTTTCGCCGCCAAATCACCACCATTACCACCACCACCACACCACCATGGCCTCGTCCGTGTCGCGGAGGTCGCCAGTCACACCGCCGTATGATGACGATTGCCGCCAGACCCCGTGGGATTGTTCGAAGCCGGCTCGAAGCAGAACCCGACGTCGTTGTCGTCGTCGTCGTCCCGGCCCGTCGCCACGATTTCAATCTCCCCTCCCCCGACGCCGCGGAGCGCCCGCCCGAAGAAGATGTCGATGAAGATGCGGAGCAACTCGGGCCTGACGCTGCACATGAACGAGAACGCGTTCCGCCAATACACCGACTACAACCCCGACGGGTCCCCGAGGTCCCCGACGTTTGGCAACGGGATATGGTCCAGCCTCGACGGCCTCTCTACGAGCCTGCGCCGCAACTTTGGCCCCCCCTCGCGGAGGCCCCGCCCGAGACCTGGCCGATCCCCGACCTGCTCGGCCGGGAGCTGTTCCAGATGGTCCTCGGCAGCGCCGCCGCCTCGCAGCGCTTCTACCAGTTCGCCCAGCGCGCCGGTTGCGGGCCCGACGTCGAGTTCCTCCTGCGCGTCCACGAGTACTCGAGGGCCGCGGCGCAGTTCGGGAGGCAGGCCTCCTCGGTCCCGACGCCGCGGAACCTACCGACGACCGTCTCCAACTCGCTCAACGCCGACATGAAGCAGCTGACGAGCACCGTCCTCCCCGGCCTCGAGATGCTCTTCAGCGAGTCGGCCCGCTGCGTCGAGAAGAGGGTCGCGCCCACCGTCTTCCCGGCCTTTGTGAAGCAGCAGCTCGCCAACTGCACGTCGGCGTCCCTCGTCGGCGGCGGCGGCGGCGCCCGCGGCGGCCCCGCGTATTATCCCGGGCTCGCCGAGTCTTTCTGCCTCGCCGACGTCCTCACCCACGACCAGCCGCTCGTCGCGGCGTCGGACGCCTTCGTCTCGGTGACGGGGTACCCGAGGGCCGAGGCGCTGTCGCGGAACTGCCGGTTCCTGCAGGGGTCGCTGACGGACAGGAGCACCGTCGAGCGCCTGCGGGACAGCGTGCTGCGGCAGGAGGAGTCGCTGGAGCTCGTCCTCAACTACAGGCGGGACGGCGCGCCGTACTGGAACCTGCTCTTCACGTGCCCGCTGCTGGACTCGGCCGGTAAGCTGCGGTACTACCTTGGCGGCCAGATCGACGTCTCCAGGGACGCCGGCGACTACAAGGACCTCGTCGTCCGGGTGCTCAGCTCGGCGCCCGCGTCGGAAGAGTCAAAGGCCGAGGGCTCCTCGGGCTCGGGCGGCCGCGAGTCCCGGAGCGGCAGCCGGATGAGCCACGCCAGCGGCGGCGGCGGCCACGAGAGGAAACAGGAGCGGCGGCGGAGCCTGCGCAGCCAGGACATGCTGCACGGCAAGGGGCCCAGGAAGAGCTTCTTCCCGCCCTTCCGGAGGCACGCGGCGGCGGGGTCGAGCGCCGAGAGCCTGGAGCACCCGTTGCCGCACGAGGTGGGCGGCCTCGGTCTCGGCCTCGGCCTCGGCCTCGAGAGCCTGCCGACGTCGGGCTCGGAGGAGCAGCTGTTCCAGGCCGACCCGAGCTGCGCGCACTCGGCGGCGGCCTACCCGGCCTACAGCCGCCTCATCATCGTCCGGAACTCGGACTGCCTGCCCGAGTTCCCGCCGCGGTCGTCGTCGCTGCCCGCCGCCGACCCGCACAGGAGGAAACCGGCGCAGCTGGGCGTCGCCTTCTGCTCGGCGGCGGCGCTCGACGCCCTCGGCATCCGCCACCTCGCCGACGGCGTCACGCACCGCGACATCTTCGCGGTGCTGTCCGAGATGGCCGAGTCGCCGTCCGTCAACAAGAGCTTCAAGAACACGGTCCGCGAGCGCGTCGTCCGCGACGGCAGGTCGGCGACGCTGGACGTGACGCTGGGCGGCGGGTACCTGGGCCGCAAGGGCAGCCTCATGGGCTTCGGCGGCGGCGGCGGCGGCGGCGGCCACGGCCGCTCGTCCTCGTCAAAGGACAACTGCGACGCCGGCACGAGGAGGCAGGGTCAGCACGGCAGCAGATCCGGGTTCGCGGGGCTGGTCGACGCGGGCAAGGCGGACAAGTTCACGACGCATTGGACGCCGCTGAAGAACGCCGAGGACAAGGTCGAGTGGATCGTCGTCGTCATAACGCCCGCTGCGTGACGTTGGGGCCCCCGCGGCGCCACACATACCTACAACAACAAGACTCTATAATTATAATGTATATAGTTGGAATGGAACATAGCTCTGGGGGGGGACGGATGAGAAGCTTAGATCGGTGCTTCGGAGACGCCTCTGTTGCTGTGCCACGCTGGCAAACACCCATATTAGACCAAACACGATACTTGGCGCAAACCATCTTGGATGGGGTAATGTGGACAATGTAGACACTATACATGTATTTTCCATGTCATCTATTAGTGAGTCTATGCCCTCACCTTTGTAGCTGTTGCCGTTGTTGACCACAATAGTCTGGTAAAATCGCCCACGAGTGATGAAGCACAAAGGCTGCGTTACACGGCTTCATTAGGCTGGCGCCACGAGATATCAAATCCAGCGTTACTGTTGCGGAAGAATCTGTAGAACTTGTTCCCAGTTGCTTGTCACATAAGAGTGGGCATAATAACAAGAGCCACGAGCCGTAACCTGCAAAGTATGGTGGCCGTTCAGCTCGACGGTTTTCGCCGTGGACCAACTTCTCGCCACTACGGCGGAGTAGGACGCCAGGTACAAAAGTCACGACGGGAATCAAGAACCGAACACGAAGCCGTTAGGGCAGGCCTGTGGATCAAGAACACGGGTGCATCCAAAATCATCGTCCGCCAGCTTGGAACCGAGTTGTGTAACCTTTCAATCTGCAGACATGACACTTGGGCGGAGTGCAAGTACACAGCCAAGAACAGTCGGGCTCGAGGGCTGCTGAGGCCAGGACTCGTTCCCCTTTTCATCAACCCAGCGAGCATCCAGGTTTATGGAACAATGTGTCTAGGAGCCGACGGAAGAAGGCGAGGACGGCATGCTCGACGTTGGGCATCCCATCCGGAGAGACAAGTCCGATTTCAGTCACATCACAGGCTGGGGGGGGATCGGATCTGATCCCTGATCCGGGGAGCGGAATGTAGAGAAACGGATACAGGTACAAATGCGAGCACACCGGAGCCTCCGTCATGGCACGAGGAATCGTGCATCTCCCGAGCCCACGTGTACGTGCCGAACGTTGGCCCGAAGACTGCGAGCCCCCTCCCCCCTGCGAGCTCCGTCCGGCATCGCTGCACCCCAGCCGTTCGCACGGCTCCAAAGGGCACGCCGCCCTGCACGATTCTAGAATGGCGCCGGTATTTGCAGCGAAATTAACAATCAGATGGAGGTGTGTCGTCCGAGCGAAACCTTTGCGAGGATGGCGGTGGATGTGGGAGAAGCACGCGGGGGGGGGAGAAAACCCATCGGTCCGGGGGGGAGAAAAGGACCGATGGGTTGCCCCCCCCCCCCCCCCCCCCCCCCGACAGGGGAGACCCCCGATGGCCTTTTCGCAAACAGCTGTGCGGCTCAACGTTAGTAAAAACTCGTGCCGAGTGGAGATTATAACGTAAATATTAGCAAACCGGTGGAGTTGTCGACGGCGATGCGCGCCTGAAAACTTTTTTCAACGAGGGAGCGCGTTCGGGGACCCTTTGTAGGGTCAGGCTGTCTATATCTCTGCGTGGCCGTTCCGTCGTTCCCTCCGATGTCCGGGCCCTTGGTACGAAGCACATCGGCCCATTCGGCTCGTTGACTCTGGATGGATGGGGGGTTGGAACCACGCCGGTGTGGCTATTGGGTCTGATGTGAGACCAACCAACAAGACCAAGGCCGGTCGGAGACGCAGCCAGCCCAGGGCCGACGTTATTAAACCAGAAAGACACATGCTTTCCAGTAAGCCCGTGTCCGTGTCATCATGGCGGTCCTGCATATGGATGAGGCTACATATAGATGAGGCTACATATAGATGAGGCTACATATAGATGAGGCTACATATAGATGAGGCTACATAGATGAGGCTCCAAGTCTGCGGAAGCAGGGCCCAAGTCGCCACGCCACCAACCACCCAGTGGGCCGGAGGTGCGGGCCCGGGTCATTCCTTGCTGGCATTCGCAGTGTAGGTGCCGGTCGACGATGGCCACCCCGTCCGTGTTCCAAGCGCGGACGCGCCGAGATCGCCTCGGCCGCTGTCTCACATGCCTCGTCCACGTCCTCGCCCGCGCTGGGGTTCCCACCTCGCGAGGCCGATGACGGCGCCCACGGTGGATTATATCAAAGGAATCTGGCCGCCCCCTCCCCCGCGTTGGAAGATGCGCACTTGTTCACAAAAGGGACTCTGTACCGGTTCTCTCTTTTGCGTCTCGTGGTCTTGGATCTCCTTCAAACCACTCCAACACCCCCTTGCCATCTCCCTCAGGATCTGCCTGGTTCGCCCCGAGTCTTGACCTGCTTGTTCGAGAGAGAGAAAGCAAGGACGAGAGACGACACGCGTCAGACCCCCCCCCCCCGGCAGCTATGGGCAGCACGACGGAGAAGCAGGTGAACAAGGACGCCGGCAGCGAGGAGCCGGCGCCGGCCTACGCGCCCGCCACGACGGAGGAGAACAGCGTGCTGGCCGGCGAGGATGGCGAACTGATCGACTACAAGACCCTGACGTGGTGGTACGTTCTCAACAGCGGCCCTTGACCCATGACTTGCATTACACGTTGCACACCCAGCAAAACCCCAACAAGGCTGACTGACCTCTCCGGACAACAGGCAGGGCGGCATCGTGCTGATCGCCGAGACCGTGTCCCTCGGCATCCTCTCGCTGCCCTCGGTGCTGGCGGCCGTCGGCCTCGTCCCGGGCATCGTCCTCATCCTCGTCATGAGCCTCCTGTCGACGTACTCGGGCCTCGTGCTCGCCGAGTTCCGCAGCGAGTACCCCTTTGTGCAGAACTTTGGCGACGCCGTCGAGGTCATGGGCAAGTCCATCGGCATGGGCGCCGTCTTCCAGGAGGTCTTTGGCTGGGCCCAGGTCGTCTTCCAGGTCTTCGTCATGGGCTCCCACCTGCTGACCTGGACCATCTGCCTCAACACCCTCACCGACTCGTCCGCCTGCACCGTCGTCTGGGCCGTCGTCGGCCTCGCCGTCTTCGCCGTCCTCAACTTCCCGAGGACCCTCAAGTACACGAGCTACATGTCCATGGCCTGTGAGTCCTTTCAAAACGCCCCCCGTCCGACCGAGAGGGCAAGTCTCTTCTTCTTTTCGTGCTGACCCGCCGGCGCAAGCGTGCTTGTCCATCACCCTCGCGGTGCTCATGACCATTGGCGACGTCTCCGTCAGCCGCCCCATCGGCACCGGCAGCATCGAGGTCGCCCGCCAGCTCGGCTTCACCGGCGCGTTCCTGGCCGTGACCAACATCGCCATCGCTTTCTGTGAGTCGCAAAAAAAAGCGCCCCCCCCTCGCGCTCCCCGCTGTTGCTCTTCGAAGCGGCACTCCTGCTAACGGCCCATCCCAGCGAGCCACTCGTGCTTCTTCAGCGTCATCGGCGAGTTCAAGGAGCCCAGGGACTGGCCCAAGGCCCTCGCCCTCCTCCAGATCGCCGACACGACGCTGTACCTCCTGGCGGCCGTCGTCATCTACGTCTTCGTCGGGCCCGAGGTGCCCTCGCCCGCCCTCTCGGCCGCCGGCTCCCGGGCGATGCGCAAGGCCATCTGGGGCGTCGCCGTCCCGACCATCGTCATCGCCGGCGTCATCTACGGCCACGTGGCGGCCAAGTACGTCTTCTCGCGCGTCTTCCGCAACACCAAGCACATGGTCCGCCGCACCAGGCTCTCGGGCGCCGCCTGGGTCGCCATCGTCGCCGCCATCTGGGCCCTCTCCATGGTCATCGCCGAGTCCATCCCCGTCTTCAACAGCCTGCTCGGCCTCATCTGCGCCCTCTTCGCCTCGTGGTTCTCGTACGGCCTGCCGGGCGTCTTCTGGCTGTGGATGCACCACGGCGACTGGTTCAGGGACGCCAGGCAGACGTGCAAGTTCGTCGCCAACGTCTGCCTGTTCCTGACCGGCTTCCTCATCTGCGTGCTCGGCCTGTGGGCGTCCATCGAGAGCATCGCCACCGAGAAGGGGACGAGGCCGTGGTCGTGCGCGTCAAACGCGGCGCGGTAATGCTTTGTATGGGGGTAATGGGACCGTGACTGTACATGTAACGAGTGTGTAATCAATACAATATGTGAACTTGGCCTTCTCCTGCACTCCGTGATGTGTTCCGAGCTGGAATAAGCTACGGATACGTGAGCCGGCGCGCGTCCCCCGCGACAGCAGCATCTGCACGAAACCTCGTCAGCATTAACGAGTCGGCATGGGTCCGGAACTCTGGATATATATATGCATACACATATGGGCCTTATCGGCTTTCTTATCTATGTAATCTCGCTCATCCGAGTCCATCTGACAGGGGTTTTCATTGCGTGTTTTCAGGCTAGGCTCATGCCGAGGTGTCTAATATGCATGCTGAATCAGGCTGGGACTCGGAAGCTCATCACTCTCGCACCGCGTTGAAACCCCTCACAGCAATCCCGAACTTGGCCACTGTTATCCTGCAAATACCAGGTACGGATACCGGATCGCCCCCCCGATCACCGCCATGTCCTCGCGCACTCCCACCTACCTCCCGTCGCCGAACTGGGACATCCCCGCAGACAGCAACATCGTGGTCCTGGGCCGCCTGATCAAAGACCCGAGGGACCCCCAGAGCAAGGTCCCCGGCAGCAGCGAGGACCCCGTCCCGCCGCCCAAGGTCTACGAGGGGGAGAAGACGGACTGGCAGACGACCGCCGAGCGCACCCGCTCGGGCAGCATCGGCCTCTGGGCCAAGTGCCTGCAGCTCGTCGACGGGCACCTGAGCGTCGGCCAGCTCAGGTCGGCGGTGGAGGAGCACAGGTTCGCCGCCCTCGAGACGAGGTACTTCCTGCCGGACGACGACTACCTCGCCCGGGCGCTCGGGGACCCGGGCGTCCAGGCGTACCTGCGCGTCAGCGACCGCCGGAAGCCCGTCTACCTCATCACGGGCGTCAAGATCGCGAGGGGCGCCAGCGCCGGCACCGGGAGCAGCACCGAGAGGCTGGCGCAGGCCGAGCTCAAGGCCGACGCGACGGGCGTGGGGGCGCCCGTCGAGGTCGGGCCCGAGACGAGCTGGGAATCGACCGACAAGAGGGGTGTCTCGTACGGCGGGTCGACCGACTACATCTTTGCCTACCAGCTCATGAGGATGAAGCCCAAGAAGGGGGGCAATACGTCAAAGAACCAGAGCTACGTAAAGGGCGCGCTGTATGGGAAGCGCCGGGAGGGCGACGGTGCCGAGGCCGAGCTCCGAGACGCCTTTGAGGTCGAGGAGGAGGACAGTCTGGGGTTCTTGGACACGTGGGAGCAGGTCGACGAGGATAAGGTCTGATAATCTTCTCTTGGTTAAGTAGCCCGTTGCCTATCAATGTTTCCATCATGAAACGAGATACAACAACAACATCATCATGAAACGAGTTTCAGTCTCGATCTGCCTCGTAGATCTTTTTCATAAGAGTTGTTATTCCCGCCAAAGCTTTATTCCACTTGCATCGTTGTGTTCCTCGATGAGAACAATCAAGGCAGACAGACACTCGTGGCCCGCGGGGCGCCGTCAGCGAAAACCACGAAACTCGTGTCAAGCCGCAACGCTACTCAAAGCCCTCGGCGCGATTAGCAACTCGGGCGTAGACACGAGTCCACGATCCTAACCCTCGAGCAGCGTCTGGGCTACATCTTTCAACATCTTGTGGTTGTCCAGCAGTTGGACTTTTAGAAAGTCCCAAGGGAGCAAGCTCTTGACGCCGCAGACATGCTCCCTCCGCATGTGACGCCTCAGGACCGCCAGCATGCCTCTCATCCGTCCCAGGTCTCTCGGGACATGGCTGTAGAGGGCCCGGTCCTCTCCCCGCAGGGCAGCCTCCGCAATCATGCGGACGCACCCCAGCAGGTTCGCCGCCAGCCCCGCCGCCACGGGGGTGGCGTACGAGGTGCCGGACACGTACTCGGTGACGAGCTTCTCCGGGTCGCGGGGAGCGGCGGCATCGACGGGGACGCCCTCTCCGAACGCGTACAGAACGGGGTGTGCGTCCTTTTCCAAAGGGTTGAACGGGGACGCGTCTCCGTTGCCGGCGGTCGAGCTGATGCCGATGACCGAAATGTCCCGCGCGGGCCACGACGCTCGCTTGTGGGCGCCGTCGTTGCGGGTGGCTGCGAAGAACAGCGGCGGCTTCTCCGCCGCCAGGGCCTCATCCATGGCCTCGCGGATCAGAGGTATCGCCTGGTCGAAGCCGAAGGACATGACGATCATGTCGACCTTCCACTCGCGGGTCGCGCGGTTGATGGCCTGGACCAAGTTTCCATGTCAGCATGCCATCAAGGCTCGGCGCCGTCATCAAGAGCACATGTACTCGCCTCGGCTATACGCCTGTGGACTTCTTCGGCCATTTCGGCGTCTGCGAGATCGTCCTTGGTTCTAAAGACCTTTGCGACGTGCAGGTCGGCCGCCGGAGCAACTCGGAGGAGTATCTGGCCCACGCGAGAGCCGTGGCCGTCGCAGTCGACCCTCCAGTCGTGGGTGGCGTCTCCTTTTCTGGCGGGGACAAACGTCTCGGACTGTCGGACGTCGATGCGACCCTCGCCCTCGTAATTTTCCTGGAGCGCCCCCGGCAGCTGGAAACCCGTATCGAGCACGGCGACCTTGACGCGGAAGGCTTGTTTGACCGCTGCTTCGCATAGATCCTGGCACTGGTAAAACAGATCGTGTACGCCGTCCAGGTGACCAAGCCATTCCTCGGCGGCTTCTCGCCTGTGGAGAGTGAGATGTCAGCGGGGCAAAAGTCTTGAGCGAAAGGCAGCTCTGTACTTTTCTAGATTATCCTCGTCCTGGTGATCAAAAGATCCGATCCCACTGGTCTTTTCCGCCCGAGAGATGTCCTCATGTAGGCTGCTCGACTGGATCTCGTAGACGGTGGATAGGGCGTCGTCGAGAGGATACAGGATTCTCTCGAACATGTACCTTCTAATCTCAAAGTCGTTTACCGACTGCGCGTGAAGCACGTTCATAAACTCTCTCGGGTCGATGCAAGCCAGGATGGCCCGGTAGAGGCAATCGTGGATAGTCCTAGAACGGCCAGTCCGGCACGTCCTGGCCCACTTGTCCATGCACTCGAGGGCGACGACGCAGCGGTCCTGGGACTCGTCAAAGTCGATGGAAGCCCCCGCGCTATCTCCAGGAGAAGTATGCCCAGGGACAGGATGTCGGGGAACCGGTGCGGCTGGTTCAGGTTGAACTCCCTTGGCAGTGCTCCCCGCGCCGGGGCGGAACAGCTCGTCGTCAAGTAGGGCTTGGTGATGTCCGGCGACGACCGCCGGCGCGAGACCAGGAAGCAGATGTTCTCGCTGTCAAGGCTTGCCTGTAGCCACGGCCCCTTGAACAAGTGCAAAAGGGACGTTGCCAGAACGAACGACAGGACCAGGCGGTCCTTCCCCTCCATCGACGACATCAGGGACTCGCGGTTGCTTTTATTCGACCTGAGCAGATCTTTCAGCGACATGAATTCGACATCCCGCACCTGGGGGGGAACAGCCGATCGGTCTCGACGTCGGCATGAAGCTGCCACAGCTTACGTGCGTGAACAACCATCCGAGGGCGGATCCCCGCCTTGACCCCCTGGATTATCCCGCAGAGGCCCTTCTCGACCTCCCTGTGCTCCGTCTTCTCGTACCTAATGGCCTCAAGGTTTAGCCGGGATCGGGAGTAACAGAGTGTCGACCTACTTCCGACTGTGGACAGCAATTTCCGTGTCCTGCCACTCAAGGTCCCAGGAGCTGGTTGGAAACAAGACCCGGAAACGGGCCTCACTGTTCGATGGCGTCTGTCCGCGGGCCGGGACGACCTCGAATCGTTGATGCTGGGTCAGATTCAGGCGAGTCTTGCGGCCCACGTGAAAGGCGCTGCTCGGGCACTGGCAGCACCAGTTCCTCTGCACCACGTCGAAAAGCGTCTCTGTGAGTTTCCGCATGTGTTTCAGAGGGTAGTCGGAGAACCTCAAGGGGCACGGCGAGCCGGGATCCGTCGCGGGTGGCAGCAGATCGTAGAAGAACTGCAGCGCCTGGCTGAGATTCTCCAACAGCTTCTTCTGCTTGTTGGCGTTCTTGCTGTGGATGCGCACGATGTGCCCGACGTCTGCCAGGAAGCGTTCGCTCGGCTCGTCGTCCTCGGGGAGCGTCCTTCTGAGGGCGCGGAGCTTCGGGTACGTCTCGTCATTGTTGCGCCGGAAACCGAGTCGCCTGAAGACCGGCCCGGCCTCTTCCCCCTTTGGGACACAAACCGATTTTCCAGCTCATCCAGGATCCTCATCAGGCTATTTGTGAAATCCGCCTCATTCGCCGAGAGCTTACGAATGGGTTCTGCAGGGTCCCATAGCACGAGAACCGCACCCAAGTTGAAGATGACGGTCTTGAAGCGGATGTAAAACTTGCGCGTCTCCGTCAAGGGGTCCGTATCGGGTAGGTTGCCAAGTGTCCTCTCGGCTATGGCTATGAAAGTCGGCAGAACCGATACAAGAAGGGTATATATATCGTCAGCATCGCAGGTTGCAGAGGTGGCTCCGAACCCCCAGGCTGACAGGAAGCTCATGGTGCTGTTGATGAGTGCCGGATTGCGGGAGCCACGCTAATCGATGGCGTAGACAGCATTGAAGGACCACGAAGCTGGCTGCTGAGTCATCGTCGGCAATAATGTATGCATGTAACGTTACCCCAAGATTGGGTGGGCATCGATGGTAAGACTGTGGAAAGTTGTGGTAATCATGCTTGATTTCTCTACCTAGGTCCAACTACATATGCTCTGAGCCGTGGTAAAATAGCTATTGCTGACGTAATAATACTTGATTATTCATCACGCGGGAGAAGGTGGGTGATGGTGGTGGCTTCCTCACGCGGCTCTCACTCATCGGCCATGGCCTCTACAGAGCAACCAAGCAGCGTACGCAATACCCTACGACGACTTCTTGGGCGTCCGCCGCCTTGTGCATCACCATGGAGAGTGGTAACCAAGACCCGGCCATTTCCCCGACCCCGGATAACGCGCTCTTGGGCCTCCGAGAGTTATCGATCCAATGCAGAGGACTCCTCCACGAGCTGTCCGCCGACGGCAGGGAGAATCGAGGGGCCGAGGCAAAAGAGCTGAAGGCAAGCTTCAACATCTGGACGGCGAATATGGGTGTCTTCCGCGAAGGCCAGCAGTCGCTAGCTTCTCGGTTGAAGAATACACCCCAGATAAGCGGGCTGGTCCAACAGCTGCTCACGACCCTCAAGGACGATCTTGGTAACTTTTGCAACTCATGCCCCCCATAAAGACGGTTGGAATCTCATCGAGGTGAAACAGAAAAGAGTCTCCTGTCAGTGGACGACCAGGAGGAAACTTGCTCTGCTAGTGAATCCGACGACTCCATGTCTTCGGATCGTTCATCTGTATCATACAGGCTGCTTTCGAAATCAGATGACGATGAAGTTCCACCTTCACCGGCGTCCCGACCGGCCGTCTGGGCTTCGATTGATGACACCATCACCAGTCTTCGCCAGTTGGAAATGACTGTTCGTCTTGCGGGAGCCCAGCATCGCCAGGAGCGGATACGGCGTTTCACGAACCTGGATCACAACAGACAAGTACATCAACTATTCGAGAGGTGCGCACGCCAAAAAGCCGACTATTTATTCCCCAGAGCGAGCAGGATTCTACGGGAGCGCGTGGCCGAGTCAATCGCCACGCGTCGGATGCGGTTCCGTTACCTCGAGCTGCACCAAAAGAAGACTTCGACACTGAACGAGCCGGCTCCGGCGCCGCAACCGAGCGGCGCCCCTGGTGCACAAGAAGAGACTCTGAAACCTGATTTTGAACCGGCAGCGCAACGCGAAGCACGAGGTCCGCCTATCGAACGCGGAAACTTGGAACCGGGGGGAAGCGTGGTGTCAAACACGGTGGTCACCAAACTGGACCCGGAACAGCTCCATCAAACCCGCAACAGCGCGAAGCGCTCAGAGTCTGTCACGTCAGTCAAGATATCCTCTGGCAAATTTCCCTCGAAACCGAAGCTGGACCCTGGCAGAGCTTCGTTTGCGTGCCCATACTGTTTCCTTGTCTGCCCGGCCAAGGAGGCCAGTGGGCAAACCCAGTGGATGTGAGTTTGCCGTGAAAGGGCGGGTTCGTTTCTTGCGCGCTGATATTCAACTACATCAGGAACCATCTTATTCACGACTTTGAGCCTTTCTTCTGCGTCTTCGACAACTGCTCGTCGCCGTTCGTCTGTGCAGATACGTATACCGGCTGGCTCGCCCACATGCGCACGACGCACACCCAACCAGAATGGCATTGCTGGCACTGCGACGCCACCTCCTCACCCAACAGCTCATTTCCAGCACCAGAAGAGTTGGAGCGCCACCTGGAGGAGCACCACCAGAACGAGATCGCAAGCCCTCTCCGTTCCGTCCTGGTCAAGCACAGCATGATTCGCGATCAGCACTCTTTGCAGGAGTGTCCTTTCTGCGCCGGGTTCCCCGAGGAGATTGAGAAACATCACCCTGACCGCGATGGCAGGCCGGCCCGCGAAGCCCTGGAGAAACACGTCAGAGACCACCTCATCTCCGTGGCCCTGATTCTGGCCCCGGTGGAAACGGAAGAGCACGACGGCAAAGCCGATGACACTGACTCCGAAGCGCAGAGAGGCAACGACAGCGAACGCGACCTCAACCTCGACGGGGTCGGCGACGCTCATGAGCCAGAATGTCGACGAGATTCTTGCGACTGCAAAGATGACAAGAGCAGCGACGTCCTCGGTCCGTCTGCGGGTTCCGGCCAAGTTGGTTCGGAGATTGAGGATGTGCAAGCGCATTCGCGTCTCGCTCAACTATGGCAAGAAATACTCGACGACAAAACTAGTCGCGCGAGAGAGGACGAAACCCTGCCATCGTTCGCCGCCAATTTCGGAGCGAGGTCGTCACCAATGACCCCTTTACCTCCTCCGGCTTCTTCCCTTCCCGGCGTTGACGAGGTGTCCATGTTTGGCGGTACATATAGCCATGCCATACTGAAGCACCTGGCGAGGGTATACAATGATTTGAGGCCCTCTAGCTTCTCGAAATTGGGGCCGTCTTACGTTAGCCGTGATGCGCTCGGCGCATTTCTCACTTCTGTGCAAGGCGAAACCGGTGTGTGGGAATCACTGCCCGGCGATAAAAAGACGTATACGGAGCCCGAGTTCTTGGAGTTTTGGTTGAAAACATATGGTCTGGTAGCTATTCGGACAATGGAATCGGAGCGCAAAGACCTCAACTGGCCGTTACCAAACTACTTCATCAGCAGCATCCATAACAGGTATCTGGAAACGGCCCAATTTATCCACCAGAGCTACCCAGAGGCGTACAGGACAGTATGCGCTTCTTTGCGTTGATTTGAGAAGGTTTCTATGCTGACACTCGGGTGAAGGTCCTCCGCAGAGGCTGCAGATGCATCGAGATTAGTGTTTGTAACGGAGGCGCCGTAACCCCGGCGCACCGGCAATTCCTGCCATACCCGACAGACGAGCCCATCGTCACCGATGGCTGGAGCACGACGTCTCCGAGTGGGTTTCGTGAAGTCTGCCAGGCTATCGGCGAGACTGCTTTTGAGACTAATGACTTACCGGTTATTGTCTCTCTGGAAGTTCATGTCGATATCGAGCAGCAGAACGTAATGGTCAAGATAATGAAAGAAGAATGGGGTGAGATGTTGCTTGACAAGCCGGTTGAAGGCATCGACCCACGATTTCGCCTCCCTACACTTGGGGATGTAAAGAGGAAGATCATGGTCAAAGTAAAGAAAGCACCCAATATACCCCAAGTGCCTCTAGACCCCGGCACACTCTCACCAGCCTTTCAGAGCAACGCTAGTCATCCATCGAAACAGAGTCCATGGGACAGATACCCACCGGCGACGACCAAACTTGACCGCGACTTAGTACTAGATCGACCAGGTCTTCAACGGCCGAAGTACACCAAAGTCGCCATTGCAGCAGCCCTCGGCGACCTGGCAATCTACACGTTTAGCGAGCACTTTGAGGGTTTCGACACGCCCGCCGCTCAACAGCCAGGACACATCTTCTCATTAAGCGAGGGTCGTGTTCTCGAGCTCGCTGCCACGCACGCTCGGGAGATGTTTACTCACAACAAGCGGCACTTTATGTGCGCCTTTCCATACAGCGTCCAGGTCGGTTCAAACCCCGACCCCAGCCATTTCTGGCGCAGGGGCGTCCAGATGGTCCCCGTCAACCGGCATTCCCTTGACGTGGGCATGATGCTCAACGATGCCATGTTCTTGAACGAGCAGGGCTGGGCGCTCAAGCCTGCCGGGTACCGGAGCGCCGACGGGAGAACCGAAACCGAGGCTGGCGCCGCGCCGCGGCGCAGCCTGGAATTGGCTGTCACAATCCTCGCGGGCCAAGGCATCCGCGCAACTGGCCCGTATAATAATTACCTTCGGGCCGGCAAGAGCCTGAGTCCCTTTGTCAAGTGCGAGCTCCATGTCGAGAAGAGGTTGGCCGATGGCAGAGATGCCAATGGGGCCGCCTTCAAACTCGAGACGGCGCGCAGTTCGGACGAGACGGGTGGAATGGCCGAATGGGATAGTGGAGCGAGTTTGGAGTTCCCAAAAGTCTCGCGGGTGGTTGAGGAGTTGAGCTTTATCAGGTGAGAGGATTTTCTCGGGTCACTTCCACCCTCCCCCTCCTTCGTCGCGATAGCATCGCCGTGCCTATCCTTCACGATACACAACGTGGAAAAGCATCTGTTGCACCCAGCGTCTCCGCGGCTCCCTGTCCGCACGGCGTGTTAGGGCGTCATGTGTGTGTTTTCAAGTCGGAGTTGCGATGGTTCGTGACTGACGTGGATTACCATTATAGATTCGAGGTCTATGGCCAGCTCAGAGATTTCGGCTTCTCCGAACGGATAGCTTGGGCGTGTATTCGACTGGATCGCCTCCGCCCAGGCTACCGGTTGCTCCAGCTGAGGGATAATAAGAGGGGTGGTCTGATTAAAGAGGGCAAGCTGCTTGTCAAGATCAGCAAGGTAGCGCGTGTTGAAAGAAGCTCTCTCACCGATTTATAAATCAAAGGCAAACTCATGGAGATGGAAGAGAGAAAGAGAGAGAGTCACACTCACTAGAGAGGGAGGGTCAAGAGACAAAAGATTATCGGATCGAGTTGCTGCGAAACGGAAACATCAAACCTCAGTTTGTCAATGGGGTCCCCCTGACATTTGCCGAGTGTTGGCAGAAGCACCAGTGGATCGATGGTGATTCTTGACGCCCAGTACGGCTCAAAAAGCTCCATCTTCGTCGGCAATCCTCGCAGATACTAGGGTTCGCCGCAGAATACATACACGCCCAGCTAGTTCTTTGACATGCTGATGGGTCGGCCCGAAGCTCGTACAGCGCAGTCTCACTCGTCTTATCGAGAGAAGCACCTGATAATGGAGCAATTCCATCACCATAATATCCGTCACCGGATCAACACAGGGGAGGGGGGCTCGGATCAAGCCACCGAGGGCTAAGCCGGATCTCTCTATGCTTATGTGGTGGGGTTCGATGACTTCGAATCGTGGAGTATCTAGGCCAATGCAACGCTGCATCCATACCTAGGAGGTCCCCGACTCGCTACACCAGCACGCCTCCGCATACCATTGACGGTTCGCCAAGCTCTGAAGGCGGTCAAAGTGTGTACATTTACGGGTTGCAATGATCCTTGTTCAGTCGATCGACGGGGCGTGGTATCTCGAAGATCTGCATTGCCGTCGTGACATGTGCCGTTCGATAAGCTTAAAAGCCAAAACCGCCCGAACTGTTCGTACCTGCGAGCAGAACTTTGGCAACGGTCTTGGAGGTTGACATGCACGTTGCACGGTTTTCTGGTCTTGAGTGGACGAGTTCACCCTGCATACAAATGAACCCGGGGTGTCTTCAGTGCCAGCGTCACTGCCTACATGTCTTCTCCTTCAGTAAAACAGTCCTTGTTGATGGTTCCTGGCGACGAAATCGACGACTCGGAGATGAAATCCCTACCTTCGGGCTCGGCGGCATACGGGTTCTCCGTTCGGGACCGCCGATCAAACAGCAAAGTGCCAGCCAACCCTGTCCTGGGTCATTTCCCCGGTCCCACACTCTCAGTGCAACCCTAAAGCCTAAAGCTTTAAACATGAATGCCAATCGGGATGAATCAAGTCCAAGTAGTAGTCCCACTTACATAAGCCTTACCGGTGTTGCCGATGTAACTGCCACGCTAAAGGGGCATAAGCATGAATCTGGAGATGATGCTAATCAAAACAATTGCTCGACAGCTCGACAAGATGTCATCCCAAGCCGCTCTTGTTTATGCCGGATAAAATGTTCCTTGAAAAGTAGAAATATCTTCATTCCCCACCCGAGGCTGCACGGCACCAAACTTACGTCGTCAACCTTTATTAATCCCTTAACTCCTAATCTTCCGTTGCCTGATTGCAGCTATGCGGCTTCTCGGCCTCCTGGCGTGTCTATTGACCGCGTGGCACGTCAATGCATTCACATTCGACTCGGTCTTTTGGGTCCATCAGGGAGACTGGAAGTGTTCCAAGGCGCAGCTCAAGATACTGAATAGAAGGATCGACGAGGCTCGGGCCGCCGCCCAGTCGGCAGCGCGCGTCTTGTCGGCATCGAAATCCGAGGACTCCCAGGCCTTCCGCACCTGGTTCGGGGAGAGTAAGCGCCCCGAGAGACGCCCCGGCACCCGAATGCTCGATCGCTAATACCGGAGTCGACAGGCAATGCCACGCCCCAGAAGAGGGCGTCCATCCTCGAGTACAACTTCAACGCGGTGCAAAGCAACCTGATCCGCCCGACGTCGCCGGCGGCGTTCAGGCAGAGCGACTGGCAGTTCCCCCGGATGCCGAAGCAAAGGGGGTACGGCGTCACTCAAAACTCTCTCGTGTACGCCTGCCCCCCGCGCAGGGGAACAGCTACTGCGCGAGCGCCAACACCGGAGCCGCGGTCCTCGGCCACAACGCGCGCAACTCGTGGGGCGGTCCTACCATGACGGTCCTTTGCCCGCCGTTCTTTGCAAGCACGAGCACCGTCGAGGACGAGACGCTGGGGTGGAGGATGTCGGGGAGAGTCAGGACGAGGGGCAACACGGGCCTGACGCTCATTCACGAGTTCCAACACATGAACAAGGTCACGGGGCACAGCAACGTCTGCACCGACGTGTCGAACCCCTCGACCGGGAGAGGCTGCTACAGTCCCGATTGGTACGTCGAGCACGTGTGCGTTTTCGTCATGACATGCAATACTGATTGTTACCTGCACGCATGCAGCTGTATGAGAATCTCCGACAGCCAAAAGATTCAAAACGCGGAGAACTACGCCTTGTTCGCGGGATATATCCAGGCGTGGCCTGAAAAGGCAAGGCCCTTGTAGGCTAGCGGGCTGAGACGTGTAGCGGTAGTGCTGCCAGATCGTTATGAGTATGATGTTTGGGGGGGATCTGTACTAAAACGTGGAAAGCCTAATGATATATATCGATGTACAACACTGCTCTTACGTCCAGTCATCATCCTGGATTCAACTGCGAGGCCTGCCTCTCTGACCTAGAACATGCAAAGAAACCGGCGAACAGAGTCGCGATGAGAAGAGCGGGTTCGTAATCGCCAACGCGCAATCACGGCTTGTATCACGACAAGAGTTGATTTATTCATTGGACGCGTCGGTATTACTGCAGATGCAAGGGTTTGCCCTACTCAGATAATCAGCATCAGACGGCGTCAACTCCGAACAGAAGAGGCTATAAATACCCATTGGAGCAAAACCCATCCGTCGTGCCCTGAAACCGGCACTTATCGCGGCAGTCAGAGCAGGTAGTCACGCAAAGAGACAGACCGTCGCTGCGAAGAGAAGAGTGTATCAGTACCAGATCTCGTGTTTCGCATCCAGAGGTGTGTCGAGTGCTTACAGTCTGAGGCAGCGCTTGACGTTATCGTCGGCTATATTACTGCTTATAGGGCAGCCGGCGCGGACGTCGTTAGTGCAGAGGTCGTTTGACACCGGGATTGCGGAATCCGCCAGCACCAGGGGAGGGCAAAGAGGAGAGTAGTGTAGTGCATTGTGGCGTGGGTTGAAAATTGGAGTTGTAAAAGAGCTTTAGAGTTGAAAGGAAGGGAAGACTCGAGGTAATTATGACGAGCAGGGAGACGGTATTTGTGTGACTTCCTAACTCTTTCTATTCCCATGTAGCAATTGCAGCACCGACCATTTTAGTCCATTTTTACTTGGGTCATCAAGTTTTAGTCTGTAAGATCGACAGCCCCTTGGTGCGGCGCCGCCGAGTGGAATTATGATGGAGAGGAAACCCCACCCAGCAGCCGCAAGGCCTAGACCGCGAATCCCGCCAGACCGGGTAAAGTATAAAAACAAGGGCATAGTGGGACCAAGTTATGAATCCTAGACAGAGATTGGAATTCAGACCGCCTCGTGACTGAGACACGCATCCTACCATTAACGTTGCCAGCACTTGGCTTGTAGTACCCAACTCCGGAATAAGAACGGTAACAACATCCTCAGCAACCTATGGGTGCTTGTATATCTCATCACTGCTGCCAAGGTGGGTATCGACGACGGCAGCGACTTTTTGTAGTTTCCAGGCCATGCTTTACGTCCACTATATGTTCGGATTGCTGCTACGCTACAGGGAAAACAGCCCGGATGTCTCGAGCTGTATACGTGTTCAAACCAATAGTCATTGTCGTTGCCTGGTTTATGTTAAATTATCATTATCATATGACCGTACGATACTCTCTTTAGGAATTGGTCAATGCACAAAGGTCATAGAATAGATATCAAGACCTCTTTAATAGGGAAGGCCAAAACACAGGTCTTACACTTACCTAACTCGCGTAGTAGAACAGAGAAGCATATTTGTTCATACAACGGCCATCAATGTAGTTAGGAAAAATAGTCATAAGGAATACACTATGCTTCACCTCATACATTGTTTACTCTAATTGCAATTGTACCTTAGACTCCCATTCAACAGTTGAGGTACTTAATCCACCGGCCCACTACCCAGTGTATACTTTTAGGTTATTCATCCCACCACGTATTAGTTAATGGTTAATGCGAGATGTTACGACCCAGCAAGTTACAGGTAACGCTAGCCCCACCAGAGGCCTAGAAGCGCAGGCGGCGCAGCATCTTATAGGGAACAAGAAGACTAATAAGACAACGCAGAAGGATAACTCCTCTAGAACAAAAGAACTATAGTATAAGTTATATAATAATAAAATAAGATTAAATCTATATATAAAAAATATAAAAGCTATATACTTAGTATATAGGTATTATTATTTAGTAATATAGACCCTAAGAATAAGACTTATATATAAGATAAACTAAGATATACTTTAAGATAGACTTTTATAGCTTTTTAGTAATTAACTTATAATACTTCTTATAATACCTTTTAGATATTTACCTTAAAAGTTTATTTAATAACCTAGTAATATAAGCTACTTAAATAATCTTTAACTATTTAATTAATTACTAAGTAATCCCCTAATATATATATTAGTTTATTATTAACTAAGTATTAAACTTTAGTTATACTTTTAATAAGAACCTTACTATTAGATATGTAACTATAATACTTTAATTACTTTTATTAAGTAAGTTAACTTTTAATATATACTTAATAGTATTTTAATAAAATATTTACTATAAATACCCCTTTATTAGCCTCTACTAGTAAGACTCTTACTTTAAATAATAGCTAAAATTTAGCTTAAAAACTTACTATAGCTAATAATATTACTATAAGTAACTATACTTTACTTAATATTAAACCTAATAATAATAAAAATATTACCCTTACTATAAAAGCCTACTAAAAGCTTTATTATACTATAACTAAGCTTAAAGAAAATAAAAAATAAATAACTATTATATAATAATATATTAAAAATAATAATAATAATATAGTATAAATATAAGCTATTATTAATAAAACCTTAGTTAAGCTAAAAGTAAAAAACTAAAAAGCTATATTTTTAAAATAAAAAGTTAAAACCCTTTAAGCTACTACTAATATTATCTTAACCCCTATTAAAAAATAAAATAAACTTAAGCTTAATTTCTTTAAAACTTATAATAGTATTAATAAATAACTAAAAGGATTTTTAATCTAAGTATATATTTATTAAACTTTTTATACTATTAACTTTTATAATAAAATTAAATAAGTAATTTATATAAAAATATTTTTATATAGTAAAGTACTCTCTTAGTTTAAGTTATTCTAAGAAAAGTTCTTAAGAAATAATAGTAAACTCTAAGATTATTTTTATAAAACTTAGTTAATCTTTAAAAGTATAATAGGGTTTAAATATACCTTAAAGTTATTATTCTAAGACCTTAATAAAAAATAATAAGCTAAATAAGACTTAGCTAACTTATAATAAACTAAAGCTATATTTTACTATACTACTAAGTTTAAATAACTTACTACTAAACTTAATATAACTAATAACTCCTTAATCTTTATATTTTACTTAGGATTAAAGAAAGATATTAAAGATAAACTTATAAAAATTATAAATATACTAAAAGATTTTTTTTATATATTAAACTTACTACTAAAATTAATATGTATTTATATAAGGGAATTAATAGGGGGGTATAAAAAATTAATATATAGGTATAAGCCTTAGGGGGGTATAACTATTACCTTCTTTAATTAGCTAAAAAAAATAATATATTCCTATAAAGGTAGTAAGTATAAATATATTAATATTATAATTCTACTATTATATTAAGCTTAATTAACTACTTAACCTATATTACTATAAGAAATAGGCTTTAGAGGGTACCTTTTTTATAGTTATAAAAAGGGCCCCCTCTAGAGCCTATTTCCTATAGCTATAAAAAGGTCCCCCTTTATAGCCTATTTCCTATAGCTATAAAAAGGTTCCCCTCTATAGCCTATTTCCTATAGCTATAAAAAGAGCCTCCTCTATAGCCTATTTCCTATAGCTATAAAAAAGGCCCCCTCTATAGCCTATTTCTTATAGCTATAAAAAGTATCCCTATAGCTTAGTTTCTATAACCTTTTTTATATTACCTAACTACTTCTTATAATACTTATAGTATAGTTATATAAATCTATTATTATTATATACTATTTCCTATTTACTTTATATCCTTTAAATACTAGGCTATATTAGCTATTTACTTATATAATTCCCTATTATCTTTCCCTTACTAAGAATACTAGATTAGCTTTTTATTTATAGCTAAGATAAGCTTAATATTTAGCTTTAACTTAGCTAACTTACCTCTTATATAAGCTTAGCTAGCGTTAACTTATTTTTACTTTTAGTAGGGTAGCTTTACTTTTTTTTACCTATACCCTAACTACTATAGGTAGTTTAGGCTTAACTAACTAGCTAGCTTTCCTTAGGTAAAGCTAACTATAATAAAATTAATTATATTATATTTTTTAGCCTACTATAGAAAGATATTATAATCTTTAAGTTAAGAATTTAGTAGTATAAATTAAAAAAAATATTTCTTAAAGATACTATTAAAGGTATACTTTTTACTTACTAAAAGTAACTAAATTTAGTATTTTAGGGTAAATCTTATAATAATATAAAATACTTAGCTTAACTAAAATAGTATAATTTAGGTTATATTCTCTAAGAGAAGTAAGAAATAGCCTTTTACTAAAAGGTATTACCTTTTTTACTAAGTAGTATTATAGCCTAATTAATATAAAATACTTTAAGGAAAGTATTATCTAAAGTTTACCTAGATACTTAGTATAAAAACTTATATACTTTTAGCCTATAAGTACTTTATCTTAAGTATAAGCTTATATAAAGTATAGCTTTTAATTACTAATTATCTCTTATATAATATTAATAAGTTAATATAAGTAACTAAGACTATTTAAGAGATAACTTTTAATATTATTATTACTTAACTCTATATTAGAGGTAATATAAATACTAAAGTTTTAATACTTTTAAATAAAGTAATAAGCCTATTATACTCTTAGAGGTAAATATATTATATAAAGGTACTAAAGGATTAAGTATTAATTATTAAACTCTTTATAAAGCTTTATCTAAGTTTTCTTAAAAGCTTACTTAGTTTTAGTAAAAATAATATACTTTTATATTATAAAGACCTTATAATATATATAAAGAGGGGATTAATTAATAAGTATATTAATATAGGCCTTATTTTTATTACTAAGTATAGCTATTACTTATATTAATAGCTAGTAGCCTTTATTATTAAACCTACTACTATTATTACTATAGCTATAGTCTTTAACCTACTTTTACTTAGCCTTAAGTATAATATTAAAATTAATATAATAGATATAAAGTTATTATTAAATATTTAAAAACTACTTATTTAGTATAGCTTTTATTTACTTATTATAGTTTATAATAATAATAGTAGGGTAATAGACTAAGTATTAGTTTATAAGTTAGTAAATATTTACTAAGAGAAACTAAAAACCCTTTAGTCTTTTATTATTAATAAAACTAAAGGTAGTATTATAAATAAATTTAAGGTAAGTCTACTTAGTAGCCTAAAGGAAAGAGAGCTTAAAGTAATTAGTATTATAAGTATTATTAAAGCTAGTTACCTTTAAGAATTATTTCTATATTTAAAGATAATAAAGAAAGGTTTAGATAAGGCTAATAAGGTAGTTTAGCTTATTATCTACTTATTTTACTATATATAAGATATTTTACTTATTAAATAACTTAATTAATACTATAGTTAGTAAATATTTAGCTAGTTTCTCTTAGTTTATATAAGCCTTAGCGTTATAGATATTTTACTAAGTAAATAATAACTTTAAGAACTACTTCTAGATAATAGTATATATATTATATACTTAAATCCTAACTTATTAGCTTATAGTTTTAATAGTATCCTAAACTACCTAAGTAAGCCTATAATATAAAGGGTATATAAAGGCTTTAAAGCTAAGGCTATAATAATACTAATAATACCTAGGGTCTTAATAAGAATATAATAGCTATTTACCTTCTTTTAAAGCCTCTATAATAATTTATTATTAATAGCTATCTTTCTAAGATCTAAACTATTAAATTTTAATACCCCTTAAATAATATACTTCTTCTAGACGTAGGGTAGGCCTATAGAATAGAATATCTATAGTCCCTAATATAGTTAACTAATTAGCTAAGCTTATAACTAATTATATAATTATATAGTATCTTTAGATAAGCTAATTACTTAACTATTCTTATAGTTAATCCTATAGCTATCCTTATAGCTAATTATATAACTATCCTTATAGCTAATTATATAGCTATTCTTATAGCTATATAATAGCTATTTATTTAGTATATTTATTAGCTTATATATAAACTAATAGTAAAACCCTTATTTAAAAAAAGGGTATTTAGAATTTATATACTAAAGCTACCCCTATATTTTACTTCTTAAGTATTCTACTTAAAAAAGTATATTAAATAGTAGTATAACCTTAAGACCTATAACCTTAATAGCTTCCTAATATAAAGCTTACTTTTTAATATAAAGTATACTTCCTAATATAAAGTATATCTCTTAATATAAGGTAAGTCTCCTAATATAAAACCTAATTCTTAACCTAAATTATAATATCCTTAACCTAGACTATTATTCTTTATA
Source organism: Colletotrichum falcatum (assembly GCA_019425465.1). Taxonomy (NCBI): domain Eukaryota; kingdom Fungi; phylum Ascomycota; class Sordariomycetes; order Glomerellales; family Glomerellaceae; genus Colletotrichum; species Colletotrichum falcatum. The sequence continues at coordinate 319,468 of SWKJ01000027.1, forward strand.
AACTTACCTTTATAAAATAAGTCTATATAATATTACTAAGATAGACCTAAATATAATCTAATAGGAAGTATATACTTTAAATAAGTTACTTTCTAATCTACTAAAACCTAAGGACCTATTTACTATTATATTAATATAAAAATCTAAACTAGCCCTCTTTAAGCCCTATCTTACCTTAAAATAAATTATTTTTTTATAAGTAATAGTAAAGAAAATATATAAGGTAATTTAGGATATCTAAATTAACTATTAGCTAAAATATAATCTAAGACTTAACTAAGGTTAAGTTAAAAGGTTTATATATAAAGAAATAAAAATAGTATTTAAATTACTTAAAAGATAGACTACTAAACTATCCTAAATATAAGATTCCCTTAAAAAATAAATAAATACTAATTCTATTTTTATTAATATATATAATATAAAGGCTACTATATATAAATTACTTATAATTTTATAATACTAACTAACTAAAGGTAGTTTATTTAAAGAAAAACTATTAATAGAATTATCTAAAAAAGAATCTACTAAAGTTTTACTATTAAAAGATTTTAAGATAAAGAAAAAATTATAACCTCTTAACTATACTTTTTTATTTAATATACTTACTATAGATCCTTTAACTTTTAGCTAAAATATTACCCCTAGAGATTAATTATTAAACTTAGATTATAATACTAAAATATTTATTAATAAGAGTAAAAGTATTAAATACTAATTAGTTTTAATAAAAGAAATTAGCTAAAATATAATAGAGGAAGACTTAGTTATAGAGGCTTCTTTCTTATAAGAAGCTAGGTAATATAGTAACTTAACTTATAGTTCTTAAGTAGGCTAAGGATTAAGGTTTAGACTAACCCTCTTTATTTAGCCTTAGTCTTAGTATAGATTTTTACTAGTATTAGTTTTAAACTTAGGTTTATTTTTAGTAAATACTATATCTTTAGTATACTAACTATTTAGTGTAAATAACTAGTTTTTTATCTTAAAGCCTAGCTAATTAAACTAATTACTAGCTAATTAAATAGGTAATTAACTAATAATACTACCTATTTATTTTTAAATTAAAAATATAAAATAATTTAATTTACTAAAATATACTAAGGATAAAAACTATTAATATACTAAAGGTATAAAGGTAGTTTAGTAAGAAGTATTTATATTTATTAATACTATAGATAGGTACTATAAACTAAGACCTAAATATAAAAAAGTTTTTATTATTAACCTCTAATACTACTTCTTAGGGGCTACTATTAAATAGTATAATAGTAACTTAAATATAAATATAAAATATAAACTTTATACCTAAGATTATACCCTTAATCTATAGAAATCCCTACTTACTAAAAGGTTTAAAATCCCTAAAGAAGAGATAAAACTTTAATTATAAAAGTAAAAGTATACCCTTAATAATATTATTAACTATTAAGATATTTATACCTAGGTAATAAAAGTTATCTATTTAGCCTAAGCTATAAAAAAACTAAAAAACTAATTCTTAGTTATTATCTATAATAAAATAAATATAATACTTATAGTAGGTATAGACTAACTAAATAAAAAAACTAATTAAAAGTAATTTATTAATTAACTATATTAAAAAAGTAAAAGATAATAAAGAAATTATATATATAGATTATAGAGAAATTTAGTTAAAAATATAAAATATAATATAGTAATAACTACTTAAACTATATATATATATATAAATTAAACCTCTATTTAAACTCTAAAATTCTAATTATTATTCTTTATTGTAAGGACTAAATAGCTTATATAAACTAATTAATAAAAAAAGCCCCCTAGTAAATTTAATACTTATAACTCTTAATCTAAATTTATATCTAAAGATAAGCTATTATTAAGTCTTATAAATAAATAAAGGTAATACCTCTTAACTTACTTAGTCTAAGAAGCTAAGGGATAAGCCCTAAAGTAGTATAATAAAAGGAATTCTAAGTTTTAAGGATTAAAGGATAAGCTATTCTACTAATATACTCCTAAGGAAAACATTAATAATATAGATAAAGACCTATTAGTCTTAGCTAAAAATAATAAAAGATAAATTAATATTTTTACTTTATAAACTATTAAAAATAATAGGTATAAGATCTATAAAACCTTCTTTATAAACCCTAATACTAAGTTAGACTAAAGTAAAGAAGAATCTAATACTTTAAGTTAAATAAACTAAAGAAGATAACTTTTAATACTACTTTATTAAAGATAACTTATTACCTATAATATCTATTAATAAATTATAGTATATTAATAAGTACTTTAATATTTACTAAGTTACTAAAGTATATACCTATTATAACTTTATTACTAGCTTTTTAGCTTAAGTATATTACTATATAATAGTTAATTACTAACTAAAGACCTTAGTATCTACTTATAAGGTATAAAAAAAACTAAGTATTAAAAGCTAACTTTAGGCTATATATAACCTATTTTCTTAGCTATATATAGTAATATATACTAAAATTAACTTTTAGCTTTCTCTAAATATACCTTTATTTATAGAATATATAAACCTTAAAATATAAAGATATATTATTACTCTCTTACTTTAAAGGGCTATTCTAGACTATTAACTTAATAAAGCCTTAAAAGTAAACCTTTAAGGTATAAGTAACTAGTAGGCTATTAGATAGGTAACTTTCTCCTTTATTATTAAAGGATATATTAATAGATAAGAAATAACTACTTAGCTATATATAAGCGCCTAAGTAGTCTAAAACCTAAATATAGGCTTTTTATTTAGCTAAGAATTTAATATCCCTAATAGTATAGATATACTTAACTCTAAAGGACTAATTACTATAAAGGTATATAATAATATTTATATTTTAGTATCTATTTATACTAAATAAACTATAAGAATATATATAGCTAAAGTAGCCTTAAATATTACTATCCTACTATAATTTATATACTATATACTAATTAATATAGCTAAGGATTTAAAATCTATTCCCTCTTATTTAAACCTACACTAGAGGGAGTAATTAGTTTTATTATAGGCTATTCCCTATTTATTATAGTAAATAATATCTCTTATTAACCCCTTTAGATTATAAAAAATACTAAACTTAGCTATTTATTAGCTTTTAAAGTTAATAAAATTTACCTAGTAAGTTTATATACTATTAAAAAATACTTTAAAGCTAAAGCTAAAGACTTATAAATAGTAAAAGATAACTATAATAAGGCCTAAGATATCTTTAAAGGATCCCTTAATATAGAAGCTAAGCTAAGTATAAAAAAAAATAATAAGTATAGTACCTATAAACTACCTAAAAGAGTCTATATTTATAGTAAAAATCTTAAGTTTATTTAAAACCTCCTTATAATAGTTACTAAATATCTATTTATCTAGAAAGATATAAGACTAATTAAGGTAAACCTAAAAAACTATATAAAGGTTTAATTAATTAATAATTATTATAATAAGAGGATTAAATAAAAACTTTACCTTACTAATATTAAGGATTAAAAAATTATTAATAAAATATTAAATAATCTTTATAAATAAAACTAAATAAAATTCTCTATATAACCTATAGCCTTTAGAGTACTAGTATTTATTATATAGAGAATAGTAAATAGTAAATAAAAAAGAAAAATAGTAGTTAACCTATATACTCTTAATAAGGTTACTATTCTTAATATATATCTAATATTATTATAATCTAAGGTAATATAGTAATTATATAAAAAAAAATTTATCTTTATAGTAAATATAAAATTATTCTTTTATTAATTCCTTATTTATAAACTATATTATAAGTACTTTACTATAGTAAGCTATAAAGAATAAAAATACTTAAAGGTTATACTTATAGGCTTCTATAACTTACCTATATATATATAATAATATATAGATAATTTACTTTACTTATATATAGAATTTACTAAAGCTTTTATTAATAATATTATTATAGCCTTTAATATTACTAAAGAATACTATAACTATCTAGAAGCTATCTTTAAATTATTTAAAAGTATTAACTTATTTTTATTAGTAGTAAAATCCTTTTTTAGCTTTCTCTCTATATAACTACTTAGTTTTTATATAAATACTTTTTTACTAATAAATATAGAAAAGTAAACCTAAGCGCTTATAGCTATTAAGATACCTATAAACTTAAAGAACTTAAAGTATTAGATTAGTATAACTAGCTACCTTTACTATATAATCCTATAGTATACTAGCTATATAGCTTTTTTTTAATAATAAAAGACTAGCTTTCTAGCTATAGTAAGAGAATAAAGAAAATACCTAGGATTAATAAGGAAGTACTTTTTATATAATAATACCTTTATATTTATATAATTAAAAATTAATGCCTTTAAAGATATTAAGTCTACTTTTATATTTAAAATAGTAATTTACTACTATAATCCTAAGAAAATACTTTTTATTTAGCTAAATATAGCCTATAACTAAAGCTATAGTACCTTACTATTTTAACTTAAAAATAAAGCTTTATAAGAAAAAAAAAACCTATAAATAAAATAAATATTTTATTAGTAATATACCTTAGTAAACCTATTAATAATACTAAAAGAAAATACTAACTAATAAAGTTAGAAGTCTTATACTTTATTTAGGCTATTTAAAAGACTAAAATATTAATATAATTAGTATTAGTAAATTTTACTATTATTTTAACTAACTATACTATTATACTTATAATTATAAAGTAAGTATCTCTTTTTACTACTAATAAGTAAAAGGCTAACCTATAGTTAGTATTAGTATTAAAGTACCTAAGCTAATTCTAGCTTAAATACTTTTATATACTAAGTAAAACTAATATAGTTATAAATACCCTATCTAGGTTACTATCTAGTAAAGATATTATTAAAGATAAAGGAGAATTAAATAAGATTTAAAATAATTATACTATAAATATAGCTATATAAGTAAATATAAATAATAACCTTTACTAGGCTATTATAAATAGTTATACCTTAGATAAAAAATAAATTAATATTATTAATATTATTAAGGATACTAAGGATAACCTTTAACTACGTTTCTAACTAGATAATAACTTCTTTTACTTTAAGGAACTAAGTAGGTAAAAGTAACTCTATATACCTAAGCTTATTAACATAGAACTTATTAAAGAAGCCTATAATAATAGATATTATTAAGGTTAAAAATAAATATTCTAGGAATTAGTCTACTAGTTTTAGATTAAGTACCTTAACTATAAAATTACTAAGTATATTACTAACTACTCTCTATATATAATATACTATATATTAAGGTTAAAACTACTAGAAGCTTAATAGCTAATTAAGATACCTTTAATTCCTTTTTATACTATTACTATAGATTTTATTATTAGGCTTCCTAAAATTCCTTTATAGTATACCCTATAGAAGCTTTAAGGTTTTTTAACCTTTAACTTTATAATAACTATAATAAATAAGTTCTTAAAGAGTACCTTATTAATCCCTAGATATATAACTTATAGTATATCTTAATAGTTAAAAATACTACTTAAATAATTATAACTATTTAACTAAAGTATCCTAAAAGCTATTATTTTAGATAAAGATACTAAATTTTTATTATTACTATAGAAAAACCTTTAGTAAGAACTTAAAATTAAAATCTTATACTTAATAGCTTATTATCCCTAAATAAATAGCTTTTTAAAATATAAAAACTAAATAGTAAAAATTACTATTTACTTTTTTTTAGGTTAATACCTAAAAATACTATAGTCTTAAGTTTTACTAGTACTTTAATTTAACCTTAATAATACCTTTTTTAGTATAATAAACACTTTACTTAATAAGCTACTCTATAGTTTTAAGATAAATAACTTACTTTAGTTACTTAGAGATACTTCTTCTTAATAAAATAGAGAAATACTCTAAGAGAAAGCTAAACTTTTAATTATATTAGCCTAAATATACTTAAAAAACTAATATAATAAGATATATAAATAGATAGTTTTTAGCTTAGGTAATTATATTTATCTTTACCTTAATAATAAATACTAATTACTTAGTAAACCTTTAGTTAAATAGAGATAATAAAAAATAAAACTACTTAAAATACTTAAGTATATAAGAAAACTTATATACTATCTAAAGTTTTTAATAATAATAAATATATATTTAGTAGTAGCTATAACCTATTTACTTTTAGCTAAGCCCCTAGGAATTAACTCTTTTAACTAATAAAAGGTAGTTCTAAAAACTATAAAAGTAAATAAAAGTATTAAATAAGAAAATAAATAAACTAAGCTATACTAACACTATAAAATAAATTATATATTAAATAAATAAATAAATAAATAAAAACTAAGAAAATAAGTTAAAAAAAATACTTAGTTAAGTAAAAAAGATATCTACTATAATATAATATATAGATAAACTAAAATATATTATAAGTAAATAAAGCTATAGGAGACTTTAAAGTAAATTAATAATACTTTAAAGAAGTTATAGATAAAGCCTTCTCTTTACTTATACCTAAGAAACCTATTAAAGAGTCCTTTAAGCTAAGTAAGCTTAGCTATCTAAATAACCTATTATTAAGACTAAAATTATAGCCTAAGCCTTAATAATAAAGATAAAAAAGACTACCTAAATAAAAGGGTAGTAAATAAAATAAGCTAACTAACTTAATAAGAATAGTAACTAGTAATAATTTATATAGATAATTTTACCTCTATATAAATAAGTAAAAAAGACTAAAACCTATATATATTAAGACTTTAAATAAAACTAACCTCTTATTTACTTAGTAACTAACTTACTTTACCTTAATATATTAAATTCTTTAAACTATAATATAAGTAATAAAAAGTTTTTTTAACTAATAAATCCTACTATTTACCTTTTAAAAACCTTTTTTTTTTATCTTTTTCTTTTATAAAACCTATCTTTTTAGCTATTTTTTAAACTATCCCTTTTACTATTTATCTTATTATTTTTTTACCTTTTTTTTCTTTATTCTCTTGCTATCCTTTTACCTTTTCCTTTTACTTTTTATAAGCTATTTTCTTTACTTTTTATAAGCTATTCTCTTTACCTTTTATAAGCTATTTTCTTTACTTTTTATAAGCTATTCTCCTTACTTTTTATAAGCTATTTTTTTTACTTTTTATAAGCTATTCTCTTTATTTTCTATAAGCTATTCTTTAAACTATCCTCTTATTATTTATAATACTATTATAATACCTAAGAGATATAGTAATTTAATAATACTTATAGGCCCTAGTAGTTTTACTAAAAAAGTAAAGATAACTAATATAAACTATATATTATACCTTAATAATAATAGTTAATATATCTTAGCTACTAATAACTTAAACTACTATTAAAATAAATAAGTAGCTTACTTTAATAATTATAATTACTAGTATACTAAAGATAATAGAGCTTACCTAATAGATAGATATTACTATACCCTAGCTAAGTTTACTAAGGTTAAGGCTATATAAGCTTAAGGCTATTAGCTAGTCTTTACCTTAAAATTAAATAATATCTATTTTATTCTTAAAAAAAAGGAAAAAAAGGATAATAATAACTAAATCTAGGCTATACTAATACTTTAAGTAGAGAAAGACTAAGCTAATAAAGAAGCTATAGTAAAGGCTAAATAATTAGCCTATTAATAAGCCTAATAATATACCTAAAAGTAAGCTAATAAGTAGGCTAATATTACTACTACCTATACTATAGCTACTAAGGTAAAAAATAAGAATTAAAAGAAGCCTATTAATATAGGTATTACCTTATAAGGTATTTTTAAAGTATACTAAGTAGCTATAATTAGTAATATTAATATAGCTAACTTTTACTAAGCTATAGGTAATTAAAAGATAAATATCTTAGACTATATTAACTAAGTTATTACTAATATATTTAAGCTAAAAGTTATCTTTAAATTTAAATAACTATACTTAAACCTACTTACCTATTAAGATAGTATCCTAAAGTTAACTTAGATAAAGCTAATACTATCTATTACTACTAAAAATCTCTTTATAACTAATAAACGCTTATTATTTAACCTAGAAGACTCCCTATTAATTAGGTTTTTTAGTAGTATAACTAAAAGGCTAATACTATTCTTTAACTAAATAAAACTATATAACTAAGCGTTAACTTACTATAATACTAATAGTATATAGTTAACTAGGTTAACTTCTTACTATTTAGGCGTTAACGTTAGGGCTATTTAAAAGGCTTAAATAGTAAAATAATTCTAGAGGGTTATAACTAAGGCCTTAGTAAAGTAACTTATACCCTCTAAAGGTAATAATAAGCTAGTAGAAGAGATAGTATATAAGGAGGTTAATAGAATCCTAAAGGGCTAAGTAGTAATTAAGCTTTATAATATAGCCTATATATTACCTAATACTATTACTTATATTATTTATACCCTATATTAACGCTATTTTATTAACTAAAGATTAAAGTAACTAACTACTATAAATATTATTAAGATATTTAAGATCTTAGTTAAAGCTAATACTATTATAACTTATATTATTAGTAAGAATAGTATACTAATATTAGTTTTATTTATTCTAAATACCTATTAAGTAGCTAAATAGTCCTATAAACTTACTAAAGATAAAAGTAAGGTTAGTATAAAAATAAGTATCTCTAAGATTAAAATATAGCTATTATACCTCTCTACTTATAACTAATAGCTAATAGTATTTAGATATAATATTACTAGCTAGACTATACTTTATAGTAACTTAAAAAAGATAGATAGTCTTATAGTATAGTAAACTATAAATAAAGTAATTAACTAACTATAATTAGTATTTAGTATACTTATTTTATTAAGCTAAATAGAAGAAGTTAACGCTTAACCTTAATAAGTTATTATTCTTTAAGTAAAATCTTTTATATAATAAAGGTTATATTATAGGACTACTTATAATAATACTTATAAATATAAACTAAGGATAAGTATAACTAGTAAAAAGGCTATATAGAAGGACTAATTAAAGTATATAAAAAGGATATCTAAAAAAAGATTTATAGTTTACTATTATATTTTATTTTACTTTTACTTACTATTAGTAGTACTATTAACTAATTATTTTCTTTATATTTACTTAACTAAATAACTATTAAGATAATAGTTATTTTTTTATTAGTAGTATTTAATATACTTCTTTTAGACGTAGGGTAGGCCTATAGAATAGAATATCTATAGTCCCTAATATAGTTAACTAATTAGCTAAGCTTATAGCTAATTATATAATTATATAGTATCTTTAGATAGGCTAATTATTTAGCTATTCCTATAGCTAATCCTATAGCTATCCTTATAGCTAATTATATAGTTATCCTTATAGCTAATTATATAGTTTTTTTTATACCTATTTAATAGCTATTTATTTAGTGTATTTATTAGCTTATATATAGACTAATAGTAGAACCCTTATTTAGAAAAGGGGTATTTAGAATTTATATACTAAATTTACCCCTATACTCTACTTTTTAAGTATTCTACTTAAAAGAGTATATTACTTATTTATAATAGTAACTATACTATACCTACTTATACTACTAACTATAGTCTTATTATATAAAGGTCTTAGTTACTACTTAACTTAATCCCCTTAATAACCTTTACTTAGGTTTATTAACTACTTAGTAATTAGTTAAGTAGTTAATAATTATAGATAGCTTATATAGGTTTACTTACTAATAAATTACTAAGGTTAAATACTAAAAGATATATAAAAAATATATTATAAGTTAATTACTAAAGAGTTATAAAAATTTATTTTTAAATAAATCTAAGTTTATTTTATATATAAGTCTTAATTTTTTAGGAATATCTTAGACTATTCTTAGTGTATTAGTTTTAGTTTAAATTTATATTAAATATATTAGTTTTATTTTAGGATTATATATTATATATTAGTTCTTTATATTATAATAGGAATTAATAGATAAGTATAAGAAATTAATATATAGGTATAAGTCTTATATAGGTATAGCTTTTATCCTCTCTAATTAGCTAAAAGTTTTAATATTAGTATAATTTTATTTTACTAGATACCTATAAAGTATCTTAACCCTTTTTATTCCTTTTTATAGCTGTAATAAAGGCCCCTCTAGAGCCCTTTTTATAGCTATAATAAGGGCCCCTCTAGAGCCTATTTTCTATAGCTATAAAAAAGGCTTCTCTAGAGCTCTTTTTATAGCTATAAAAAGGGCCTCTCTAGAGCTCTTTTTATAGCTATAATAAACACCCCTCTAAAGCCTATTTCCTATAGCTATAAAAAGGGCCTAGTAATATAGGTTAAGTAGTTAATTTAGCTTAATATAATAGTAGAGTTATAATATTAGTGTATTTACGTTTACTGCCTTTATAGGGATATACTATTTTTTTTAGCTAATTAGAGAGGATAAAAGCTATACCTATATAAGACTTATACTTATATATTAATTTCTTATACCTATCTATTAGTTTCTATTATAATATAACTTATATTATAGTTTTTTTATTTTATAAAGAGTTATCCTTTTATTAAATATAAAGACTATATTACTTATATTTTATAGTATTAAGTAGGTCTTTAACCCTATAGCTTATTAAGGTATAATATAAAACTAGTAGAAATAAAGTATTACTAAATATATAAAAGTATTAAAACTTATATATAAGATAGACTTTAATATACTTAAATATAATCTTTTATAGCTCTTTAGTAATTAACTTATAATATATTTTTTAAATACTTTTTAAGTATCTAACCTTAGTAATTTATTAATAAATATAACTATATAAGTTAATATACTTATATAGTAAGTAAGCTAATATAATAAGTAAACTACTTTTCTTAGTTTTCTACCTTTTCTATAAGTTAATTTAGTTATAATATATAAAATTAATTAAAACTACTTATTATCTTTTTCTTTATTATTATCTTAAACTACTTTATAAGTTTATATATTATATTTAGTCTTTTTATAATTACTATATTATTATATATATAGTTTAATACCTTCTATATAACCCTCTATTTAAGTATTATTTTTCTTTTTAATATTAATACTATTTTTTTTTACTTTTAGTACCTTTACGTTAGTAGTATTAAGTAACCCTCTAAGATATAGTTAAGTCTTTTTAGCCCTTTAGTATTTACTTAGTACCTCTATCCTTATATAAAGCTTATAGTTCTTAGCATTAATAATAGTAAACCTATAAGCTAACTTACTAATACCTTTAGCTTAGAAGTTAATTAATTTATATATTAGTATTAGTAAGCTACCTTAATATACTTAGATCTTTTTTTTAAAGGAGGTAGTACTTTATATACTATCTAGTACTATAGTTAGTATTTTTAGGTCTTAAAAGCTATAGCTACTTAGCTATAAGTTTAATAATATTAATATCTTTAGCTTAGAATCTAAGTAAAAAATAACTACTTTAGGGTTAAAAAGTATAAAGCTTACCTATTTAAAGCTAGCTTATATATTATTTTTATTTATTAAAGTAAAAAATACTACTTTAAAAGTAAAAAAAAAGTTATTCTTTATAATATATAAAATCTATATTTATATTATCTTTTTAATTTTCTTTTTATATAAGTACTTTAATAAACTAAAGTACTCTATATTAAAAGGCTAAAGCTTATATAATAAATAAAAAAAATAAAAAGTAATAATATTTTATTCCTTATAGTATTTATTAAAGTTAGTTAATTTATAACTATTATAATTATTAAGAATTAAAAAGTAATAAGTACTTTTTATATAAGACTTTATATACTAATTAAAGTACTTTAGTTAGTTTAAGTTAATTTTATTTATTATTTATTTATTTTTACTTAAATAAATATACTATATAGCTAAGAATTTACTATTAATATACTAAAAAAGAAGGTAATATTTACCTTTTATAATAATATATAGAGGTATTACTTAGCTATCTATATATATACTCTAAATAATAGAAACCTATTTATAATTATTAGGCTACTTTATATAAAGCCTTCCCTTATAGTTAAAAGTTATAATAACCTTTATATATAATAGTATTCTTATTAAAAAGCTAGTTTTATTAAAATTATAGATATTATAATTTTATATCCTATACGTTATAATTATATTTTTTAAAAGTATAAATTAGCCTTATATAATTATAAGATCCTTAGCTAAAGCCCTTTAATAGTTAATTTAATATTAAAATTATATTTTTAATTTAGGGATATATTATATAAAGTTCTTTACTTATTAAAGTCTTATATATATTTTATTATATATATTTAAGAGTTAATTAACTATTGTTTATATATTTTTTTATTATAAAGTAAACCCTTAATTAATTAAGTTAATAATTTAATTAAAACTTACCTCTTTTTTTATTATAGTTATCTTTATTAAATTTAGTTATCTATTAGTATATTATATATATCTAGTATATTAGTGTTAAAGGGTTATATAAGAGACCTTAAAAATAGAAGCTACTTATTATATAGATATTTTTAGGTCTTTTTTAATAGCTTAGAGGGTAAAGATAATATAACTTTTAATTAAAGTAGATTATATATTTATATATAGAGGAAACTTAGTATAAAGGTTAAAGAGGTAGAAAGTAAGAAAAGTAGCTTACTTACTATACTAGCTTACTCACTATATAGGTATATTACTTATAACTATTAACTACCTAACTAATTACTAAGTATAAATAAACCCTAAGTAAAGATTACTACTACTAAGTATTAACCCTAGCTAACACAGCCCTCCTAGTAGCTATTCTGGATCTGATAGGGTAACTAGGCTGTGGGAACTGCTGACCTAGAAGGGCGGCAGCGATGTAAAGAGACGCGGTGAAAGAGCAGAGTTAAACAAGCAAAGCGACGAACGACGAGGCGAATAAGTAGGCGATAAACAAATAACACAAGTAATAGCAAAACGTAGGTATAACAGGGTTAATTCTAGATAACTTGGCCCTTAGGCAAAGATGCCTAAGGGCGCTGTATATATACTCCTCTGGGAGGTGGATCTCCCAGTGGGTATCTACAGTGTTGTCTATCTATGCTTGTAACACTAGCTATACTTCTAGTAAAAACCCTACTATTAGATATCTAACTATAATATAACTAAGATTAGACACTAAAAGGTATTTAAAGAATATATTATAAGTTAATTACTGAAGAACTATAGAAGTATCTATTAACTAGTAATAAATGTTCTTATATCCTTTACTGGTGTTCCTGGGACTGATTCCTAGATGTCGGTCCTTTCTAAGGGACCGCCCTTGGCACGTCGGTGATAATAATAATAATGTATTTAACGTCCAGAGTAAAAAAAGGGACGTGCCGGGCTGTGCCGACATGGTCTATGCTAATCTATACTATTCTACAGGCTGCCGTCTTCACCTAACGTTCCTGTTCAATGAGTCGGGCATATTTCAGAAAAGAAATTGGTCGCCTCTATCCATTCGCACAGTAGGGTGGAGTGATTTAATGTCAATATTTTCATAGGCAGTAACTATAAAGTCAAGAATCCCTATACCGATATACCGTACCAGATGTTTCCGCCAATGCGCTTACAAGCAGTTATTCAAGTACGTTGTATATAAAGCTGTTAAATACATAAGGGCCCTTGGCTTATGGCGATACTTGTCTGTAACCCCTTGAGTACTATAGCGATTCCTACTATGTTAGTAGTGAGTTTTAAGAATTAGGGTTATGACTTTACATACCTATCATTTCAAATTTGTGATCACTAGAGAGGGTAAGTTGGTTTTTTCCATAAGTTCGCGCAGTACCCTCCTTTACAAACGAGCGTACTACAGCACCACGACGTCCACGAGCACGTCTGATCTCTCTGCCTGCAACTTCGGGTCTCCAGCTGATGAAGGACATCGCGGGATGCTAAATACGCGTCTTCATCCGGTACTGGGGAGGCTATAGCAGTAATAGCTACCGCGAGAGCAATAGTTAAGAAACGCATCTTGAGTAAGTAAAGATGTAGTATGCTAATAGAGAATACAGGACGTATGTGGATGCACAAGGGGCGGCGTAGGTATAAAGACTGAGTAGAGGAGTAGTTGGCTCTGTCAACCTTTAAGGTATCTTTGTAGCCCTTTTAAAGCTCCTAAATATATCTTCATAGAAGTTAATATATTAAGCTTTTGAAGTAAAACGTTGTTATGTTAGTACTTATTTAGGTTTAAAAATATTCTACAATATACTATCTTAGATTATATCCCCTTAAGGTATAATATCTTAGCCTTTTCAAGGTAATACTTTTTAAATTTTACTATAAATACTTATAATTATAAAAGTAATTCCAGTATTATAAGTAGGTTAGGGTAATTAACTTATATATTCTGTTCTCTCAGGATCTCTAGTAATTCCCTGTTAAGAGCAGGTTAGGGTAGCTAACTCTGGCACAAAGCAAAAGCTTTAGTAATGATGCTCCTGCATCATTATCCCCTGTTCTGCACTATATAGTTACGCCGGCTAGCACCCTAACTGGTTGGGCCGTAACATTCCCCTTCTTACAGCTAGATAGTAAGGTTATATATATAAATTAAAAGCCCAGTAATTATATTTAAAATTACGTTATAAGATATAGTTAATGCTTATAATATACTATATAAGGTATATTTATATATCATACTCTATAGCGTACATAATAAGCAAGCGCGCTAGACAAGCAAGCGCGCCACCCAACCGCGACCACATCACAAATGTAACCCCCAAGCAACAACAAAAAGATTAAATTAATTTAAACTACTCAGAATCCTCTTCTCTAGACATTTCTTTATTAAAATCATGTATTTGCGCATTGTGTCCGGTATTTCCGTAGATGCTACACCTCCTTTGACCTGTTTCTATCCCTGGCTTGCGACCACTACTCTGACGTGTTTCCTCTTACACCTGGGCTGTTGCCTCTCTCTGTGACTAAATATCCTATATTAGCTATAGTAAGACTTCCTCCTTGCACATGAACAGGCCGCCGCCCAGAAGCATGCTGGAGACGCCCAGAGAGCCCAGGCTCTCGAGTTTGCTGAAACCGGTGGGGAAGGAATCGGTCGGGGGTTTCAGGCTCCAGGAAACAGTGGCCAGCGTCAGGATGTCGGAGGCCAGGTCGGTCAGGGTGTGCCAGGCGTCGGCAATCATGGCCTGGGAGCCAAAAGCGTAGCCGCCGGCGCCCTTGGAAAAGGCCATGCCCAGGTTAGAGAAGAGGCCGATGCGGGTGATGCGCACGCCGGCATCGTTCTTGTTAGCCGAGGTCAGGTAGAGACAAGTTTTCTTAGTCCTTTTATGTTGGTTAAGTGTAGCGTTCTTATCTTTAAGGTGCTAGATCTTTGCTTTTAATATTGTAAGCTTATGCGTAATTCCTAGCGATCCTCTAAGAAACTACTTAGTAGCTGTATAGCTACGTGTTAGGGAGCTATTTAGATAATTAAGGAACTGATTCTTAAGTAGAGTTCCTTAAGAACTTAACTCTGTTACGTTCTTTGGTGTCTAGGAAGTCTAAGGTTATTAAATAGTTATTTTAGACGTAATTATCCCCCTTCTGTGTATTGCTTGTTATGTCTATCTTCTTATCTAGACTAAGGTGTATTTTTACCTCCTATTTATATCTATTATATAGCCTTTTAATTAGTTACTTTATAGCCTAATAGTAGGTTTATTATCTACTATAATATAGTTTATTCTATAGTGTATATTTACTATCTATTAGTATACTAATACTATAGCTATATTTTAGTCTTTACTACTTAATATACCCCTTTAGATTTAGTTTATTTATTAGAAGTAGATTATTATAACCTAATAAGTTATAGGTAACGTTAGCCCCACTAGAGGCCTAGAAGTATAGGCAGCGTAGTATCTTATAGGGAATAGGAAGACTAATAGGATAATGTAGAAGGATAACTCCTTTAAAATAAAAAAACTATAGTATAAGTTATATAAAAATAAGATAAAATTAAGAGAATTAATAAATAAATACTATAAATTAATATATAGGTATTACCTTTAGATAAATACTATTATTTACCCCTTTAATTAGCTAAAAAAATTATTATTAGTATAATTAAATTTTACTAAACTTATATAAAGTATTTTACTTTTTCTATTTCCCCTTTACTATTTATTTATATTATTTATCTTTTTTATAACTATACTACCTATCTATTATAGCTTTTAAACCTTAAGAAAAAGATAACCTACTATGCTAACCTTAACCTTATTACTCTTCTACTACTAGTTATATTACCTATAAGTAACTATTAATTAATTATAGCTTCTTACTACTATCTAGCCTAATACTATTATCTCCTTTATCTAAAAGTAATTACCTTAGCGTTAGCTAATTCTATAGAGTTAGTAATCCTTAAAGGTAGTATAATACTAAGCTCTTAGCTAACCTACTATAAAATATATACCCTCTTATAAAGAATTACCCTAAAATAAAGCTTAGACTCTACTTTACTTATTATTTCCTTAAAGGAATAATATAAACCTAGGTAACTACTCTCCTATAAATTTCTTTAGAGTATAACTTTTCTTTTTTTTATAAACTATCTTAGTAATCTTTTTAGCTTACTATATAGTAGTTTAATAGTAAACTTTAGCTTATTTTATAGGTTATTAAGACTAATTAATAGTTAATAACTATACTCCTTTAATAATAAGAATTTATCTATTAATAGTAAAAAAGATAGGCTTTTTTAATTAACCTACTACCCTATTTACCCTTATAGTAATTCTCTCTTTAAAGTAAAGCCTTTTTTTAAACTATAGCCTCTTATTATACCCTAAGTAACTAGTCCTCTTTTCCTCTTATACCTAAAATCCTAAACCTACTAATTCTTAGTAATCTAAAGTAAACTTTTAATACCTTTTTTAACTAAGTTAATACCTTTATAAAAGCTAATAGATTTAGTATTATAAAGTAAAATTAATATAAAGCTTAAGGCTAAATTATATAATATACCTTTTAATATAATTACTTTAAGTATCTTAAGTCTATAGAGGGTACTAGTATTTAATAGTTTAACTCTTAAAAAGATAGCTATTAATAGTAAATTATTATAGAGGCCTTAAAGGAGGGTAAGTAGCTATTATATTTTTATTAAAACCCTAGGTATTATTAGTATTATCTTAAAGCCTTTATATACCCTTTATATTATAAGCTTACCTAAGTAGTCTAGGATACTATTAAAGCTATAAGCTAGTAAGTTAAGATTTAAGTATATAATATATATACTATTATCTAAAAGTAGTTTTTAGAGTCTTTCTTTACTTAGTAAAATATTTATAACACTAAAGCTTATATAAACTAAGAGAAACTAAGTAAATATTTACTAACTATAGTATTAATTAAGCTATTTAATAAGTAAGATATCTTATATATAGTTAAATAGGTAGATAATAAGCTAGACTACCTTATTAGCCTTATTTAAACCTTTCTTTACTTTTTTTAAATATAAAAATAATTTCCTAAGGTAATTAGCTTTAATAATACCTATAATACTAACTACTTTAAGCTTTCTTTATTTTAAGCTACTAAATAAACCTATATTAAATTTATTTATAATACTATATTTAGTTTTATTAATAATAAGAGACTAAAGGGTTTTTAGTTTTTATTAGCTAGTATTTACTAACTTATAGACTAAAACTTAGTTTATTATCTTACTATTATTATTATAGACTATAATAAGTAAATAAAGGCTATACTAAATAAGTAGTTTTTAAATATTTAATAATAACTTTATATTTATTATATTAATTTTAATATTATACTTAAAGCTAAGTAAAAGTAAGTTAAAAACCTTAGCTATAGTAGTAAAAGTAATAAGTTTAATAATAAAGGCTATTAGCTACTAATATAAATAATACTTATACTTAGTAATAAAGATAAAGCTTATATTAATATACCTATTAATTAACCTCCTCCTTATATATATTATAGGGTCTTTATAATATAAAAATATATTATTTTTACTAAGACTAAGTAAGATTTTAAAAAAGCTTAAATAAAGTTTTATAAAGAGTTTAATAACTAATACTTAATCCTTTAATACCTCTATATAATATATTTACCCCTAAGAGTATAATAAGCCTATTACTTTATTAAAAAGTATTAAAACTTTAGTATTTATATTACCTTTAGTATAAAGTTAAATAATAATAATATTAAAAGCTATTTTTTAAATAGTCTTAGTTACCTATATTAACTTATTATTATTATATAAAAGATAATTAATAATTAAAAGCTATACTTTAGTTAAGCTTATACTTAGAATAAAGTACTTATAAGCTAAGAGTTTATAGGTTTTTATTTTAAGTATCTAAGTAAACTTTAGATAATATTTTCTTTAAAGTATTTTATATTAATTAAAAAGTAATACTACTTAGTAAAAAAGGTAATACCCTCTAGTAAAAAGCTATTTCTTACTTTTCTTAGAGTATATAGCTTAAACTATACTATTTTAGTTTAGCTAAGTACTTTATACTACTATAAGATTTACTTTAAAATACTATATTTAGCTACTTTTACTAAGTAAGAAGTATACCCTTAGTAGTATCTTTAAGAAATATTTTTTTTAATTTATATTATTAAATTCTTAACCTAAAGATTACTATATTCCTCTATAGTAAACTAAAGAATATAATATAGTTAGTTTTATTATAACTAGCTTTACTTAAAAAAAGCTAGTTAGCTAGTAGCTAAGGTATAAATAAAAAAAAGTAAAGCTACCCTCTTAAAAGTAAAAATAAGTTAATATTAACTAAGGTTACTTAAGAGGTAAATTAGCTAAGTTAAAGTTAAATATTAAGCTTATTTTAATAATAAATAAAAAGCTAGTTTAGTATTCTTAGTAAGGGAAAAATAATAGGGAATTATATAAATAGATAGCTAATATAGCCTAGTATTTAAAAGATATAGAGTAAGTAAAAAATAATCTATAGTAATAATAAATCTATATAACTATATTATAAGTATTATAAGAAGTAGTTAAGTAATATAAGAAAGGTTATAGAAACTAGGCTATAGGGATACTTTTTATAGCTATAGGAAATAAGCTCTAGAGGGGGCCTTTTTTATAGCTATAAGAAATAGGCTCTAGAAGGTACCCTTTTTATAGCTATAAGAAATAGGCTCTAGAAGGGACTCTTTTTATAGCTATAGGAAATAGGCTCTAGAGGGGGCCTTTTTTATAGCTATAAAAAGGGGCCCTTCTACCTCTAAAGCCTATTTCCTATAGCTATAAAAAGGGTCCCTTTTAAAGCCTATTTTTTATAGTAATATAGGTTAAGTAGTTAATTTAGCTTAATATAATAGTAGAATTATAATATTAGTATATTTATACTTACTATCTTTATAGGGATATACTTTTCTTTTTAGTTAATTAGAGGGGTAGATAGCGGCGCCTATCTAAGGGTAGCACCTATATATTAATTTATAGCGCCTATCTATTAATTCCTAAGATTAAATCTATATATAAGAAATAAAAACGCTATATACTTAGTATATAAGTATTACCTCTTAGTAATATAAAAACTATATATAGGTAATATAGATACTAAGAATAAAACTTATATATAAAATAAACTTAAATATACTTAAGGATAGACTTCTATAGCTCTTTAGTAATTAACTTATAACTTAGCCTTACTAACTCTTAGACCTAATAATATTATTTACTTATAATAATTCTTATAATACTTTTTAGATATTTACTTTAGAGTTTATTTAATAATCTAGCTATATAAGCTACCTAAATAACCTTTAACTATTTAGCTAATTACTAAGTAATCCCCTAATATATATATTAGTTTACTATTACTAAGTATTAGAACTTAGCTATACTTTTAGTAAAAACCCTACTATTAGATATTTAACTATAATATAGATTTACCTATTAATTATAGTATAAGTACTTAGGTTTATAAGGTATTTACCTTTATTATACCTATAGATTTAGTATTTTTATAAACTATTAATACTATAGTTAGCTTAATATTATTAAAGTATAGGTTATAGATATATAAGTAACTAAGTAATATAGAGTAACTAGATAAAAAGAGTAATACTACTAGATAAATATTAGTAATACTTTTAGTATAAATACCCTTACCTAAAATAAAGGAAAACTAATATTATATATATTTTATAAGAGGGATTTCCTCTTAAAGTAAGTAAAGGGTTATAGTAGACTTCTAGAGAAAGTTAATATATATTAATTAATTAAATAAGAATAATAGTAATACTTATATATATAACTTTAATAATTAATAGTCTAAAAGTAAATTATTTATTAATATTATTTAAACCTATTTATATAGTATTATCTTTTTATATAGTTATATTTATTATAACTAATAATAATAATAAAACCTTAATAGCTATACTAAAAAGCTTAGCTAACTAAAGTAGTTAGTTAATCTACTTAAAGTAAAAGGCTAGTATAGTAGATATATAAGAAGTAATTAATACCTCTATTAATAAAGTAAAGTAGTAAATAAATATAAAAAGATTTATAGCTTAGCCCTAGGCCTTAGAGATATTAAACTACCTAGTAAAGCTAGCTATAGTTATAAAGTAGATATAAAAAAATACTATTAAAGAATCCTTAGTACTATTAGCTAAAATAATATATATAAAAAAGATTACTTAGCTAAGTAATATAAATATAAAGTAACTTAAATATAATAAGTAAATATATATATAAAGATAAAGATAATATAAGAGGGATAGTAAAGTAGTTAATAAATTAGTTTTATAAATTTAAGTAACTATTAACCCTAATATAGTAATAAAATACTATAATATTAACTAACCTATATATATATAAATAAAAAACCTAAAATATAAATTAAGTTACCCTAATTTAAAAAAAGAAATAAAGCTATTAAAAGGTATAATAAAGTCCTATAAAAAGCTATAAACTTAATATACTTCTTCTAGACATAGGGTAAGCCTATAAAATAAAATATTTATAGTCCCTAATATAGTTAACTAATTAGCTAAGCTTATAGCTAATTATATAATTATATAGTATCCTTAGATAAGCTAATTATATAGCTATTCCTATAGCTAATCCTATAGCTATCCTTATAGCTAATTATATAGCTATCCTTATAGCTAACTATATAGCTATTCCTATAGCTATTTAATAGTTATTTATTTAGTATATTTATTAGCTTATATATAGACTAATAGTAGGACCCTTATTTAGAAAAGGGGTATTTAGAATTTATATACTAAAGCTACCCCTATATTTTACTTTTTAAGTATTTTACTTAAAAGAGTATATTAAATAGTAGTATAACCTTAAGACCTATAACCTTAATAGCTTCTTAATATAAAGCTTACTTCTTAATATAAAGTATACTTCCTAATATAAAATATATCTCCTAATATAAGGTAAGTCTTTTAATATAAAACCTAATTCTTAACCTAAATTATAATATTCTTAACCTAAACTATTATTCTTTATAAACTTACCTTTATAAAATAAGTTTATATAATATTATTAAAATAGACTTAAATATAATTTAATATAAAGAATATACCTTAGTTAAGTTACTTTTTAATTTACTAAAACTTAAAGACCTATTTACTATTATATTAATATAAAACTCTAAATTAGCTTTTTTTATACCCTATTTTACCTTAAAATAAATTACTTTCTTATAAGTAATAGTAATAAAATTATATAAAGTAATTTAAGATATTAAAATTAACTATTAGCTAAGATATAATCTAAAACTTAACTAAGGTTAAGTTAAAAAGTTTATATATAAAAAAATAAAAATAGTATTTAAATTACTTAAAGAATAAACTATTAAACTATCTTAAATATAAGATTCCCTTAAAAGATAAATAAATACTAATTTTATTTTTATTAATATATATAATATAAAAGCTACTATATATAGATTACTTATAATTTTATAATATTAATAACCTAAAAGTAGTTTATTTAAAGAAAAACTATTAATAAAATTATTTAATAAGGAATCTACTAAAATTTTATTATTAAGAGATTATAAAATAAAAAAAAAATTATAACCTTTTAACTATACTTCTCTATTTAACTTACTTACTATAGATCTTTTAACCTTTAGTTAAAATATTACCCCTAAGAGTTTATTATTAAACTTAGATTATAATACTAAAATACCTATTAATAAGAGTAAAAGTATTAAATATTAATTAGTTTTAATAAAAAAAATTAGCTAAAATATATTAAAGAAAAACTTAGCTATAGAGGCTTCTTTTTTATAGGAAGCTAAGTAATATAGTAATTTAACCTATAGTTCTTAAGTAAACTAAAAATAAAAGTTTAAACTAACCCTCTCTATTTAGCCTTAGTCTTAGTATAGATTTTTACTAGTATTAGTCTTAAACTTAAGTTTATTTTTAGTAAATACTATATCCTTAGTATACTAACTATTTAGTATTAATAATTACTTTTTTATCCTAAAGCTTAACTAACTAAACTAATTACTAGCTAACTAAATAGGTAATTAACTAGTAGTATTACTTATTTATTTTTAAACTAAAAATATAAAATAGTTTAATTTACTAAAATATACTAAGAATAAAGACTATTAATATACTAAAGGTATAAAAGTAATTTAATAAAAAGTATTTATATTTATTAATACTATAGATAAGTACTATAAACTAAAACCTAAATATAAAGAAGTTTTTATTATTAACCTCTAATACTACCTCTTAGGGGCTATTATTAAATAGTATAATAGTAACCTAAATATAAATATAAGATATAAACTTTATACTTAAGACTATACCCTTAATTTATAGAAATCTTTACTTACTAAAAGGTTTAAAATCCTTAGAAAAAAAATAAAACTTTAATTATAAAAGTAATAGTATACCTTTAATAATATTATTAACTATTAAGATATTTATACTTAGGTAATAAAAGTTATTTATTTAGCTTAAGCTATAAGAAAAGTAAAGAACTAATTCTTAGCTATTATCTATAATAAAATAAATATAATACTTATAGTAAGTATAGACTAACTAAATAAAAAAACTAATTAAAATTAATTTATTAATTAGCTATATTAAAAAAGTAAAAGGTAGTAGAGAAATTATATATATAAATTATAGAGAAATTTAGTTAAAAATATAAAATATAGTATAGTAATAATTACTTAAACTATATATATATATATATAAACTAAACCTTTATTTAAACTTTAAAATTCTAATTATTATCTTTTACTCTAAGGACTAAGTAGCCTATATAAACTAATTAATAAAAAAGTCCCTTAGTAAATCTAATACTTATAACTCTTAATCTAAATTTATATCTAAAAATAAGCTATTATTAAGCTTTATAAATAAATAAGGGTAACAGTTTTTAACTTACTTAGTTTAAAAAGCTAAAGGATAAGCCCTAAAGTAGTATAATAAAAGGAATTCTAAGTTTTAAGGACTAAAAGATAAGCTATTCTACTAATATACTCCTAAAAAAATATTAATAATATAAATAAAAACCTATT
The DNA here is from genome assembly GCA_019425465.1 of Colletotrichum falcatum. Lineage (NCBI taxonomy): Eukaryota > Fungi > Ascomycota > Sordariomycetes > Glomerellales > Glomerellaceae > Colletotrichum > Colletotrichum falcatum. The sequence continues at coordinate 342,996 of SWKJ01000027.1, forward strand.
AATCTTAGCTAAAAATAATAAAAAATAAATTAATATCTTTACCTTATAAACTATTAAAGATAATAAGTATAAAATCTATAAAGCTTTCTTTATAAACTCTAATACTAAGTTAAACTAAAGTAAAAAAGAATTTAATACTTTTAAGGAAGTTAAATAAACTAAAAAAGATAACTCCTAATACTACTTTATTAAAGATAACCTATTACTTATAATATCTATTAGTAAATTATAGTATATTAATAAATACTTTAATACTTACTAAGTTATTAAAGTATATACTTATTATAACTTTATTATTAGCTTTTTAGCTTAAGTTTATTACTATATAATAGTTAATTACTAACTAAAAACCTTAGTATCTACTTATAAAATATAAGAAAAACTAAGTATTAAAAGTTAACCTTAGGCTATATATAGCCTATCCTCTTAGCTATATATAGTAATATATACTAAAATTAACTTTTAGTTCTCTCTAGATATACCTTTATTTATAAAATATATAGACCTTAGAGTATAGAAATATATTATTACTCTCTTACTTTTAAGGGCTATTTTAGACTATTAACTTAATAAAGCCTTAAAAGTAAACCTTTAAGGTATAAGTAACTAGTAGGCTATTAAATAAGTAACCTTCTCCCTTATTATTAAAGGATATATTAATAAATAAGAAATAACTACTTAGCTATATATAGGCGCTTAAGAAGTTTAAAACCTAGATATAAGCTTTTTACTTAGCTAAAAATTTAATATCTTTAATAAAGTAAATATACTTAACTTTAAAAGACTAGTTACTATAAAAGTATATAATAATATTTATATTTTAGTATTTATTTATACTAAATAATCTATAGAAATATATATAGCTAAAGTAGCCTTAAATATTATTATTTTATTATAATCTATATACTATATATTAATTAATATAGCTAAAGATTTAAAATCTATTCCCTTTTATATAAGCCTATACTAAAGGGAGTAATTAGTTTTATTATAGGCTATTTTTTATTTATTATAGTAAATAATATCTTTTATTAACCCCTTTAGATTATAAAAAATACTAAACTTAACTATTTATTAGCTTTTAAAGCTAATAAAATTTACTTAATAAGTTTATATACTATTATAAAATACTCTAAAGCTAAGGCTAAAGACTTATAAGTAGTAAAAAATAACTATAAAAAAGCCTAAGATATCTTTAAAAGATCCCTTAATATAAAAGCTAAGCTAAGTATAAAGAAGAATAATAAGTATAATACTTATAAATTAGCTAAAGGAGTTTATATTTATAATAAAAATCCTAAGTTTATTTAAAACCTCCTTATAATAGTTACTAAATATTTATTTATCTAAAAAAATATAAAACTAATTAAGGTAAACCTAAAAGACTATATAAAGGTTTAATTAATTAATAATTATTATAATAAGAGGATTAAATAAAAACCTTACTTTACTAATATTAAAGATTAAAAAATTATTAATAAAATATTAGATAATCTTTATAAATAAAATTAAATAGAATTCTCTATATAACTTATAGCTCTTAAAGTACTAGTATTTATTATATAAAGAATAGTAAATAGTAAATAAAAGGAGAAAATAATAATTAACCTATATACTCTTAATAAAGTTACTATTCTTAATATATATTTAATATTATAATAATCTAAGGTAATATAGTAATTATATAAAAAGAAATTTATCTCTATAGTAAATATAAGATTATTCTTTTATTAATTCCTTATTTATAAACTATATTATAAGTAATTTACTATAGTAAGCTATAAAAGATAAAAATACTTAAAGGTTATACTTATAGGCTTTTATAACTTACTTATATATATATAATAATATATAGATAATTTACTTTACCTATATATAGAATTTATTAAAGCTTTTATTAATAATATTATTATAGCCTCTAATACTATTAAAGAATACTATAACTATCTAAAGGCTATCTTTAAGCTATTTAAAAGTATTAACCTATCTTTATTAATAGTAAAATCCTTCTTTAGCTTTCCCTCTATATAACTATTTAGTTTTTATATAAATACCTTTTTACTAATAAATATAAAAAAGTAAACCTAAGCGCTTATAGCTATTAAGATACCTATAAACCTAAAGAACTTAAAGTATTAAATTAATATAACTAGCTACCTTTACTATATAATCCTATAGTATATTAGCTATATAGCTTCTCTTTAATAATAAAAAACTAGCCTCTTAGCTATAGTAAAAAAATAAAAAAAACACCTAAGATTAATAAAAAAGTACTTCTTATATAATAGTACCTTTATATTTATATAATTAGAAATTAATACCTTTAAAGATATTAAGTTTACCCTTATATCTAAAATAGTAATTTATAACTATAAGCTTAAGAAAATACTTTTTATTTAGCTAAATATAGCTTATAACTAAGGCTATAGTATCTTATTATTTTAACTTAAAGATAAAGCTTTATAGAAAAAAAAAACCTATAAATAAAATAAATATTTTATTAGTAATATACCTTAGTAAACCTATTAATAATACTAAAAAAAAATACTAGTTAATAAAGTTAGAAGTCTTATACTTTATCTAAGCTATTTAAAAGACTAAAATATTAGTATAATTAGTATTAGTAAATCTAACTATTATTTTAATTAACTATACTACTATACTTATAATTATAAAGTAAGTATATCTTTTTACTACTAATAAGTAAAAGGCTAACCTATAGTTAGTACTAGTATTAGAGTACCTAAGTTAATTTTAGTTTAAATATTTCTATATACTAAGTAAAACTAATATAGTTATAAACGCCTTATCTAGGTTACTATTTAGTAAAGATATTATTAAAAATAAAGGAGAATTAGATAAGATTTAGGATAATTATACTATAAATATAGCTATAAAAGTAAATATAAATAATAACCTTTACTAAGCTATTATAGATAGTTACACCTTAGATAAAAAATAAACTAATATTATTAATATTATTAAAGGTATTAAGGATAACTTTTAAGTACTTTTTTAACTAAATAATAACCTCTTTTACTTTAAAGAACTAAGTAGGTAAAAGTAACTTTATATACCTAAGCTTATTAATATAAAACTTATTAAAGAAGCTTATAATAATAGATATTATTAGAGTTAAAAATAAATATTCTAGGAATTAGTTTACTAGTTTTAGATTAAGTACTTTAACTATAAAATTACTAAGTATATTACTAACTACTCTCTATATATAATATATAGGGAATTAATAGGGGGGTACTATATATTAATATAGGGGTACTACCCTTATAAGAGTACTACTATCTACTATTTTAATTAGCTAAAAAGATTATTATTAGTATAATAAAATTCTATTAAACCTATATAGAGTATTTTACCCTTTTTATCTCCCCTTTACTATTTATTTATATTATTTATCTTTTTTATAACTATACTACTTATCTATTATAGCTTTTAAACCTTAAGAGAAAAATAACCTACTATACTAACCTTAACCTTATTACCCTCCTACTATTAGTTATATTACTTATAAATAACTATTAATTAATTATAGCTTTTTATTATTATTTACTTAACTACTATTATCTCTTTTATCTAAAAGTAGTTACTTTAATATTAACTAATTTTATAAAGTTAGTAATCTTAAAGAGTAATATAAGCTTATTATAGAGCTCTTAGCTAACCTACTATAAAATATATACCCTCTTATTAGTAAATACTTTAATTTAGAGTTTAGACTCTACTTTACTTATAATTTCCCTTATAAAATAATAAAAACCTAAGTAACTACTTTTTTATAACTTTCTCTAAAGTATAACCTCTCTCCTCTTAGTAAAGAGTCTTAGTAATCTTCTTAACCTACTATATAGTAATTTAATAGTACTCTTAAGCTTATTCTATAGGCTTTTAAGACTACTTAATAGGTTATTAAAACTAATTAATAGCTTATAATAATACTTCTTTATTAATAAGAAGATTTTTATTAATAGTAAAAATCATAAGGTTTTTAAGTTAACTTACTACCTTATTTTCCCCTATAGTAATCCCCCTTTAAAGTAAAGTATTTTTTTAAACTATAGCCTCTTATTATAGCCTAAGTAATTAATTCTCCTTTCCTCCTATAGCTAAAATCCTAAACCTACTAATTCCTAGTAATCTAAAGCCTACCTCTAAAGCTCTCTTTAACTAAGTTAATACTTTTATAAAGGCTAATAGATTTAGTATTATAAAGTAAAATTAGTATACCGCTTAAGGCTAAATTATATAGGGAATTAATAGGGGGTATAAGAAATTAATATATAAGTATAAGCCTTAAGGGGGTATAACTTTTACCTTTTTTAATTAGCTAAAAAAAATAGTATATTCTTATAAAGGTAGTAAGTATAAATATACTAATATTATAATTTTACTATTATATTAAGCTAAATTAACTACTTAACTTATATTACTATAACAAATAAGGTTTAGAGGGGGCTTTTTTTATAGCTATAAAAAGGGCTCCCTCTAGAGCCTATTTCCTATAGCTATAAAAAGGGCCCCCTCTAAAGCCTATTTCTTATAGCTATAAAAAAGGCCCCCTTTAAAGCCTATTTCTTATAGCTATAAAAAGGGCTCCCTCTAGAGCCTATTTCCTATAGCTATAAAAAGAGCCTCCTCTAAAGCCTATTTCCTATAGCTATAAAAAGGGCCTCCTCTAAAGCCTATTTCCTATAGCTATAAAAAGGGCCCCTTCTAAAGCCTATTTCTTATAACTATAAAAAAGGCTCCCTCTAAAGCCTATTTCTTATAGCTATAAAAAGTATTCCTATAGCTTAGTTTTTATAACCTTTTTTATATTATTTAACTACTTCTTATAACGCTTATAATATAGTTATAAAAATTTATTATTACTATATATTATTTTTTACTTACTCTATATCCTTTAAATACTAAGCTATATTAGTTATCTATTTATATAATTCTCTATTATCTTTCTCTTATTAAAAATACTAAATTAGTTTTTTATTTATAGCTAAGATAAGTATTATAATACTAGTTATTACTATTACCTTAAAGATATTAGGCTAACGCTAATATCTTAGCTATAGGGTTTCTCTATAGCTTAGCTATAAATCTACTACGTAGCTATAGTAAAATTTACTACTAATTTAATATAGTAGCCTATAATAATTACTTCTTCTTTATATATAATAAACCCTATTTTTAAACCCTTTATTTATTACTAAGACCCTATTAATACTATAGTTAACTATATTATTATATCTATAATACTAATACTAATTAATAGTTACCTTTATAGTAACTACTTACTATAATTACTATAGATTAGTAAGGTTCTTAAAAAAGGTAAAGCTATTAACCTATAATATCTTAATTAACCTTAATATTATAACTACTAAGTACTTTACGCTAAAGTTTTTTATATTATCTATAATAAAATTATTATTAGTAATATAAAAAATAATAGTTAATTAAAAGGTACTTAAGAAGGACTTTTACCCTTTATAATAGACTATAAGACTAGCCTAGATTTATAACTATCTTATAAAGACCTTATCCCTTAGTAAAAAATCCCCCTATCTAACTATAAAAAATACCTTACTTTATATACTATACTATTTTATTTAATTACCTATAACTTTAATATAAAGGCTATATATAAAAGGCTTAAATTAATAAGTAACCTTAGGACTATATAGGAAAGTCTCCCCTTAAGATAGCTTAACTAGTATAACCTATATAGGAGATATATAAAGATTCTATAAAGTCTACTAGCATAATAGATAAATACCCTAAGTATAGTAACTATTAAAATAACCCTATAGAGAGAAAATATATTATTTTTAATTATTTACTATTTACCTAGATTACTTAGAGAATTAACCTATAACTATAGAGAGAAATTACTATTAGAGATATACTAAAGGGTATCTTAACTACGTAAAGAAAATAAGCTCTTAATACTATTATAATTAACTTTATTATAAATATATAATATAATAAACTTATTAGACCTTTATTATAGTATAATTTTAAGATAGATTTTTATAAATAAGAGGTTAAAGACTATAAGGACCTCTACTATACTATCTTAAAAGCACTATACTAATATTTTATAAGCTAAAGAGTATAGATTTATAGTAATAGATTATTAATTAGCTAATAAATTTATATAATAGTAATAATAAAGATTCTACCTACCTAAGATAATAAGATAATTAAGAATACTATAAAATACTACCTAGACTTTAAAAACTATATCTAAGACTCTAACTTTATTAAAGATATTAAAAACTAATACTAGTTATTATATAAAATAATAGTTAAATAACTAGCTAGTAACTAAGGTAGTAGTAAAAACCTACTATAACTATAGGAAACTACCTTATACTAAAGGGTAACTTTATATAATAACCTATTATTTTAACTCCTAATTTAATTAAACTAAATAACTATAGCGTTTTAAGTTAAAGAGATTCTATTATATAAAAAGAGTAAATAAACTATAATAACTTATAGCTAGATAGTATAAATAAATAATATACTAAACCTATAGTATTTAACTAACCTTATTAAGGTTTATAGTAAAGACCTTTTATTAAAGTACTTAGGTAGCTAATATAAAATAATTAATTTAAAAATACTATTATTTATATAAATATATATAAAAGTTAGTATTATAAGTAACTAATATAAGGTAGTAATAATAGTTATACTAAGTAGTAAGGTAAAAAGGTACTACTCTAATTACCTTAATAGATAGACTAATAACTTTAATATATAAGTAGTATAGTTAAAGTTATATTTTAAGGGTAAAGATATCTTTAATAAGAGAACTATAGAGCTATATTAGCTAAGCTATAAGTTTATAGCCTATAAAAACTATAGTAAAAATAAATATAAAATCTTTAATAAACTTATTAATAAGGTTACCCTACTAGTAAAAGTAATAACCTATAAAAGACTACCTAAGGATAAGGATTTTTATAATACCTTTATTACCTATTACTAAGATATACCTAAATATAGGATAGTACTACTTAACCTACCTAAGATATTTAATAACCTCTATATATAACTATATAGTAATATAAGAATATTTATATTATATAAAGGTTAAAAGATATACTTTTTTATAGTTAGCTAGATAAATATAGATAACTAATACTAGGTTAATTATAAATATAATAAGTAAAATAGTTATAGACTACCCTAGTAAGGATAAGGGTATAATTATTATAATTACCTATAATAAAAGGTTAACTTTATAGCTAAAAAGTATTTTATATACTATAAGGTTAAATACTAGTTAATAAAATACATAAAGGAGGAATAAAGTACCTTATATATATAATATAAAGATACCTTTATAGTAGATATACTACTAGAAAAATATTAATAATTCTTACTTAAGTATAAAGGTAGTAAAATCTTCTTTATAAAGGAAAACTAGTAAAGGGATAATAAGAATTACCTAATAGATAATAAGACTTTCTTTATATTTACTATATTTTTTAGTAAAAAATTAATTAATAGCTAGGAGGTATATATCTAACTCTATAATTAGGCTACTCTCTATATACTTATAAAGGAGAATATAAATAAAAACCTAACTATAAAGAATAATATAATAGATAAGGTATTTACCTTTAATAACTAATACTTAGCTAACGTCTTTTAAAGTATTATACTTAATATAGGTACCGCCTATATATTAACTATAAGGTAATAGTAATATATAGTACTTTATTACTATATTAGCGTAAAATTATTAATTAATATTAAATATACTAGTAAAGCTATAATCTACTTTAGTAGTAGTAATTACTTTAAGTCTCTTAGGACTATAAAAGTACCTACGCTAATTAGTAATTTAACTTTTTATATTATAGCCTTAAATATACTATTTTTTTTATACTTAAAAGATATAAACTAGTATAGTATATAGTTTAATAACCTTACTAATATACTTATAAAAAGTAAAATAATAGTATTAATTATATATAAATAGAGTTATACTTAAATACTTTTAAAATAACCTAAATATACTATTATATAGTACTATCTTACTAATAGTAAGCTATAGTAAATCTATTACTATTTTAGCTATCTATTAGTCTATTAGCTATATAAGGTATTATAATATACTAAGTATAAGATAGATATCTTAATAATTAAAGAGATTAATAAATTCTACTATAGTTACTAGCTAAACTTAAGGGTTCTTAGAAGATTTAAGTTTACCCTCTTTAATAACTATAACTTTAACTATAAAGTCTTTATTAATATAATATATTTAGATAGTAATAAACTAATTCTTTATATTATAGATAGTATAACTACCTTTAATATTATAAAGTTTCTTTAATCTATCTTTACTAAATATATATAGGAGGTACTATAGATATACTAAATTAATATATACTTAGGACTACTAAACTAAATAATTACTAATATAGGCTTTAACTTTTATATAGCTAAGTTTAAATATACTACCTATATATTATCTATTAAGGTAAAGGAGATACCTATTAAAGCCTATAATAGTATTAGTAAAGTTAAATAATATTATAGAGTACTTTACTAAGTATATAAGATTATATATAATAAAAGTAATACTAAACTAAAAGTTATACTATAACTAGCTATTAAGGTAGTAAATAATACTATTAGACTAAATAGTTTAATCCTTATACTCCTTATCTTTAAAGTATACCTATAGATTAATAATAATTTACTACTATTACTATTAACCCTATAATATAGTAAAGTAGTAAAAAAGGTAATAGATAAAGTATACTAACTTTACGCTAAGAGGTAAGTTAGTAAAGCGCTAGTAATATATAATAGCCTAGATATAATAATTAATATAGCTTTTCCCCTCTAGTTACTAGTCTATATATAGTAAAAAAAGAATAAATAGTAAAAGCTATTTACCTTACTTACTACTAATAGTACTATATATACTATTAAACTACCCTAAGAACCTTATAATTTTTATATTATAATAGTAAAACTATATTACTAAGAAAACTAAGATACTAATAGTATAGTAATTAAAGGTATATAAGTAGAAGACTACGTTTTAGTCTACTAAATACTAAATAAAAAAAACTACCTAGCTAAGGAAATATATAAGGCTATTATTATTACTATAGAGTAACCCCTATATAGAAAGTATAAATAACTATAGAAGAACCTAATAACTACGTTTATAATAAAGATAGTAATAACTAAATTAAATATTATTAGTACTTTTACTACTAAGGAGGATACTAATTATATACTAGTAGTAAAGTTATATAAAAAAGGTATAATTATAACACCTAGTAAACTATTTAAATTATCTAATAAAGCTAAGATTAAAGGGCTTACTACCTAGGGTATATTTTTTATTATTAGATATAATAAAAAAAAGCATAGTAAGATCTATATTTTTAAGTTATAATTAGTTTAAGAAGTTAAGGGTAAAGATAAGTAGCCTTATAAGAAATTATACCTTATTATCTAAGGCTATATAGATAATAATAAAATAGTAATTCTTACTTAGTTATTAACTATTTAGTAGATAGTATAATAAATAATTTTTACTTTAGCTTTAACTTTATTATACCTTAGGTATATATTATAGCTATAAGATATTATATAGGCCTATACTTAATTAATAATACTCCTTAACTATGTAATTTTTACCTATCTACCTATAGAGATTTACTATCTTTACTTATATAACTCTATAATAGTTATAAAGAGACTACTTTATAGTATCCTAGAGGTAGGGACCTATTAGTAGGTAATATATAATAACTACTATAGAAAGAGTCTTTAGATAAATACTTTAACTTTTAACTTATACCTATTAATCTTATTAGCTAATAATAATAACTTTATATTAATTAGTATATAGACTAATAATACTATTAAGCTAACTAATAAACTATTTTCTAAGTATTAAAATATTAAATTAAAGAAAGTAATATTTACTATAAAACTAAAGTAATTCTTAGAGACTAATAAACCTATTATATTTAATAGTAGTATACTTTTTTTTTATACTAATAGTAAAATTACCCTCTATTAAAAAGGCTAAAGTAAAAAACTATAACCTATTAACGTAGAATTACTATAAGTAAAGTAATAATATATTAAGTAATACGCCTATAGTGTATATATTACGTTAATCTACTAACCTAAAGCTTATTTTAACTACTCTATTATAGCTTAATACTAATTACTTAAGAAAAGTAAAATTAAAGAGCTTAACTAATATATTATATAGTAAATAAAGAATCTTAATTAAGGTCTCTAATTTTAGCTACTTAACCTTATAACTACTAAGCTCTATATCTTTATTAATAGATTATTTACTAATAATAGTAACTTAACTTTATAACTTAGTTTTATTATTATCTTTATAAATAAATAGAGTAATAATAATAAACTAATAAAGTAAACCCCTAGTAACACTAGGTCTTTTACTATTAATAGGAATATTATTTATTTTAGCTTTATAAAGTATAAAAGAGTTATATATAGTATTCTTACTTCTAAGATCTATACAATAGTAGTAGGGGTTAATATTACCTACATAATTAATACTACTTTAATAATAATAACTAATTAACTAAAGTATTTAGAGATCCTAATAGTTATCTATACTAACTTATACTCTCTATATAAGTACCTTATAAAACTTAGTACTATTAAAAAGAAACATTTTATAATTAATATAATAGTATTATAGTAGTTATATAAATACTATAAAATCTATAAGATTTACTAAATCTATAAAAGTAATAACCTAGCTAATAGATTTATAAAGATATTACTAAATAAAGTACTAAATAAACTAGTTAATAAAAAATAAGTAAATATATAAATAAATAGTTAGGTTTTATATATATAATAAGTTATATATAGGGAGGAATTATATATCCTTATAACTTTATATACTTATATTTCTAATAGTTAAACCTTTACTATTTTAATAGAGAAGAAGTAATTATAGTAACTTTTACTATAAGAGAAAGTTACTAGTATTATAATACTAGTTATTACTATTACCTTAGAGATATTAAGCTAACGCTAATATCTTAGCTATAGGGTTTCTCTATAGCCTAGCTATAAATCCACTGCGTAGCTATAGTAAAATCTACTACTAATTTAATATAGTAGCCTATAATAGTTACTTCTTTTTTATATATAATAAACCTTATTTTTAAACCCTTTATTTATTACTAAGACCCTATTAATACTATAATTAACTATATTATTATACCTATAATACTAATAATAAGCTTAATATTTAACTTTAACTTAGTTAACTTACCTTTTATATAAGCTTAGTTATATTAATAATTTTTTACTTT